>JAJTUS010000247.1:0-61891 GCA_021399465.1 Hyaloscypha sp. PMI_1271 | reverse complement strand
AAGGGTAACTCTTATTCCGGGGACATTATTAGGTCCCTAAGTTAGAACCGCTCTATATAGGGCTTATTTAAGAGACTCACGACTCTATAATAACTAGGCACCTAGGCTAAGAAGTAACGGCTACCTTAATAATGAGATAGTTCTTCTAGCTAGGTATACTCGGAGAGGTTAGGCGGTTCGTATAGAACTATAATAGCTATTAGAAGAAGTAGGCTTAGAGGGACTATTACTACGAGTTCTTGAAACCTTTACTTATCCTTAAGAGAGTCTAGAGTAAGATCTCTATAGACTTTATTACTAGGCTACTATTAAGCTAGGGTTATATAGACTTATTAGTAATTATAGATAAGCTTAGTAAAGGCGTTATTCTAGAACTATACTCGAGTCTTACTATAGAGGTAGTAGCTAAGACCTTTATATAAATCTTTTACTAATATTATAGTCTTCTAAAAGTAATTATCTTAGACTATGGACTATAGTTTACTAGAGTACTTTAGGCACGAGTCTACTAACTCCTAAAGATTATATAAAGGTTATCTATAGTATTTAGTCTAGAGATAAATAAGTCTATAGAATAAATAAACTAGAATATCGAAGTATTTATATATATGTATATTAACTATATATAAGAGAATTAGGTATCTCTAATACCTTTAGCTAAGCTAGTAATTAATAACTATAATACTACTAGTACTAGTATTAGCCTATTCTTCTTAACCTATAGCTACTATATATATCTAGTAAAGTTAGATAATATCGAAGTCCTTATACGAGAGAGGATTAGCCTAACCTAGCGGGGTGAAGCTATTATATAGAAGCTAAGAGATACTTATAAGTAAGCTCAAGTATCTATAGTAGTAGTATAATAGGTTTAAGAGGACGTGACTAACCGGATAAGATAATAAGCGCCTAGCTTTAAAGTAGGGGATAAGGTCTAGCTAAACCTTGAGAATATTTATATAAAGCGGCTATCGAAGAAGTTTAACTCTAAGAATACTAAGTATAAAGTAATTAAGGTAATTAGCTCTTATAGCTATAAGCTTAATATGCCGCCAGGAATCCATAACGTATTCTATTCCCGATTATTACATCTAGTAATAATAGACCCGCTATTATCCTAGTATACGACTAACTCTTAGCTAGAGCCGGAGCTTATTAATAGAAGTGAGGAATATAGAGTAGAGAAGATCTTAGGAAAGAGAGTTATATGATGAGGTTAAGGTCACTAACGTCAGGTTTTAGTAAAATAGATAAGGTATATAGACCCTACTTGGGAGCCTAAGTCGGCCTTCTAAGATATTACTATACTAGATATATACGAGTCCCTCTCTAGGGAAGGAGAGGGGGAAGGGGGGGGGTAATATGACGGGTTAAGACCCGTGGAGAGACTAGGTGCCTAAGAGCCCTAGGCACCTGTGTTATCCTACTAATAGCTCTATACGGAATATAAATTATTGCATAGAGCCTAGACTTAGTTTCTCTCCTTAGATTATTCTTCTTATATTTAGGGAAACTATTTAATTAAGCATATTACTACTAACCCGTAATAGTTATTACAAAAATTAGTTAATAATTCATAATTATTTATTAAATAAAAGTAATATTAATAAGCGAAATAGTTTCTCCTATAATCTATTATAATATAATATTATAATAATTGTTATTAATTCAATTCGAGATAATAATTTATTAAAATTCCGAACTTAATTAATTATAATTAATAATAGAATTAGCTAGTAATTAACTAATTCTAATATATTATTTATATTATATTATACGAAAAACGAAGTCGATTTATAAATTAAAATAATTTTCGAGATATTAAACTTATTTAATTAATTAAATGATTGATTTTGCGCAACTAAAGCGCTTTATAAGTTTATCGACTTTATAAAGCTATATCTAGACTGATAGCAAGCAGGCAAAATGCTAACCATATGTCGTAGTCTATTGATTTGCAATCTATAACCTGTCCTCCTCCACAGGCTCTTGTGGAGGATCAAAATACATTCTTACGCCATTAACTACATTCTCAACAATGTCGTCGGCAACAGCACCCTCCTGCCACGTAAAACCGAATCCCATATTTTCATCACTGCTCAGCACACAAACCACCAACGGACCTCCGGCAGCATAAGCACACCGACTGAGGATCACTTTTCCTGCCTGCCACATAGGACCAGGCCCAGCCTTGAGGTTCGTGGGCTGTGAGAAAGTCCCGAGGTTTGATACCTCAAAGGATTCACCACGAGCCTTACCGAGCGTCGCAGTCAGGGCTGCGCCGAGGTCTGGGATGAGTTTGAAGAAGGCGATGTTGGTATACGGCTCCCCAGAGGGGGAAGCGTTCGCAAAGTAACGTCTTGTATCTTCTTGGATTTTCCGAGCGTGATTCCATATTTCCATTGAATTCGATGAGCTGCAAGAATCTGCAATGCCCGAGTCGCTGGAGTCTCGAACGCAGAGATCGGAGCGGTGTAATTTGACCTTGAAGGCATCGATGAAATTCCCCATTACACCGTCGACGACCTTGGGGGGTAGATCCGGGCGCAAGCTGACTGGGAGATTGCACGTCAAGGTTTCTATTATCGGCGGGAGGTTGTTGTAGAGCAGTTTGGCGATGACAGATGGGAGAGCGGCCGTTGGCGTTACCTTGTGCCTCTTGCATTCCTGCGTGAAGGACTTTGTGATGTGCGGCGACAGGGAGAGTGATACGTATCGTGTCTTGCAGGGCAGTTGAACGGGACTTCCTGTCCACTCATTGAACACCGTGGTATTGGCATTGAGAGGATCGACTGGAATTGGCAGAGGATGTAATTCCTCGAGAGACGGAGCAATAGGATCATCATCATTTGACAATATGATATGCTCGGCTTTCGACTGAAGTGAAGATGAAGAAGCATCACACAGAGCCTTTTGGAACGAGTTTTGGAAAAGCTGAAGAGCGGTCCCGTCGCTCATGGAATGATGAGCAATGAAGCAAGCCGTGAATTGATGCTGGACTCCAGGGTCTTGCAAGATGATCAGTCGCCAGACTGGCAGTGTGCCGTATCCAGATTTGAAACTGGTGTTGTGCTGATTCTCGAGAAGTGCGTCAAGTTCTCTGTCTCTTCCTTCGCCATCGATAGTCAAGGGCCGGCTTCGTTCGACAAATGAAACGGTTTGCTTGACATCGATCGAAGGCAGGCGGCCCCAGTAAGGCTCTTTGGTATCTGCAACAACTGGAACGGCGAACAGGATAGGATGTAGACGAATCACATCTTCTACCGCAATGTATATGAGCTGTTGGAGATCGGGGACGGATGAGGGCCGGGACGATTTGAAGTGCACCGACAGGCCGGTATTGGTGAAGAATTCTATATGATGGGCAACGGCCGAGATTTCCTCCAGTTTGCCTACAATACTCTATTAGAGGTCTGTTGCTGGGAATCTTGAAATGAAGAAAATACCTAATGGTCTTATCTTTTTGAGCTGATGTTCGGCCATGATGACGCCCTGTGGGAGACCCAATTCCAAACTCGCCAACGATTCAGTGGATAGTTAAAGCGTCACAGCAATAAATCCTCGGACACCTAACGTGAAGGAAATTGTGTAGTATATGACAATGTGGTGTTCAACGTCGCCAATCCATTATGAGACTCGTGCTTGAGCAGGTGGCCGTAAGAGCATGGGACTAATTAGCAGTGGCCATGTGCTGACCAGGCCGAAATTAATGCGCGCAGATGCATGAATACGAAACCCCACGGTACGGTCTGGAATCGTCATGCAAGACGGACCGTAATCGCCTCAAATCTTCTCTCCTGCAGTCCTGATAACCACGACCGTAGCAATGCAAGCGAAGTGCTTTGCTGCGTCCCATCCCTCCCGACTGCCCGATTTTCGCTTCCAAAGTTCACCATTTTGCCATCACGCGGTTTCCGCACCAAACCCCCCGCATGAACCAGCCAAACTACACACGTTATTAATCTTGGTGTCTCCCGCGAGGGAACATCACCAAGATTGGCTCAAGCTGTTCTATCTGCATTCGCCAACATGTCGACATACCCCTTTCCTTATTCACAAGCCGCACAGCTTGACTCGAGGATCAAACCACCTCGTCCAATCTACGACCCCATTCTCGCGCCCATCCTCGATTCCGCTTCGTTCCCCGAGGAGTTCGATCTTGACTTGATGCGTGGCGTTGCAAAAGGCGAACAACACTGCTCACATGGCACATTTATCTTCAACGCCGATACCATCATCAAGGACAAGCCACACCTGATCCATACAGAGCACTTCATTCCTGGGCCTGACAACAACACGGTCATCCTGTCCGTGTTTGCACCAAAGGAACCAACAGTGGCCGCACGGCCAGCCTTGTACCACATCCATGGTGGTGGTATGGTTAGTGGGGACAGATTTACCGCTGTCACCCCGGTGATCGACCTCCTCGAAGGCATTGACTGCGTTGTCGTGTCTGTTGAGCACCGCCTGGCACCGGAAACCCATGCGCCCGGTCCAGCCGAGGACTGTTATGCTGGGCTCGTCTGGGTCTCTGAAAATGCTGCGAGCTTGGGAATTGATCCGGCGGCCATCGTCGTGTTCGGCGTGTCTGGCGGCGGCGCGCTGGCAGCCGCAACGTGCCTTATGGCTCGAGATAGAAAGTCTCCCACCATTCCCATCAAAGCCCAGATGCTATACGCGCCTCTGTTGGACGATCGATGCGAAAGCTTGTCAGACCAACAATTCGAATACGGCAATCCATCTAGCACAGCATGGATTCGCAGGATTTGGGAGCTCATCCTTGGAGAGGCGCGCGGGTCTGACAAGATTACACCATACCAGGCACCATCACGAGCGACCGATCTGTCGAATCTTCCGGCAACGTATATTGATGCTGCCGAGTGCGAGGTGTTTCGTGATCCTGCCGTTGCTTACGCTACGAATATGTGGCGTTGTGGATCTACGTGCGAACTGCACATCTGGCCAGGAGCCTGGCATGGATTCGATATGTTGAATGACCCCGACATCCTTCTCATTCAGATGGCCAATAAGGCAAAGAGCAATTGGCTCCAAAGAGTCATGGAGCCTAAGACGAAACTGCAGACAGCTTCCGGTCTACACGGTTGACGGCCCTCTCTACTCAAACAGCCCAGGAGACTGAAGCTGTCCGAAGGCGCTCAGCGAACAACAGTAGACTCTCAGAATAAATTCTCACCTTGTCTCCGTGTGCCCTGAGTTAGGCGTGGCGAACAACGTGCATTAAGTGGTCAAGTCCACCATGAACTCACGAATATTGCACGACTCTGAGAATCCTAAAGTTCCAATCCAAGTAGATATTATTGAATTATGTAGTAAGCAAGCAAAATGTTTTGCCCAAGATGCAAAGTTCACTTTAATCTGCCAATCCTGACAAGAATTCTCATGTTCTACTCGGTCGGTCCCCGTTTCTCTTCCTTCTCTCCCCTTTCATTATTCACACTCTGCTCCCGCTTCTCCTTTGGTACTCTAGTAAGCCAAAACAGTCCCACAGCCGCCGCAATATTGAATAATATGTAAACCCAGAAGATGCCGAAATTCCTCCAACGATCCTTGTATTTTGCACTCACGCTTTCCAGGAAGACATTCGTATCGCTGCCACTACAAAAGACACATTCGGTGGTCGAGCCCATGCTGTCCGACGTGAGATAGCCACCAAAGGTTTCGATGTAGGGAGCGAGGTAGGTGGAGCAGTTCAAGGGTGACGGTGGCGAGAAATGCAGGAATTCTTCGGTGGAACAGGAGATGTGCGAGTTGGCAAGACCAACGGACAACACGCCGGAGAAGAAGTAGGTAAAAGGAGAAACGCGATACATGAAGATCCAGAAACCGGGCAGAGCAGCGGGTGTCACTAGGACACTGCGAGGTTGTCAGTAAGTGCATATGGTACCCCAAGAGTCGGAAAGAGATTATAAGTGGTCATACCCGCAGAAGATCAAAGATAGAGAGTGCAATAGATTCGTGATGTTCCCGCCCGCCTCAACAGAGTCCACCGCTGCCATTACCATGCTCGTAAATGTTCCAGCAAAGTTCAAAAAGGCGAGAATGAACAAGAACATCAGAGCTTCTCTTTCGGCCCCTTGGTTTGCCTCGACGGCATTCTGACGTAGTCCGATAGGGTAATACCAGGATACGAAAATGAGAAAAGCCGAGAGAGAATTCCAGGGGATTTCGACGAGCATATTCGACAAAACAAATACCTTCCAGGAATAAGTCTTGGATGGGCTCTCTCGAGCTTCATAGAGGGTGCGTTGGGTTACGTAGTGAGGCATGATTTGTGAGCAGACATTGGTGAATATCACCAACAACATGAAGATGGCGTACATCTGGTTTTGGAGCCCCTGAAGCGAATTGGGCATTTTCCAAAACGAGAAACCGATAAACAATGCCTAGGCTGGTGTTAGACACATCTCGTAGCATGTTCACCCGCCCATTTTTTGATCTGATCAGACTTACACAGAAGAGACAGAGGGCAACCTTGGAATATAAGTATGAGGGCGTACGCCAATATTGCTGAAACACTCGCTTCAATACAATCCAGAACTGTGTGCCAAACGGAGCTGCAAATGACCGGAGTGCATCGGGATCACCGGGATCGTTGACCAATACTGGCTGCTGGGAGAAATTTTCCTTCATACGAGCAAGTTCGGTCTTGACGGCTTTACGTTCTTCAGAGTTGTTCCAGATGGCTGACCAGTCCTGTGTGCTTTCAGAGCCACCGGCCGTGCCAGTAACTTCGAGCATCCATTCTGCTGGGTTTTCGTCTTGACCGCATGATCTGGCTCCGTTGCGTTCAAAGTAGCTCGTGACAGTCTTGGAAGAATTGCCGATCTCACCGAAGTACAACGTTTTCCCTCCCATAGTGAGGAGAAGGAGCCGATCAAATACTTGGAACAGGTGCGCCGAGGGCTGGTGAATGGTACAGAGGATAGCTTGGCCATTGTCTGCAAGCTTTCGAAGAAGGGCGCATATAGACCAAGCGGTCTGACTGTCAAGTCCTATGTGGAGGCATCCTAGTCAGCAAAGTCTCACGGCGGATTCCAGGATACTAACCTGAAGTAGGTTCGTCAAGAAAGAATAACAATGCAGGCTTAGCAGCGAGTTCGACTCCAATTGTCAGTCGCTTCCTTTGTTCGATGTTCAAGCCTGTTAAATCGTTAGGATGCAGCAATTCTTTCCTGGACGGCGTCTTGCCAGCAGCGTGCTTGATTGTCTGGACACTCACCTTCTCCAGGAACTCCGACAACAGCATCGGCATATGCCCCCATCTCGAGAACTTTGATAACCTCTTCTACATATGCAATCTTCTCAGCATCTGGGGTCGTCCTCGGCTGCCTTAAAAGAGCACTAAAAGTCAACGCTTCTCGAACGGTTGTAGTGGCTAAATGCAAGTCCTGCTGCTGGACATATCCAGTCTTACGTTGGAAACCTGTATCTCGATATTGGCCATTGACCAGAAACTCACCGCTCACGACACCGATCGTTGCGCGGCTGGCTAATACATCGAGTAAAGTGGTCTTGCCAGCTCCCGTGACACCCTAAAAGGGGTTGTTATTCATCCTGCTCGATTCTCTCGCTTTAAAGAAGAAGACATACCATCAATGCCGTCAAAGTTCCAGGCTTAACCCACCCATCGACCCGATCCAAAAGCCTTTGTGGCTTTTTGTTGACTTTGATATCGTAATTGACATCTGTCACGTGCTACGCACTGGCCACACATAGGCCTATATATAGCTATTTCCCCGCCCTTAGGGCACGATCATTCCTTTACATTATACCAATATACACCCATATTATCCCCACAGCCCCTTCAGGCCTTGACATGGTAGCAATGCCCTAAGATTTTCGACCTCCATATCGATACCTTAGTATCCTCCGATTTATCGACCTCCAGATCGATACCCCCCTACTCCTGAGATTCGACCTCCATATCGATACCTTACGAGCTCCTCCTGAGATTCGACCTCCATATCGATTCCTTGGTACTCCGCATCCGTAATCGACCTCCAAATCGATACCCTACCTACAAGATCTCGACCTCCATATCGATACCTTGCGAGCTCTTAATTGAGTCCTCGACCCACACATACACGCCATCCTCCAGAATGGTTCCTAAAACCAAAGGCAAAGCCGCTACTAGGCAGGCCTCAGCCTCCGCAGACGAAGAAGAAGACGAAGAAGACGAAGACGAACCACCACAGCCCTCTACTTCGCTTTCTACACAGACCCCTCACCGATTTGATCCAAACGACGGCTTCAACGATACTCAAATGCAACAAATTACACAAGCTATCGAGCGGATATACCTGCGAAACACACCGGCTCCTCCTACCCCTCTACCGGCTCGCCCTACCCCTCGTGCTCGTTCTCTATCAATTACGAACCCTCCTGCGAACCCTCCTTCCTCGCGCTTACGCGCCACAGATATTGGTTATTTCGACCCACAAGGTGTGGATACCACAGGAAAGATAGTGATTTACACAGACGTGTTCGCGTTTACGGATATGCTCCTATACCTAGCAGAGACTCAGCACGACGAGGTTCGCACGGCCTTCCCTCTCTGCCTTCGTGGTACAGCTCTCTTCTGGTATTCCACAGAGCTTACATCCCTGGAACGTACTCTCCTATCGTCTGCTACGGTCTCTACTCTTTGCACTTCTCTTATTTCACGATTCAAGGAACGCCCTGGTATCGCTTTACGTGCTTTGATTTCCTCTCGGTTTACCTTCTCTGATATTCGCTCTGGCAAGACTATACGCACACACGTTCAAGAGATGCTTCGATTCGCTCGTTCCTCTGGCTTTGAGAACGAGTTTAATACCCTTCTCTTGATACACAACTCACTCGACACTCCTTTACGTGGCCACATTAATGAACCAACGGAGACGACTACCCTTAGTCAATTCCTGAACGCTATCGACGCAAAATGGAGCCTCTGGCTTGATATGGCCCATCGAGCCCCCTGGCCAAGACAGAATCAGAACCTCCTTCCTAGCCTTCCTGAACCTCCTATTAATACCACTCAACCTCTGAATTCAGCTCCACCGGTGCAGGACTCCCCAGCCGCACGAGATTACTATCGCAAGCCTAATCATAGGGCTAGAGCTTACCAGGTGGAAGCAGAGGAGGAAACGTATGCCCCTAGCTCAGGTAGTCCTAGCCCGGCGAATCTATGGTATCAGAACTTCGTCGAACAGGAGGAAAAGAGAGTTGAAGAGCTAGTTCAGGGCGTAGGCTAGTTCAGAACTAGTCTTAAACGAGGACGTTTCCTTCCCTTTTAAGGGGGGCATGTCACGTGCTACGCACTGGCCACACATAGGCCTATATATAGCTATTTCCCCGCCCTTAGGGCACGATCATTCCTTTACATTATACCAATATACACCCATATTATCCCCACAGCCCCTTCAGGCCTTGACAACATCATTCCATTGAAAAACTGCCGTCTGTTTCTGGAGACCGGCAGGGGTATCAAGTACCGGCTTTTCTTGAGCCAGCATCTCTGCATTGATCCTATCATCGGCGTTGGCTTCCTCGTCCATCTTTGGCTGTAGGTATGGCACACGACCTCGTCGAAATAATAAGACTTCGCCTTTGGATTTCTTTGCTGAGATGTACTCTGTAGCCACTAGATAGACGGAGCAGCCGAAGATCATCAACGCAATCATAATACCAAGGTTCCTGGTGGTATCTGTTAGTATACTACTCCTCTCTTTGAATCCACTCGCTAGGTTTGCCACATGCGAGTGAAGATACATACCTCCACAGGTGACTAGCAGTGTAATGAAAGTTAACAGCCAGGTACATATCTCCGTCAACAAAGTACGCTCCTGCAGCAGCTCCGGTAGTTGCACAGATCCTGGCTTCTGGAGAGACGCCGCCATAACCTGGACCTTCGGGAATAAACTTCGAGCAATCAATCCTCCGATCGTGGAACTAGCTCTGTCAGACTTGTCTCACAAAGACAAACTCTCGATATATGCATCATGTTCGTACCTCATTGATCATTAGTGCTTCGAAAGCATAACCGACTGGATTGAGATAATTAAGCCATCGAAACCAGGGGTGCATGTCTTTGATAGGAATCGAGAATCCTGTGTAAATCGCGAGAGAGAGACTGAAGAGAGAAGCGGGCGCCAGAGCCTGAATAGTTAGCATCGGAGTGAGTGAGTGAAAGGTGCCTTACCTCTGGCAATGTACGAGACAATGCAGCAATACAACGAAAGTACATTGACATTGTCAGCGTACACGTGAATGCGAAAAGCAGGAATACAAAGAAATGACCAGGCGTGCGTCGTAAATTTGTCATGAAGTAAAGAGTTAGGTTAAATCCAAGAGCTGTAAGGACTTTGTTGGGCAGGTCGCAAATCATGGAAGCTTGAACGTATCAGCCCACCAAGACCTGCAACGGAAATGATGTATCTCAGACTTACCGATTGCTTCAGCGAACGGATGATAGAAGGCATACTTGGACTGCTTCTCGACAATCGGTCGTTGGGCGTATAAAGTCAAAATCTGCTCAATGTTAGCAAGACCTTTGACCGCTCAACCCAAACGAACCTCAAGCGCACTAGCAAAAGATGCCAGCAGGGTTGCAAAGAAGAGCAGAGCCCCACGGCTGTAGAGCGCATCTGTGTCATTGTGGAGGTTGTAAAATATGCTACCAATCACCAGTGCCATGATTGCGTTGAAAAAGGCACCGGTAATGACGATGCCGATATCTCCTCGCAGCCTCTGGAACCCTCGCCGAACACACAGTGCCACCTGCTGTGAGACTGAGAGAGTATAAGGTGATTTGATGCGCCTAAATTGAGTGAATAAACGTTGCTGAGCAAGGGGGCTTTTACGTACTGTGATCTTGCTTGCACAGCTCTCCGAGAGTTCTTAAACTCATGAAATGATGGACCTCCAATCGGGTATTTTCTGTCAAACTCCTCAATCTCCTGGAGCAGGCGTGCGCGATCTTCGCTCTGTTCCCACACGACTGCGAACTCGTCTGGTGTAGATGGTGTTTTGCCTTCAAAGCCTGGCCGAACCCGTCGTTCTGACGAACTGGTCAAAGAGGTGAGGAAATCGCCCGTTACTTGTCGCGGTGGACATTTGAAGCCTAAATTGACGAAAAAGCTTTTCGCTGCATGGATGTTTCCAAAGTAGATCTGGCGACCTTCGTAGAGCACAGCAACTTTATCGAAGAGCTTTGCACGTCAGTGGAGCCACACACTTCCTCGAGCAGCGAGACTTGCATCGTAGATAGACTGTGAGGCTTGATAGACCGTCACAAGCGCCGTTGCTCCGGTCAGTTGTGTTGAAGTCCGAAGCGTTCGCACGAATTGAAGAGCGGTTGCACTGTCAAGTCCACGTGTGCTGTTATCCCAACATTGCAAAGAACTGCCCCCAATAGCACTGCATGAATCTATGAGTACGAGATTTGGGACCAAAATATTTCTTCGGTGGATGACTCACGCTTCTGCAATACTAACACGTTTTCGTTCACCACCAGAGATTCCCCGGACGAAGTCATTGCCAACCTTGGATGCATGTCAATTGGAGCTGGTGAAGACAAGGAAGGTATTTCCATACGATTGTGTTCACTGTATGGCTCAGACCAAGAACTGCCATTACGACATTTCGGAGATGCGTCACATACATCTAGGAAAGTAATCAGCATTGGCGTTGTCCGCAGTAATTTGCGATGGAAGAAGGTGGTTCCGAAACACATACATCTCGAGTAACGCCAGGAATGAGTTTACGAGGAGCCTTAAAAGAGGCAGTCAGCCAAACATACAGACCAATGATTTCACCCATCATACCCTTGCACGAGCAGCGAAGTCAAGGGTCTGGCCCACAGTCAGCTGGGGGAAGTGTGCATCGACCTCAGCCTGGTAAATGCACTCTCCTCTGAAGTCTTTGTGCATGGTCTCCTTCGGGATACCTTGGTAGTTCAAATAGGCGTCCTTTCCGACATAGAAACCATCGGTTTCTCCAGAAATGGTCTTTAAGAGCGTTGAACAACCACTACGGCTGTTAGCATATCACGATCTTCGGGCTACAATCTACTTCAATCTTACTTGCCTTCCCGGTCTTCCCAGCACCACAAGCATTTCTCCACTCTTGACCAAGCCGTCAAAACCTCTCAGAATCTGTATTCTGGTCTGTTTCTCCTTGCTAAAGAGTCTTTTTGCGAACTTGAACAGTTTCAACGGGTAGTTTCCAAACGTCTTCTGATAATCCGTTGCTTCTCCCACTCCGTGAGCCGATAGGTTTCTGTAAGCTACACCAGCAACCCCTTTAGGATATCGTCCGGGATCTCTAGATGTAATGCTCATGACTGCTTGAAGCCATGTCATAAAGCTGAAATTTGCTGAGTTCGGATCCAGTAGAGGATTTTGGGATCCAAAGAAAGGGTTGACTGGTTCGCCATTCTCGTCCGTAAAATCGCCCGCTGATATTGTCTCAATTGCATTGATCTTTTCCACTTCTACTTCAACCAAAGATGAAGGGGCAGTCGTAGAATGTTCGATTTGGTGACGGGGTAAGTCCTGGTTTGCTCCTTCGGAAACCGCGGCAGGTTGATTTGCTGAATTTTGGTCGCTACTAACGTCACCCGTGGTCTCCTGAAAATAGCAGGGACGGCTATCCTCGTAGACAATTTTCATCTTGGGATCCTTCTGAAACTCTCCCATCGGAGCGCTTACCCACTCGCCATCTGCCATCAAAGCAACACTACAGTGCCAAGGAGTTGTAAATCCGGTTTTGGTGTTAAGCAAGCTCATGGATATCTTGTGCTCGCCTGTAGATTGATGAATAGAAAGACGTAGATGGTTTGGAAAAGCGTGTTGAACTGCCCCTGAAAAAGCCTATCCGAGAGATGGTTAGCTAGAGCAAACTGCTGACCTTGGGGGCATGCCATATCCTACTCACATATCCTCGAATCAGCATCTGTTTCGCAAGGTATTTCACATTTCTCTTATAGCCGTGGCTCGACCGACCATTGCCGAGTGGGAAGATGTTTTCCAAGTCTGACTCTAAGAATCTTCGATATCCGAGGTAAGTCATTTTGGTATCGGGATTTGTGGCGATTTCGTGATCAATATCGATGTCGTCTTTGCCGAAGTGATTAAAGAGAAACCGTCGGAAGTTGGTTGCATTAGCAACATAAGTAATCTCTTCCATCTTCTCTGGCAAGGGGAAGTCGACCAAATCTCGAATCCTGGAGAAGCTGATGTTATTGAAACCCTTTTGCACAGCCATTGCTCGTAAAGCCTGTCCGTAAGCCCATGTGTCGCGATCCGATATGCTCAACAAATCTGAAGATACAAATTAGCCAAAGACTCAAAGTTACCCAGGTGATTCAATCGGCGTTCGACAAACCATTGTAAACAAGTCCATCTGAAATTATCGTGCACCTTGCACCAGGCGTGTAGATCTCCCCGATGCGCAGACACATTTTATTCAAGCGCTCAAGGCCAATCTCCTCGGCTTTGTCGGGTAGAACACCAAGAACTTTGTAGATCTTATTTGCCGACTTGAAAGGAAATGCTGGGAGACACATTTCCACCCGGGTCCCTGCAGCAATGAACCTTTCGATGACCGACAAGAACTTGGGCCTGCCTGCCTCAAGTCGTTGCTTGGTGTCACTGAATTTGTTGAGAGCATAGTCGAAGATGATTTCCAAAATCTCGACAGAAGGTTCCGCGCCAGGGGTCTGCAAAACAGAAGTCTCAATGGCAGATGTCTCCAAGCTCATGATACCCTGGTGCAAGGAATCGAGGGAATGATCTTCATCGGGAGCAGGCTGTTTGCTTGGTACGGGAATATGTGCAGGTCGGACGGTGTCAGGAGTGGGCTCCATAGCGGGCAAGACGAACTAGCTTGGATTGTCGTGGTCGAGTTGCAAGAGGAACTTGAAATAGATGGTGCGTTGATCGACGTTTAAGCAACGAGCAAGAATCAGCAGAGAGTGGGGTTGGCAAATATTTGATCAGCGTTGAATACCTATAAAGCCTGCCAGACACCAGTTTTGCATTACGGCAAAGTTTCGAAGCTGGACTCTCTCTAAGCACGATAGAATCCAATGTTCAATGCAGCGCACTGGTACACTGACCTGGCTGCGGCACTCCCCTAGTCGTGGGCACTAGCTCGACTTTGAGAATAGTTCGGATTGGCTATTAGAGAGGGGCAGCAAGAGTTCTTCGTATCTTTCAAGCTATTAATGTGCTCATTCTCCACGTTGGATAGGAACTGAGTGTGGAGCTGCAACACAACATTCATGATCATAAGGGGAAGTTGTTAGTTCAGCGAATTACAGAAAATTTGCTCATGGGATGAGAGATGGCGCATCAGTCACAGTGCGTCAGCCACAGTGCGTTAGTCGCAGTAGTAACCTATCTTGGGGATCTTCTCCAAAATGTGTTCTTTTCGTCCACCATTCCCGCCGCCCAAGGATTCTTTCAGGGTTGATCTGCTTTGCTTATAAAAAGCGAATCTTCAGCTATTTAATAACCGACGAATTCGAGACGATTGTCATAGTATATTATGAAGTTGAGAAGAGATGATGGTGCTTTATTGGAATAACTAAGGATGGGCTATGTCTTAGGTAGCCCCATTTAGCATCACGTGATAGCATATCAATGGTGAAGAGGGCGGGATGGCGAACTCTTGCCTCCTTGGCTTGACCTGATGTCCCCCAGAGAGGGAGATTGCGTCAATTTCTTCTGCATTGCCAAGTTTGACGCCAAGGAGAGGGATAATGCGTCAATTTCTTCTGCAGTTCGGCGCCAAGGAGAGGGATAATGCGTCAGTTTCTTCTGCATTTCCAGGTTCGACGCCAAGGAGAGGGATAATGCGTCAATTTCTTCTGCATTTCTAAATTCGACGTCAAGGACTGGCCTATTCTATGCTGCAGCTAACCATGCTACACCGACCACCATCACCACTCCTCCTAGGGCTCCGATCGAATCGAATCGAATCAAATCTAGATAAATTCGAATCGATCGAATATTCGCTATATTTGTCGAATATTCGAAGTTCGACGAACTCGCGTGATATAAATTATATAAAAACCACGTGAATTTCTAAAATAGTAACTTTTCCCTAAATAGTAATAGAAGCGACTTAATTAAATTAGCCTTTATATAAATTAAACTCTCAATTTTCTAAATTCGCTATAAAAATACTTATTTTTACTAAGACTACTACTACTAGTACTATAATCTTATAAGTATATAAAGTATATCTTTACCTATAATTAAAGATATACTAATTAATAATGGGATACTATTAACTCCTTATAAAGTATCTAATCTTAGAGGTTCGACTATAAGCTTAAGTAACTATATTATTAAAGATCATAAATACTATAAGAATAAAAGAGAAGCTATAAGTTCTAATAGAATTAAGTAAACTAGTCTTTAATAATTTCTTAAGGAAAAAAAAAGAAATTACATAAGTTTAAAGAAGCTATAGTTAACTAGAGAATTAATACTTACTAGCCCTATATAATTACTAAAACGACGAAATTTAGGGTTATAATTAAAGTAGCTAACTATATTAGAAAGATTATTAAAAGGGATATAATTATAGAGTATATTTAGGATAAATTTGAGGTATCTAAGAAGGATCTAATTAGCTTATTAGACTATAGATATATACGACTTTAGCTATCTTATTTAATAATTAAATAAGTACGAATAATCTCTTAATACTTACTATAAATAATAAGTAGATAGAGAAAATTTAATGAATTAATTATTAATTAATTAGCTTAGTAGTATTTAATAATAATAAGCTTACTCCTATTATATATATAATTTTATACGTAATTTATAATTATTAATGAAAATAAAGATCACATAATAATAAAAAGGACTAAGGTTATATATTATTCTTTACTTCTACTAATATTTATATCCTCTAAAGCAAGTATCTAATTAATAAAATCACTAATATCTTCTTAGCTATCTTACTTATTATTATCTTTAATAGTCTCGATTTCTACTCAATTATCCTTCTAATTTAATAATAAATCTATTATTAATTCCTCTAATAGCTTCGCCTCTCTATTTATCTCTTTTATTACTATATATATTAACTTATAATTAATATATTTAAAATAGAGCTTATCTATAGTCTTAATTGATATTCGATTTTATAGTTTCGACTATAGGAAGTTTATAGTAGAAAAGGCTCGTTTGGAAGCTACTAAATTAGTAGTTATATATAAAACATTAAGGGCTAGTTTTAATAATTCTGTGACGGCTAGCACCTCTACATGATCCGCCAGGGGCTAGGTATCAGGGGCCAGGGGCGAAACGCGGGACTAAGCTGGGGATCTTGGTAATACTCTCTTAAAGGTCGAGGGACTCCTCCCTTCTTTGCCCCTTAGCTTAGTATTTTCAATACTTGAGATTCTTTGAACCTTGAGCCTCGACTATTGCATTGATCTCGCCGTTACAAATTCTAGAGATTTAGTTACTTATTATAATTAGTATATAATTAATAAGGATATTAGTAACTTACTAAGAGCTTCTAAAAGGGTTTAGATTAACTAGAAAAGTGAGTCTATTAGGTGTTTAAAGAATAGAAGTTCTCTTACTTCTTCTTATATTAGTAGAACTCATAGAAGCTCTAGATTCTAAGCTTTTCTAATATAAAAGCATTAGCTTATATAATAAAGGAATCTATAAGAATAATACTATAGTTCTCTAGAAGGAGTATATATACTACTAAGTAAATAAGTTAAAGTTATGCCTCTATTTATATAGTTTATTCTCTTTTACTAATATATATATATATATATATATATAGTAATTATTAACTTACTCTTATTATAGTCCGCTCTCTTATATCTAGTATACTAAAAAATAAGTATTAATTATTATTTAATAAGGATCTACTTTTCTAAGTATTAAATAATTCAATTCAGACATTTTTTAGTATATATAAATAAGCTCTAGAAGCTACTCTAAGGCCTTATTCTTTTACTAATTATTATTATCACGATAGAGTATTAAGTTAATTATAATTAGTTCTTAAGGGTTATTATCTAGATATTTAGTATATGCTTTTAAAGCTTTAGACAACTTGTTAATAGAGGCTATTTAATGTACTTAAGTGCCCTAGTATATTAGAATAGTTATAATTAAAGCTATGATCCCTTTATACTTCGTTATAACTTCTTATAGATATACTAATTACTTATCTAATTTCGAGAATAAGCTAATAATCTTATTCGAGAAGTCCTTAAAGAAGGTACTAGTAGTAGTAATAATTTAGTTCTAGGATAAGTCCTTTCCTAGAAAGAAAAGGCCTTTAAAGATTAGTTAAATTCTATAAGAATTATATAGAACTAAAAGAATATAAGAAGTACTTAGATCTTTAATAAGATTAGACTATACTCTCCTTTACATATTATATATATTAGAAGAGAAAGTAGTCTAGCGATTTAAGGCACCTTATATAATTTCTTTTACTCCCTTAATTATATTCGTGACTATCTAGCTTACTCTTATCTTAATAGCCCTAATTCTAACTAAACTCTAGTAATATAAGGTCTAATCTACTAGAAATAATATATTTTCGACACGTATCTTAGTAATATTCGAAGAGCTATTAGTAATGAGTTAAATATAAGATACTATATCTATTACTTATTACACTTTCGATTTAATCTTATAGTACTAGGAATTAAGGAGTAGCCCTATAAGTATCTTATAATTTAGAGCTTTAAAACCTACTTTTAGGTGAAAGGCTGTCTATTTAGGAGTATTAAACTAAGAGAAACTATATATAGAGGTAAAGATAGTGAGTATAAATAGTTCTTTAGCTATTAACTCCTTAGTAATAAAATAATTACATATAAGTAGCTATTTCTTCCTTTGTGCTATTAAACTAATCCTATTATCCTCTTAATACTACTTCTAACCTTTGTATTCCTTTAGAGTAGTATTCCATGATTTTAGTATAATAGAATAATGCTTGTACTAGGCCTTCTTACTAATAAATCTGTGATCGCGCGTAGGATAGATAAAGGTAAATTAAGCTACAAGAAGCTTGTCTCCGTGAGCACTATTAGTATTAGTTACAGGTGGCATGGTGGTATTAGTAGTGGTGATACTAATAGTGTTTTTACTGATATGTAAGAAGGATAGTTCTATCCCTTCGTCCGGCGAGACATAGTCCACGCTAGCAAGGGGGGTGTGGCTGCACGCAAGCCTCACCTCGCTTTATTACGCTTCAAGAGGCTTGCGTGCAGCCACACCCCCCTTGCTAGCGTGGACTATGTCTCGCCGGACGAAGGGATAAAGTAGGAGAAGTGTGTGTCACGTGCATTAATTTCTAAGCCTCTGATTGGCTGGATTCAAAACCTCCTCCAGTCCTACTTAATTTAATGCATAATCGGCTCAAGACTATTAAAATAAATTATTAGTTAATAGGCTAGCCATTAAATATAATTATCCACCCCTACGTGGCAGCGCGAAGTACCCATGGGTCCGAATGCACGTTCCCCAAGTCCTGGCGTTCTCCCAGAGGCAAAGCTTCGTGGTGAATGTACACATACATCCCTTGGAGTGTAGGTAAGCAAATTCGTTTATAATTGTCGGCGTAGCATGTCAGCCGTTTCTAATCGTTTGGAAACGTCAATCTTGGGCTTGTTTGTTCCAATGTCAAAGATTGCCACCTGAAACCTCCAGTCCATCTCGTATCTTCCTCTGAATCGTCACAATGGCGGTTGATAGCTCGCTAGAATATGGCAAGAGGCTCATCCCCCAAATTCTAGATCGCCAGGCTTCCGCGGACCCGGATCGCATTGTGTACTCAATCGCGGCATGTTCTGATGATTCCCGCGAATTCCGACATATTTCTGCTCGTGCCTTTGCGAAAGCGGTTGACAAGACAGCCTGGTGGCTCCATGATCGTGTTGGAACACAGAATGGAGTCTCCAATGGGGAACAGGACGCAGGCCAGAACGGAACGCAGCAAGAAACCCCCAAGATCCAGCCTTTGGGCTACATTGGACCTCGTAAGTCAAGAATGTTCAGAAAAAGTAGCGAAGGAAATTACTTATCATATGAAGACGATGTTCGGTACATTCTATTAACTTACGGCGCTGTCAAGGCTGGTTGTACTGTACTGTAAGTAGGAAACTATCGCATACCACGATCGGGAAGAAATGCTAAGGCCTTTCTTACAGACCTTGTTTCTTTCCCCAAAGAACAACGTTGAAGGTGCTTTAGCAGTCCTCAATGCAGCAAACTGCAGCATATGGGTCAAGCCTCATGAGCAGCCAAGGATTCCTCTGGTGGATGGCTTCTTGCAGCAAAAATCTATGAAAGTTCTCGAACTACCTGGAGTCGATGAGCTTCTCGATGCCGAGTCTACCGAGCCATTCCTCTATGACAGGACGTTTGAAAGAGCTATGGATGACCCATTCTGCATTCTGCATACATCTGGAACTACGGGAGTTCCGAAACCAATCTCCTGGACCCACAATCTGATCGGCACCATGGATGCTGTGCGGCTGCTTCCACCTACTGAAGGTGATGATGGACTGGCTCCGTGGACAGACAACTGGAATGAAGGAGATAGAATATACTCTTCATTCCCCATGAGTCATGTGAGTGTCTTACCCTCGACCTTTGATTGTATCAAAACCGATACGAGATGTAGGACTGACCTCCATAAAAACTCCAGGGTGCTGGTATCATCATGGACATTCTCATGCCTTCGCTCTTCAACCTGCATTGCATTTTGGGACCTCCAGGTGTTCTACCGCACATTGGACTCATAGAGTCTCTTGCAGACCATGCGGGGATCGATATCTGGAGCATGGTTCCATCACTTGTTGATGAGCTAGGCGAGAATCCCGGTGTTTTGGCAAAGTTCAAGTCTTCAAAATTCATCTGTGCATCCGGCGGTAAGCATGATATTCCATGTTAGATGTGATTACGTAGCTGAGGTTTCTGCTCTCCAGGTCCTGTCAGTCCAACTATTGTTTCAAAGGTCAACAATGTGGTCAGAGTGCTCAACTTGACAGGCACCACGGAAGGTCTGTTCATTGGTAATCTCTGGGTGGAAAGGGAAGACTGGCATTGGTTCGCATTTCACCCTTTTTCCGGTTTCGAATTCAAAGAGGTGCAGCCCGGTGTATTTGAGCATTGGGTGCACCGAAACGAGCACTGGGCCTTGTTCCAAGGCATTTTTTACACGTTTCCGGACCAACAATCTATTAACTTCAAGGACTTGTACATCAGGCACCCCACCAAACCAAATCTATGGGCATTCAAGGGAAGAAGTGATGATGTAGTTGTTCTGTCCAATGGTTACAAGATCTCACCTTTGGACACGGAGGCGTTGGTCACGACGCATCCTGCAGTCGACGGCTGCCTTATGATTGGAGCCGGGAAACCTCAGGCAGGTTTGCTCATTGAGTTGAAAGATCCGTCAGCAAGAAACAACGAGCTCTTTGACAGCATCTGGATAACGGTGGAGAGAGCGAACAATTTAACCTTTCAGAAGAGTCGGCTGCAGAGACAATACATTGCCTTTGCAGAGCCAGACAAACCCTTTATAAGGACAGACAAGGGAACAATCAAGCGGCGAGCCTCTCTGGATCTCTACGCGGATTTCATCGATCGCTTCTACAACATGAGGGACGTGGATACAAATAGTATAGACTTGGATGCTTTCACGGTGGACACAAGCTCGATTGAGACCATCACGGACTCCATTCGCCATATTCTAGGCTCGATACTGCCTGAAATTGCAAATGCACCACCGGATGATGATGTTTTCAGTCTGGGACTAGACTCTCTTCTTGTGTTTCGGGTGGTCAAAATCATCCGAGCTGCCACAGGCCTCCAGGAACAACTTGCTCCTCGACACCTGTATGCAAATCCTACTGTTGCCAAGTTCTCCGCCCAACTTGCAAGGGTATTGGAAGAAGCAAAACCGAAAAACAGACCGCTCAAAGGAATGACCAACGGAACTGAGCCAGACGATATGACAGACTCCCCACCTCCCAAAAATGAACCGACCGACATGCGAAGGATGATAGCTGAACATAAGCGACGACTTGGATCCAAGATGAATCCATTCGACGCAGTAAATCCTAATCACTACATGGGGCTGAATTTCTACTTTGCTCTCCGTCAAGGAGTCAGTTTCCAAGAAACTTTTGCGAAATTGCAGGATGGTCTTCGTCGTGCTTTTCAAATTATTCCAGAGCTTGACGGCAAAATGATGCTTGCTTCGGAACACGAATTTGGCTGCAAGAAAGGCGAATACCGCATCACGATTCCTCCTCGCCCATTGTCCGCCTCTTCGAAGCCGAGACAGCTGGTCTACGAGGATCTCTCTCAAGTTCTTCCATCGTTTGAAAAAATGCGAGATGCCGACTTCGCGCCCTCCTTGTGCAGCGACGAACTTCTCCTCGACTGCCATCCTTTCCCAGCAATGCCCACCGACATCTTAGTTGCTCAAGCCAATTTTGTCGAAGGCGGATGCATTCTGGCCACCAACTTCATCCACACGTGCCTTGATGGCATAGGCATCATGGTGGCTCTTAGAGTTTGGGCCGAGTGCTGCAGATATCTGCAAGGGGATCAGTCAGCAACATGTGATTGGTTTGACCCTGAGAGTTTCAATCACAGCCTGCCAGAGATTCTCTACGAGCAAGAAGGATATGCTAAAGCAGCTCATGAGATAGACCCTGGTGTATGGGGCTATCTGCCATTCTTTTCCCCCGATGAAGCTGTTGAAAGTGATAACCATGAGGACCGCGCGGCTTTTGCAAAAGAAGGAACCCATGTCGGTAGAACCTCCACGACTAGCGATGCTCGCCCTCCAGAGGTGGCTCTCCCTCCAGTGCCAGTCTTCCCTCGCCAGCCTGTGTGGCCAGCTGCTCCTGCTGAGCGATCTTTGAGCACAACCGTGTTTTTGATTCCTCGTGAGAGCATACAGAAGCTCAAACAAGAGGTACTTGCGGATCCTGAGGCCAAGGGGCTCGTCACGTCGGTTGTTGATATCGTCCAGGCATTCTTCTGGCGCGCATCAATCAGATCACGATATCGAGTAGCTAAGGAGGTCCGGGACGAAACATTTCGACCTGATGAAATGTCTATTCTGGAGCTACCTATTGATGGTCGGCCCTACTTTTCGCCGTCATTGCCAGCCTCTTACATGGGCAGCATGCTTATACTGAATCGACCCACCATGCCCATCGAGACGCTCTGTTCACCCAACACCAGCATCGGACAGATCGCATATCTGATTCGTGAAGCAGCGGCACGGATTACTCCTTCGCTGGTCCATGATGCGTTTACGCTTTTGCAATCCATGTCCGACTACAGCAAGCCTGCGACGGCGAACATGGGCATCGAGCATATGAACGCAATGGTCTCTAATTTGATGCTGTTTCAGACTAGCGAGATTTCGTTTGGCGAGGCATTTTTCGCCAGAGGTAGCCCGGAAGCCATGCGGCCACAGATTGAGCGGGGTCACAGTCGGTTTCGATTTTTGGTCATCTCTCCAACGAGAAAAGATGGCAGCGTGGAGCTAGTACTTGGCACGTTGCCGGAGGAGCTGAAAATGCTCAGGACCGACGGGGAGTTCACAAAGTATGCAAAGCTTGTAGATAGTCAAGGAGGACATGTGCAAGTTGTATAAGTGCGACTTTTTATGTTGCAGGTCAGGTTTGGTACATGTGAGACCTAGTCAAGTAGCAATGTCTGAATGACGTCGACGATTGCGACCCTTGAAAGAATGTTCACATGCCAAAATGACCGCGAACCATCAAATTAGATCTGGCTGGTGACATAGATTAACTTAGCCAATCATACCTAGGCATTCGCACTGTCTCGCTTACGCGACTCGCTATTTTGCCAGCCACAAGGCTATCATTCCGCATTGAGCAAAATCAGGTTGGAATCACCCTTTTCTCGTCTTCACTTCCACTACTACACAATCTCTGTGTATACCCTTCCCAGACGAAGTGCTGGCCCCCAAAACTTTGCTTATGTCTTTTGCTTCCCCGTTTTGGATACATTGGTCTCAATTGGCTTCTGACATGTTAGAATTCCCCACTACGTTCCATTGGCGATAGCGGGACGACGCGACATTCTCAACGACCATGCACGAGAACTCGAGGCGATCAGAGAGCAATGCATCGGCAGCTTCCAAGACCTCAGCCTCTCCTGCCTCCTCTTCTGCGGCCATTTCTGCCATCAAGTATGCGCACCAGGCCGAGAAATTGTCCCATGTTGCTCACGAAAAAGATCCAGACGGGCCGGGGACGGCTATTCACGCACACTACGTTACTCCCCAGGATCCAATTATTGTGATGAGTGATGGGGGCAGATTACCGGGAGTGCCGCTCGCGGAAGCAGAGAAGCTCAATACGCTGAAGGAGGCGACTGATGGGGAACCTGCAGATGTGATTGAAGATGCATCACCAGTGGACAAATCTAGGGATGGTTCGCGGCCAGAAGCTCCCAAGAATGGGGCAACGATACAAAAGTCCGGAGAAGGATCTCTGCGAAAGGCAATGCCCCCTTCCCGCACAAACCCTCTGTTCCCTCCGCTGCCACTTTACGGCCCTTCGTCTATAACCCGCGATATTCAATGTTGGACTTTCAGAACGACTTCTTTTTTTCTATCAATTGGATTTCTTGGCATTATTGTTCTTGGTTCAGCATTTACAAGTATACCCTTAATGTGTCAACATATCTGGTTACGCATCACATTCCGAGATCCAGATGCAAGACGACCATTTTACGAAGAAGAGAAGAAGTTAAAGAGAGTGAGGAAGGAAGACGTGAGGAATTGGAAGAGGCAGCGCTCGAGGAGGAACTCTAAACCGAAGATTGACGATAAGGAAGATGAGGCTGGACGGGGAGAGTTTATCCCAACAGAAGGAGGGCCAGATCCTGTGATTTGTGATGTTGGATATTATGCCCGTCGCGTGGGATTGGATATGGAAGAGTTCAAAGTCCAGACCGAAGACGGATTTATCATTACTCTCTGGCATATCTACAACCCCCGAGAATTCACGCCCCTGTCTCCAGCCGAGAGAGCAGCGCGAGGACCCGATGTCTTCACCGGCGAACCACCGTCACGGCCCATCAGCTCCTCCCAAAAGCCAAAATTCCCCGTCCTAATGATACATGGTCTACTGCAGTCATCAGGAGCATACTGCACAAACGATGACAACTCTCTCGCCTTCTACCTGTGCAAAGCCGGGTATGATGTCTGGCTCGGTAACAACCGCTGCGGCTTCAAACCAGAACACACTCTGCTGTCCTACGCCGATCCTCGAATGTGGGCCTGGAACATCCGCCAAATGGGTGTCATGGACCTGCCAGCTTTAATTTCTCGTGTTCTCTCAGAAACCGGATTCGAGAAACTGGGTCTGATAGCACACTCGCAAGGCACGACGCAGACCTTCGTCGCTCTCGCGAAAGAACAACGACCCGACCTCGGCGACAAGCTCACGGTCTTCTGCGCCCTCGCCCCAGCAGCGTACGCTGGCCCTCTGATTGGGAAAGCGTACTTTAAGTTCATGCGTGCCATCTCTCCCGCTCTATTCAGAATAATTTTTGGTATTCACGCTTTCATCCCCTTCATGCTGACAATGCACACCCTGATCCCAGGACGCCTCTTCGGCGCAATGGGATACCGCGTCTTCAGCTTTCTCTTCGACTGGACCGACGACCGGTGGGACCGCGGGCTACGAGACCGCATGTTCCAGTTTGCGCCTGTCTATGTCAGTGCCGAGAGTATGAGGTGGTGGCTTGGAAGAGAGTGTTTTGCGAAACAGAAGTGTATTCTTTCTACACGTGAAGAAGGGCACCAAGAGGATGCTGAAGATGAGATGGAGGAGTATTACCACCGTTCATCCTCTCAAAATCACAACGAAACGCAACCCCCCTCCCCTCATCCAACTCGTCCTCGCCGTATGTCGGAAGCAAGACGTAAGCATGAACGAAAACCTAAAGGTAGCACAGCCTGGTACGATTCACACGCCCCTCCCTTCGCATTGTGGGTTGCTGGTTCCGACGACCTGGTTGACGGGAGAAAGCTGTTGAAAAGATTTGAGAGGGGGAGGGAGCCGCATGTGAGAGTTGTGCACACCAGAATTATTGAAGAATATGAGCATCTGGATGTTATCTGGGCGATGGATTGTATTGAGAAGGTGGGGAGGGAGGTGAAGGAGGTGATTTGGAGGACGTGTGATGTTAGGGACAATGTAAGGGTCCCGCGAGGGTGTGAGGAGGTTGAGCCTTGGCAAGATTCGCAAGATGATGGCTGGGGAGGAGGGGACGGGACGGCGGACAAGGAGAGGGAGGGGCCTAGCCAGAGCAGTAGTGAGGACGTTGATTAATTAATTGGATATTGAGTAACAGCGTGGCGTTGAGGCTTGGTCATCAAAATACACGCATACATGTTTAATGTCGTCTTTTCGGAGTTGCCCCAGTCCACCATAAAAGTCTCCAAGGCTGTTTCCCCAAAGAGTTCGTGTGATGTAAAAAAGCAGTAGGCGAATACGAGAACATAGAAATGGCCTGCTTACACGACCCGTAACTAACGCCGCTGCTCACTCTGCATGTATCATTTAGTTCAGTTGGATTTCTCAACATTACGATCGCTCGAGACCTCCTAATAAATATTACCTCCCTCCCCCTCAACTCTAACTTCAATAAACAAGAGAACGATGTTATCGTC
Source organism: Hyaloscypha sp. PMI_1271 (assembly GCA_021399465.1). Taxonomy (NCBI): domain Eukaryota; kingdom Fungi; phylum Ascomycota; class Leotiomycetes; order Helotiales; family Hyaloscyphaceae; genus Hyaloscypha; species Hyaloscypha sp. PMI_1271. Next base: position 36,157 of record JAJTUS010000247.1, on the reverse strand, counting down.
GACCTCTGGCCGGTCCCCTTGCCTCCGTACTGGCTTGCATTTCACATTGTCGAGCCTTCTTAGGATCTCCCATATAGCTTAATTCCTTCTCAGCTCCTTCATCTTGCTGCTATACACTCATTAGAATCGAATCGAATCGAATCGAGGTACACAGCTTGGAAACTTAACAACAAGAAGGGAAATGACAACAATAATTCTCCCCCCTGTGAAATGGATGCCTGCTGCTTGATGGTCAAGGCATGCAGAGCTGGTTCCTATAGCCAACCAATCTAGATAATGCAGAGCTCGAAAGTACGAATTAAAGGAAAGCGTGCCTTCTTCTCAATCACAGTTGGTCTTCGAGTTGGCGTGCATGACTGTATCTGAATACTGGCTGCATGAATGAAGGAGGCCGGGTTATATATCCCTTTCAGGAATCTTTGGTGTTCGCTTAGGTTGGAGGAGGTGTTGGATGGGGTGAAGCCTTGCCTTAGAATTTGTGGTCCATCCTCCTGTGTTTGATAAATCGCCTCAAGTTGTTTATCTGAAGGCCTTTGGAAGGCTATGCGCTATCATTAATACTTCAATTTTGTCTTCATTTACTCTGGAATAAGGTCTGTTCCTGGAGTAGTTTTGGATACACGAGAAAGTTGGTGAAAGAGGCTATAGTGGTTTGTCTTCATTTGGATTCGGTCTTGCGGCATACGCTAACTAATATATTGGTTGTGTAAATAAGGGAAGAGGGGAGCAACGACAATTGTGAATAGAACGCGAACTTGTAGCCAATTGTCCCCCTGCCGGTCTAGGATACGAGAACAATTGTGAATACTTCTCAGAAAAACAGAAATATGTGAGAAAGGTTCCAAATTGTCCTCCAGTGATCACTTCATGCACGAGGTGCAGACACTTGCTTGGTTCCTCCTGAGGCTTGGAGTGGGACACGACATCCGCTCCGATTAGTGAACGACGATATTCTTCAGTCCGAGCATCGCATCACCAAGATGGTTACCCCAGAGTGGGCCGGTAATTTGAGTTCCAGAGGATATCGCTTCCTTCTTTATCCTGCGGGTGGCACCTACGAAGAAGTAATGTGGCGAATCTCCGGATATTATTTACTACCGAAGAGCAGTTGCACCGGACTAAGGACTCTACTTGGAGGAGTTCCCAAGACATGTCTCGGACATTTTTGACACAAGGAATATTCATGGCCAGAGGATGTTCACCGCCAGAAAGGGCTTTATTAACTTAAGCGTTCCGGAGGCACAGGTTAGAGATAGCTTATTCGTCTTACTTTGTGGTAGTCTTAAGGACCACCGAAGAAGCAGATGCCGCTTCCAGAGCAAGGAGTAAGTGTTTTCAGTACATAAGAGATTCTTATGTCCAAGGACTTATGTCTGGGGAAGCGTTAGACGGGGTAGACGAGAAACAACTAGAACACATCCTTCTAGTATATCAACCAAGATATTTTTGAGTAATATATAAACGACTTGTTCAAACGATGACATGATGTTTGATAAAGTGATAGAAACGAGTGTTGAGAATCTGGAAAGGATGGAATGCTCGAAGAAGAGGTAAGCGAAATCAATCCGCACTCGCGTCAAGTCCCCCAGGGTATTAAATCACAATTAAAATCACCACCAGAAAACACATTCTCCTCAGATAGACTTCTAGTTTCCGATGCCATTCAATGGAGCGCACTCGTAACTACCATCCGTCCGCACAATTCCATTAATTACACACCTCCAGCTATACCCTATTCACACCAAAACCTCATGCTGCCTGAAGCCTCCCTTCGTCGCTCGGCAATGGCTACAGGTCGGGCTGCCATTGCCTGTGCTTAACGACAAGCTTCGCGATAGGCGTTGAGCGAGTTTTTCTTGCGGATCGAGCTGAAGTTCAGTTTGATGGCCTGCGGGCAAAACTGTGTCAGTGTCCACCGATACTCCGCTTCGAAGACCGATTTGTTGGCTTGAATGAAAGACACGAGGAAGGAATATTCGCCATATTGGAACGCCTGCTCGCTGACGTGAAAATCGAAGTTGCCGACTAGGTCCTTGACCTGATTGATGTCATTCTTCAGTCCCACCGCCATCCCGAGAGCATGGACCTGGTCAGCCACCCAGCGGTTAAAGACAATTTGATCATTATATGTGAGTGGGAAGCCGCTCGACTCGTGGGCAGTCTTGTCGTAGCCGTCCATATTGTCCGGCTCAACACCGTCACAGCCTTTAGCTTTCGCCTGTTGGAAGCGAGCGATCAGAATTGGCCCCAGGGGTGAGGTAGTGATACTCCGGATATCCAGCCAGCGCTCGTTGGGAAAGCCGCTATATTTCGCGCCCAACAATGAGGTCGGAAACTTCGACGCATCCGAGCGGTAATTCTCCCATGAGCCTACATCGATGTAGCAGATGACCTTCTTACCGCGGCTGTGGAGATCCGCCACCACTGCAGCAGTGTTGTCGAACATGTCGATATCGTAGACCTGAACAGCCGCGGTGGGGTTGATAGGTACCTGCAGTTGCCAATCCCAAGTGGTCCCCGCGGTCGGCTGGTACCACGCCTCGGCTCCTGCTCCGGCGAAAACGAGGATAGTAACAACGTGGCCGAATTGCATGTTGGTAGTTGATTGTCTTCTGGAAAGACTGGTAGTGTGTAGGTTTTACAAGGTTGGTTGAATAGACTCAACTTTTCCTTGCTGTAGCGGCTGGTGCTGAGGTGGTTGTAGTTGATACAAAGGAACTGCGATCGGAAAGAAAGGTCTCCATACAGCCCATTCCAAAGGAAGTCAGCCCATAGAAGGGGACCCGCACCCGTGCAAAATCGTATGCTAGACTAGGAGAATTTGGCTATGCAGAATCAAAGCTGCGCGGACGACCAACTATGATCGAGAGAAAGTGCCAAAGTGCGTGAGATGAAATTCAAGTGGGGAGACCAGAGCGGTAGCCCCATTGTGAGGCGCATTGTTGTCTCAGAGGCAAAGCAGAGTTAGGTAGCCTATTGTAGACTAAGATCTCGGAGCAGGAAACCCGGCACCATTACGCTTGAAGAAAGTCGGAGGCAGAAACACCATGTGTCACTCAAACAACTGCATCTGGATTCCAGTTGTCCAGTTGCATTCGCGACCCGATACTTATGGAAAAACTTGTGGCGGGTTGCTCCGAAGCGGGGTCCTAATTCGCTGGCAGGACAACCTCAGCTTTTGGCCAAGATAAGCCTCTATGCGGGGTCGAGCCTACGAGCCGCAAACAGTTTTACAGTACCTCGTATTTACTTCCTTTTAAAAGAAAATTTAGTTGTATAATGGAAAATCTTAAGCTGACTCAGGAGAAGAATTGAACACCCGAGATCCGCAACCCCGACATCTGCCAAACCAATATAGTAGCTAGAAATAATCGTGCACTAATCACGAGATGTCTAGTGCAAACTTCAGGAATAAAAAGGTGAGAAGATAGCATTAGAGGAACAGTATGAGCTTGAGGGCGAGAACTGTGTTCGGCTCAGGTGGGTTGACATTTGACAACACTCATGCATATTAGTGCGTATGACGTACAGGTATACGTGCATGCACGAACATATGCTTCTTTGTAACGAGGTACGAGCAAAAAAGTATTCCTGCTGCCGCAGGGCAATGAGGTCAAAAACTGATGGGTTGCGGACAAATCCAGGTCTTGGCACTGGACTTACTGCCGGTCCCTTCCGGCAAAGTTGATTATGTGACAGAAGAAAAACCTCGTCGCCTGCGAGGAGTCCGAAAGAGTTAAGGACGGTAAATACGAGTGAAATCCTTGTTTCCTTGCTCTAGAGCGGAAAAGAGGTTATCACACGACGAGTGTCACATGATGTGCATTCAAGGAGGGAGACGGATAGGGAGAGATGATTTTGTGTGTGATGTTCACGGTGTATGCTCCAACTATTTTGGTACAAAAGGAACGGTTTATACAATATCTAGCACACCACCAAACCTGCTGCCACGGCCGCTTTTTCGACTCATATCAAGATCCATGTAGGCAAGCATGCATCCTGCCAACAGGTTCCATCTACACCCTGGCTATTAAGGACCCTTGCCGTTACGCAATCGCATCAACGTACACCTCTTTTATGGGGCCTTTCTTCTCCTTCTTCTTGAACGACGACCCATAATTGATCGGCTTCTTCTCCTTGGGCCCCGTTGGCGGGGAAATCCCTGCATCTAGATCCACATAATTCTCTAGTATCTCAACCCCCTTCAGCTCATACTTCTCATTAAGCACCCTGAACCGACTCATAAACACATCCGTATCAACATACGCACCCTTCAACCACCTTTCCCCATGAGTGGTATCGAACTCCTTCCTGCCATGCAGTACCCGTCTGTTGTTGAAGATCACGCACTCTCCTTCTTGCATCTTGTATTCATACAAATTGATGGGGTCTTCGATTCGATCGGCGAATTTCCTGAGAGATTTGAGTAAAGAGGGGAAGGAGGAAGACTGGTGAAAGGCGGTGGCGATATGGTCCGCCTGGAATGGAGGCGAGTAGTTGACATGTTTGAGAACTCGGCGTTGCGGATCTGTGTTGGAACGATAGGATTGTCGTTCGATGACAGGGTGTTCGTGGTAGTAATACTCTCCAGCGTTCTTATATTGGTATCCGATCTTAGCGCCACTGAGTATTGTGACGTGTTTCTGGTGGAGTTGAGACACCGCGTAAAAGGCGTCGCTAAACAAAGAGGAGCCACCTTCGCAGGTGTTCTTGAGGCAGTGGAGAAGTTGCAATCCCGGAGGGTTGGCCATGTAGAGAAGATCCATGTGGAGACCAAGGCGTTGTTGGGTGTAGGCAACATTCTTGGCCTCCGGAACGGATTTGACATCCCAGGTTCGTCCATAGAATGTGTCGCGGAGAGTTCCCATGCGGCTTGTAATATCCTCCACCGCTGTCTCAGACTCCGGCACGTCTTTCAGAAGTAGAATTCCATGGATGTTCAGATGTAGGAGAGCGTGGTACAGGGCTTCATCTTCTTTCATATAATCCTCATATTTGATCGTTCGTAGCTCCCTAGTAATCCGTGTCCTGCTCCAGAGGCGAGGCTCAGGAGGCTCAAACCGGGTATCGGCCAAAGTCTGTTGAGTTAAATGCCTGTGAAGGAAGTGTTTTGAAAACGAGGAGACGTGGTCGGGCCCAAAACCAGGGATGTCATTATCCCACGTGATCTTGATGTCCCCTTCCTCGTCTACCTCGACGGAGCGTGCCTTAAGATTCTCTGGTATATCGGTCGTTTGGAAAGTCTTTTGTGTGGACGACGGATCTCTACATCGAGGACATCTACACATGTCGCGAAGGTAGGCTGGATGCCAAGCAGTGTCCGGACTGGTAGTGGTGATGAAACTGGACGGGGTTATAATAGCATCTTCGCGTATAATACCAGATTTTTGTCGGTGTATCTTCAGCGGTTCCGCAGCGGTTGATGATTCGAGAATTGGTTGGGCAGTTAGGTGGCCATCTTGAGATGCAGGTTCCCGTGCCTCCGTCGGGAAAGCAAACCCCCGGTCGTGGAGGCATGCTGACCGACTCAAGGGACGACGTTGATGCTGTGAAGAGCAAACCGCAGGTCTCCTGGTGAGAAGAGGCCGAGGGAGGATGCGGGCACCCAAGATGAGCCTTTTGCTCAATCGAACGGGTTGCATGATGGATGATACGTGGTCACGTGTGGTCGTGTCCCCGGTTCTCTGGTGTGTATGTCGCCGCTCTGAACAGCAATTGAGGACTTGTTAGTGCTAGAAACAAGTTGTCATAGTGCCTTCGTATCGGGCGAGTGGTCCTGGGCCACTGGGTCGATATGTTGCTGTGATGAAAAGGAGGGTAGAGTTTTGTCGTTGAGGACGATCTGCCGAGCCTCGCGAAATTTGAATTTCTTGCCTCTTCAGCCTTTTTCGACGCGCCCCGATTCCACCGCGCCCAGCCTCACGCAAAATCCACAACCATCTCAACTAGGAAGATTTCGAGTTCTCGCGGGGCCTGGAGTCGACAGATGTATGTCTGGAAGCGGAGAGCACCTGAAGGATGAGGTACGGTTCAATTGCTCCTCATCTTTGGGAAACAATTGCTGACGGAACAAGGGCTCCAAAAGCCAGGTCGTCATTGCTGGAGCTACAGCTGGATTAATTGCAAGGTAAGAATTTATTTATATTCGGGTCGGAATTCCGCGCTGACTTCTTGCCCACAGATTCGTGATCGCTCCTCTCGATGTCGTGAAGATCCGTCTTCAATTGCAGACGCACTCCCTCTCCGATCCTCTTTCCCATCGGGACCTTCGCGGTTCCCCGATTTACAAAGGCACACTCCCGACTATCAAACATATCTTGAAAGAGGAAGGAATTACAGGATTATGGAAGGGAAACGTTCCGGCAGAACTGATGTACGTTTCATACAGCGCTATTCAGTTCACTGCCTATCGAAGCGTCACCGTGGCTTTACAATCAGCATTTGGGGAGCGAAAGTTGCCCGCAGCCGCTGAGAGTTTTATTTCTGGAGCCAGTGCTGGTGCAATAGCGACAACAGCAACCTATCCGCTTGATCTTCTTCGGACTCGATTTGCTGCACAAGGCACAGAGAAGGTGTACTCTTCGTTATTGTCCTCGATCCGCGATATCCATCGTAGTGAAGGCCTTCGAGGATTCTTCCAAGGTCTGGGCGCAGGAGTTGGACAAATCATACCATATATGGGGGTGTTCTTTGCAACCTACGAGACGTTACGGCTTCCTCTGGGTACCTTGCAGATGCCATTCGGGTCGGGAGATGCCACGGCTGGAATTATCGCCTCGGTCATTGCAAAGACTGGTGTCTTTCCACTGGATCTGATTAGGAAGCGATTGCAAGTCCAAGGGCCAACGAGATCACGATATGTGCATAAGAATATTCCAGTTTACAAAGGAGTTGCCAAGACGATGTTTGATATTAGACGGAAAGAGGGCGTTCGTGGTCTCTACAGGGGATTGACAGTCAGGTAAAGCCCCATTGAGTTTCCCAGAGACTTTGCTAACATGTTCTAGTCTCTTCAAAGCTGCTCCTACCAGTGCTATCACTATGTGGACCTATGAGAGGGTTCTTCGCATTCTGATTGACATGGAGAAGGGTGAGAACGCTGCAGCGGATTGATTTGTTCTCAAGTGCAGTCTTCAACCACCAAGTGTATCAATAAACTGCGAGTTGAGGGGAAGCCTGGAACCAGCTCAACGCAAATACAGTGCACACGACCAGGGGCTGAATCTAGGAACAGAGTCTAGACCGCCACATGCCCGAGACACCAACGAGGGCCAGTCACAGCGCAGAAGTACAACCTTAAAATAATGTACATTGCAAGCACTCACATGAACAGCTCCCCATGGAGAATCAACCTCTAACTCAACCTCTTTAATAAGACGTACCCCTCATGACACGCAACCCCACAGGTTCTCCTGAACAGAGCCAATGAGGAACAAAACATATTTCAGTTGCCGGTGTTGTAGGCCCCTGAACCAGTGGCTCCCCGTTCGCCGGATTCCCCTCGAGCCTTGTTTCCGGAGAGCCGGGTTCAGCCGTGTGTTGCCGAAAACCGCTGCATCGTTCGCTGCAACGGACAAAAGGAGCCCTTACCTCATCTACCTCAGTCACCGGTTCACAACGATGGCAGCACGAGTAACACATCATCGCACAGCCAGAGGCCTCTCGTAATCTCTCCTGTCTTCCCGTCGCACTCACAATGCATTCATAATATAACGTCTCTCCTTCACTCTCTTTCATTTGTCGCTCGTCTCGACAATCGATAAACAAAGACTTAGGAATTTGCATGTGATACCCAACACACGACAACTTCAACAGCACGATGCAACCACCAATTATGCCCCCGCGAGCGGAGGAGCTGCTTGCCCCTTTGCTGGCATCATTACCAGCAGCCTCGATATCACCACAACCACCAACCGCGCTGCTCCCTCTCCTCTCCCCGATCCTGCGGCAACGAGTCCAGCTCCTCTCCTCAACCTCAACCTCCTCCTCCGAGCCTTGGCTTCCCCTCCTCTGCTACGACTCTTCGCAATCCTCCAAACTGCAATCCCTCGTGCGCAACGAACGCTTCGAGCCACATCCCGTCTCAGGAGAAGTAGAAATCGACTGGGAGACCGAGCTCAGCACATCCTACAAGCGCATCGACACCGAAACGCTGCAATCCCTCATCACCCTCTGTGATCTCCAGCTATGCGTAAAGCTAATCTGGTGCACAAACGACGAGCTGGGCGGCGGCGACGGGTGGAGAATCGGCGAAGTGTCTGTCTTCAACCCTTCCGACGATGAATGGGGCTTCGAAAGCATAGGCCAAGCCGAAGACGCCTTCCACTCGCAACCCTCCTACCACTACAACAATCTCAATTCCTATAACCGCACAAATGGCACAAATACCCTACTCACGCCTGAAGCGGAGGTGGAAGACGCTGACGACGCTTACTGGGCCCAGTACGATAATACGCCGGCCAGGACACCAGCTCCGAAAACCAGTCCCGCGCCGCCTTCACTGTCTGCTGTGCAGAGAGCGGCTGCGAACGTTGGAGATGAAGAGAGTTATTATGCGCAATACGCGAGCGTGCAGCCGGCGATGGATAATCACGATCCGGACGAGGCTCAGCAGAACGGAGACGTTGAATCGAGCTTGGGCCGGGATGAGATTGCGCGGGAACTGCAGGAGAGGAATGTGAGGCAGTTCTCGCATCCAACGGTCGATCAGGAGCATGAGTTGCATAGTTCGAGCGCGGCGTGGAGCGAGGACCCTGCTGCGCAGATGTATATGAATGGCCATGTGCAGGGGATGGATGGTATTGACGTTGACCATGTGGAAGGCCTTGCACATCCTCGACCTGGCTCTAGCACTGGAAGCAGCGGGAGCGACACAGTTGAGAAACTTGAGCGCCGAGCCGCAGCGAGAGATAGTCGCGAGCAGAGTGAGACGGGCATAAAGCAGCACATTGGAACGAGCATCAAGAGTCTGTACCGCCTGGCAAAGGTGGCGGGCATCGATAGGGCGGAATTCGAAAGGCTTGTGAGGACGGAGCTGGACTGCTTAGCACTGATGGATGAGGATGATGTCTAAATTGTACAGAGTGACAAGGCATGGGTTGCATACAAGTCTACGGCGTTTAGAGCAGCATTTTGCTTAGTGGGTTGCATGCATACATGAGGTTGGTGTGTACCTGTATGAACAGAACCACGCACTTTCGAATCGGAGAAGAATTAGATTTCATTTCCGTAATACCTTCTATCGATTTTCATCGTTCTTCGTGTCTGTGTACAATTCAGCAACCATTGCACTAACGGCAAGTCTGCCGTGAGAGGAAAGTTCGTCCTGCCATTTTCATCCGAAAGTTCTTCCGTTGACCTCAATGCTCCAAAATGGTACAAGGAGAATTAGCTTTTCAAAAAAAAAATACTTCATTTTCTACCGTTTACCGCACAATAGCAACCTTTCAACTTCTTCTGGTACAATCAAAGATTGTATGGGCATCGGAGACGATCATGCCCTGCGACTATCGTCCCACAAGGGAGGACAGACGAAAGTCCGAGCCTTACACTCTCTAACTTGTGCCAGTGCCAATCGTACTCCTGCTTGGTAAACAACTGCGCATATCTTCCATCAGTCCAGCTCCTTGGATGGTCGTGTCCCAAGTTTGGAATAACACAATTCAACATCCATGTTGCCAATACCTCAATGTCCATGGATCTCAAGTCCTTCCGATCTCCCCGAACCAGCACCACAGAGAGATGATTGTCATTTTCGTAGCCGGCTTTCCACAACTCTCTCGAAGCCGAAGCTGACGAAGAAATGCCATTGCCCTGCAGGAGGGGGTTGATGGGACTATCAGAAGCCGAAGTAACGGCACTGTCCTGGGCGTTGTTGGGCCTGTTAGAAGCCGAAGGAACGTCGCTGTCGCGGGGGTCGAGGAGGCTTCGAAGTACAAGTGGTTCCCAAGGAAATTCTGGTGATCCTGCGTCTTGGTGAATCGGACGCGAGCGCAGGTAATTGTTCAGCCGAACAGCATACAGTGGAATCCCAATGTGCTGAGAAAACTGGAGCAGTCTGCCCCAGTTATTGCTGGTTCCCTGATCGCGGATTAATGGATGATCCTGAGGTACAATGCGCTGTCTCTCGTGGAACATCTTCCTCTCTCCTTCTTGTTCCGTGTACATGTGCACGATGTTGATTTTTCTTGCCCGCAGGCGCGCGAGTGGATCATATTGAAGCCCATCATGTTCTTGGACCGAGAGGAAGTCCACAATGTCCCGAAAGTCAGTTAAGTTGATATCTCGAAAGTGCGGAATATTCTTCTGCGCAGACTTTTTATAAATCATGAATGCGACGTTCCCTTTCCACGGGTACCTGCAGGGCATCAGTGTCTGTTTCCGTGGAATTGGCAGGTACTCACCTCTCCACGTCGATTTGAACGTCCTCGATGCGCTTCCCGATATCTTCGATGTATTAGTAGTATCCAGGGCATTCTTGCCACATAATGTTCTTACCCACATGTCCGCCATACCCTCGTGTGCCATGAGACTCAAACTCCAACCACAGCTGCACATTCCAATCACTTGGCGTATGCTATTGTTATCCTCCATTTTCTTGAACCCGCGTTGAGCATAAACTTTCACCTGGTCTCTTAGTGGTCGATCTCTTACCGCATTCCGCCGGCCGTCCTTACAAAGGCTGTCGATCTTGATCTCGCAGTGACGGGTGCCCAGGTATTCTTGCAGGCCGACCGGGCTGTCAGCCTTGACACTGACCCAAATGAACTTCGGCCTGTCGGCGTTCGCTTCGAAGACAAGGCAACGGACCATGGATATTCCATGCTTCTGTTGTTCCGGGAGAAGCGGAGGCGGATAGGCTTCGAAAGTTTCGCACGCCAGAGCATGGACACTTTCGTCCGTTTCGAGACATTCTGAGCTGCAGTAGCTCACGTCTTCACACCGGTTGCAACGGTATCTTTCTCGATCGGCAGGTGATTGACAGATTGTGCATAGTTCGGAAGGTTCCTGTCTGATGGGATCACCGCCTTCCGGTGGTGCTGCTACTCGGGAGGATAATGTTTTGGAGCGTCGATTAAAGCGCCACATGGTTGTTCGCAACGATGGTGTACAATAAGACGTGGATTGTTGTTCCTAATGATGGGGCGCAATCATAAGCGATGATGATGTTTGCAGAAGAAGAGATCGATGCGATCAGAGTGGCAGCTATGGGCAAGTGACGGTTTGCTGGGAAGGAACGACTTCAGGAGGGTCATGTGACTTACTCCCCCGAATAGGAATCGAAGGGCATGCTTTGGCCATCTCAACCGGACCATTCGACCACTCGACATTGGAACATTGGTATTTGCGCATTCTTGAACTTCCAAGTCTGAAAATATAAAAGCAATGATGGTAGATTGACTGAAGTGTGTCGTGTCCAATCAGAAGCAGAACTAAACTCAGGGGTTCATTCGCTTGGGGCGTTCCAAATATAGATCGAACTGCAGGTCGATGGAGACACAGCCGCGAGGCACTCCCTCGTGGTCTTGTTCTCAAAGAGCTCTTTCGATTCATGAGTCAAGTAGATTTTGCGATCGCCCGAATGCCAAATTCGAAGGCGAGTGCGAAAGCCTACCCCAAGTATTGAAGCCGGCGTAAGCTTCTGCCTGGCTGACTCCCGCTGGGTTACATCTCCACCATACTACTACTCACGTCAATTGGCGCAACCCTATGTCTTTAGGTCTTTGGCCGAAAATGGATGGTGGGCCTCTCGCGCCGCTGTATGAAGCTCTTGACAGCCAGGAGAGGACCATTCGGCTCTTTCGAATGGCGAATGAGCCGTCAACGAACTTGCCGTCGACGAAGGAGGCTTTTCGCACCCTCCTCTTCCGCATCACTCGGATTTTGTTCGAAGCATGGGTCCCCACATGGTTTCTGCCCAAACAAAACATCGGGGGCGAGTTGGAGACATTTCCGCTCGGAAAGGCTCCGCCGTACCATACTACCATGCTCTTTCGTACGTCTGGGGCGACTCGAGAATCACAAAGGCCATCAGGATCAGAAAGCACAGCGTGCAGGTGACGACAAACCTTCTGGCAGCCTTGTGACGGCTTCATCTCAACTACGACACTGAGTACCTCTGGATTGATGCCATCTGTCCATAAGTCGATTGATACCGAACAAAACACCTCGGGAACTTGAGGTTTTGACCTCTGTTTTCTGAGGGGGTTTCGTTTCGCGCTAACTATCTTCCGCCTTCGCGCCACCTCCTCTAATTAACCGCGTTGAAAAAAAATATCGTCTGAGATTACCAGATAAGTCAGGATGCTCAGGCCTGCTCAAGTGAGCTGATGCTGACTGAGCCGAGTGTGATTAGCGCCTGAGCAAGAGCAGCAAGCTAACCAACCCCGTACGGCACCCAAGAAAGAGAAATTGATACTCATGATACCACACATAGACGAGATAAGAATCTCTTCGACATCACCCGCCTATTCACCGCCTATTCCCCTTTCCCTCTCTCCTTCCCCCGTCTCTATTTCTACTACCCCCCCTTTAGCCTTGCACATAGTGGCAAATGATCCGCGGTTCTGCGAGTACCCCTGTAGTCAATATCCCCGATACGGTCGTACCCGTATGGAATATAGCTAGGATCCGGATTGGACCTACTAGGACCTACGTGTTCTTACAGTTAAGTGGCACAACAAGTCATATACCCCCGAGTAGTCACCTTTATCTCTGTCGTTTCTTTTCCAAGCCAAACAATAACACGCTGTGCGCTGGTATAGATCTTCGCCATGAACATTTAATAAGCACAAGTTGGCCACCAGATTAATATTAGAATGGATCTTAGAACAGTACTAGAAGCCCAAATTTGGATTGACGATTTAAATGAAAAACACACTTTTGATTTGGGGTTTATCAAATCTGCACTATAATCACATTCCCGTCTGCCGTTATTGGTTTTGTCTCGCTAGGCTGTTCGGTGGCGGGCACGGCTTGCAGCAGCTGAAAAGTTGAGGCTGAATCGAGTAATGACACCCAATTGCTTTTACCTTTCCGGTATAAGGCGCGGAGCCTTGCCAATAAATTGGCTATTGTCTTAAGGATCTTGCTTTTTCTGTGGAATCATGACCCTATTGAGAAAATTTAAGTGTCACAAAGGTGGTGGGAGCCGGATTCGCAGTCGATTGTTCTTCATACCAAGTCGTCGTCAGCACCCTGGCTGGGAATGAGAGCGATCCGGTATGGTATACCGGCGTGGACGTTTTTGAAAACACCTTCAAATGGCCAGGAGGGGGCAGTTTGGATGATAACGGGTCTGGAAAAGTGTCTCTTAACGTACAATACAAATCTGGCGGGAATTGCGAGGATGCAACGCTCACGGTTACGAACTGCACTTTGAGTTCAGCAACAGTGGAGTATGGTGCAATAATCAACGGGAATCAGAGCACCATTTCCCTTCTCCAAAATTCAAGCTTCCAAGACGACAAAATAATAAGCGAGTACAGTATAGTCCAAGATTATTGGAACAACAACAATACTACAATTGGGGGGTTGGCCTTGGCTCTCTCCAACCGCTTCAACTCGGTGGCTAATGTACACTCCGGCCATCAAACAGGAGCGAGTGTGGTAATGGTCGGGCCCCTTGGAAATCAGTTTGTTGTCCGAGACGACGACAGTGATTACGTCGGCACATGTGATATTCAACTCAACGACCCAATGTCAACTTCGTCAGATTTTCTCGCCATCGTCAACGTCTTCCCAGCTACCTCAAACCATCCTTGCTGTCCTGTCGTACGAGCACCTTCGTAGGTCCCCTCGTCATTTATTTCCTGGAGGCCTCCCCTTGGTCAATATCTTCCATACCAAACTACCATCCCTGCCTGCTCTCCTAATGAACCCTGACGTAGATGCGTTCAGGTCTGCACGCCCCACGGTCTTCGTCTCCCGTTGCATTATCGTTTGTTGCAAGAGCTGTGCGGTGACAGCGAAGGAGGGTGGTGATTTAAGACACTCTCAACCTAGATGGTTTCGTCACACCACTAATTTCGTGATCGATGACCACCATTGGTTTCTAACTCGGACGCAGGTTGCGGATCATTTTCGCTCCGATTGTGTTCTTTTCGAAGGCTCGAAAATTTTGAGTCCGGGTCTAGAGGGATCCCCACCAAAATGTTTCCATTTCGCCAATTATTCATCTCAAATAAGAGATTTGGTTGCCTCTGACCTAATCCAGAGTGCTCACCACAACCGGTACCCATACTTTTAGGAAATCTGCGGCGCTTCACACTCGCCTTTGCGCTCCTAAATCCCTGGAAAATTGTCGTGGAAACCACACCTCCTCTACCGTGCCTTATGATCGAGGACGGTCTAGGCTGTGACTCGACCTGTCCGTCCTCTGATTCTTCCAACACTTTCTCGAATTCTTCAAGGAGTCTGTTGGGGCTAATTTCGCGTAGCCGTTTTGGTTCGGGCTTTGTAAGGTCCAACCCAAGATGGGGTTCATTGAAGTGCGCCAGCATTCGCTTCATGTCCGAGCTATAGGCACTTTGAGGGACGAGCGAGACCCAAGCGTCTCTGACGTGATTATATGTTTTCAACACCATTTCCTCGCGCATCTCAGTAACAAGGGCTGATCTTTGGTTAGTCTATGGTCAGGTCATGTTTCTGGCTTTGTGCAACTGACCTCGAAAATCGTCTGGCAAATTATGGTATCTTTCCAGATCCATGCTATTTCCTTTGGGGTCGTACTTCATGATGACATTTACCGACTTCTTCTGGAAGATACTCGGGAAGTCAAAGACCAGCGCGATGAACATCCAGTCAACAGATTGCTGTTGGGCTGTTGGATCGAGGCGAATTTCTGGCTCGCCATAACATCCCTGATCATCGTCGGCAAATACTTGAAAATCATTGCGGATGAAGCAATTATGTTGCCAACAAGCGATGGCAAGATCCAGAAGTCGCGAAAATCCATACTCCAAGTGGTTAGTGCCGAGTCCCGTAGGGGAACCGTTGCGCAGTTCCGTGATCCTGCTCACACCTGGCCTGAAAGCATCTGCCGTAGACCCGCGGGGAAGTACAAGTGTTCGAGAATGGCGACCTAAAAGATCTGGACTTTCGACATACCACCGCTCATGGTCAGCACCTTCCTGGGATATGCGAATCTCGTACCCCGGGGTGCTCGTTGATATGCCGGGGTGGTTCATCGTCATTCATGATCGCCAAGCGAACAGACGAAGCAGTGAACCTCGCGGATTGCTAATGGGATCATTTGAGACGAAAAGTAAACAAAGTAGCGAGAGGCTATGACAAATAGCTAATTATGCCCACGGGATATGCGAGATCATATCGCGCAGCCTCACCTGCGTCGGATATATATCCAAAGGGCGACGGCCGTCCTAGCATGTCCCTCAGTCTGCCTAGATAGCGCTGTGGAGCTTTATTGGTGGTGGCAGTAATATTGTTGCGCAGTCTATGACACAAAACTTCGATTTGACAGGCATTTATCTGCTGCGCAAAGCCTCACCGCAATCACACGGAGCTGATTCGTGAGAATGGTGTGTTTTCAAGCCAGACCACTCGACGTGTGCGGCAGATACCGTAATTCAACCCGGAAGGCTTGACTGTGCCTCGTTCTGAGGAGAAGTTATTGGATTAAATGATATGCATGATTCAAGGTGAACGAAAAGGGACGGATGGGCTACCCAATGTCGCACAGAACGAGATGAAATAGGATACGCTTCTGTCCTTCAGCCTTAAACTGTGGCTGCGCTGTTTCCTATATTATATTCCGCACTTTACTTGCTTGCGTCTCTATTATCATCTTCAGGCTCATCATTCAATATGTCGCAAGATTTTCAGTTCGACTTGGTTACGGCTTTCAATCGCACGAGTTTGAACATTTCGGCTGCAGATTTCTTTGGGAGAAATCCAAATGAATTCTACTTAGTAAGTAAAGCGTTGAAGTCTTTCATTGGTGGTATCACCAATTAATTGTCTCACCAGGGTGCCGATATTGCCTGGATGATGGTTTCCAGTGCACTTGTTCTGCTCATGGTACCTGGACTCGGTCTGTTTTATTCAGGGGTCTCTGAGAAATGCTCTGCCCTCTCGATGATGTGGCTCTCTATGATGACGACGTCTGTCATTGGTATCCAGGTACGAATCCCGACATACCCAGGACAAGAGCTCTTTCTAATGGACTTTAATCCAGTGGTTTCTCTGGGGATACACAATCACCTTCACAGGATCCAACAGAGTCTGGGGAGGGCCAGATAGCTTCGCATCACATAACGATCTTTCAATTCCGTGGGGCAACAAGCCTGGGACCAAGATCCCTCAAATGGCTTATGCTCTCTTCCAGGGCATGTTTGCCTGCTTCACGCATGTTTCCCCTTCTCTTCAATCTCTAATCCAGCTACTAACGGTCCCAACAGAGGAACCATAGTCAGCGGAGCCGTCATCCGTAAAGGCCGCCCCCTCCACTTCCTCGTCTTCATCTTTATCTGGTCTACCTTTGTCTACGATCCCATAGCTCGCTCAACATGGAATCCCCTCGGCTGGGCGAACTACTGGAAAGGAGTGACCAGCGGTGTGTTTGATTTCGCTGGTGGAACTGTAGTGCATATCGTATCAGCCGTAACCGCAGCCGTCTACTCCATCTTCATCAAATGGCGCCGCCAAATCTTCCGTTTGGAACCACGTCTTCAACAATTGGATAAAAATGAACTCAATAGAGAGAGCAAACCGCATAATGTCATCAGTGTGATTCTTGGCACTGCCCTCCTATGGATTGGTTGGTTTGGATTTAATGGCGGTTCAGCTCTCGGCGCAAATCTGCGCGCTGTGTCAGCCTGCATCTCGACTCACCTAGCTGCCTGTGCTGGAGGAGTTATGGGGACCCTCATAGAGTACGTCTTTGCTAAGGGACGGAAAGGCGACTCTGGTAAATTCTCAATCATTGGGTTTTGTAATGGCGCAGTGGCAGGATTGGTGGCCATTACTCCCGCTGCTGGTTATGTAAGATCCGCTTTTTCCCCCCTTTCTTGCGTTTTGGTTAGGAAGTATATAAAGGGATAGGGAAAGGCTGAAGCTGATATGTGATAATGCAGGTACCGTACTGGTCAGCCCCGATATTCGGTATAACGGGCAGTTTATGCTGTATGGTGATCCAAAATTTGAGTTCGTTGTATTTTGATACGAATGATATTTTGGTTATTCATGGGACTGCGGGTTTCGTGGGGATGTTGCTTACTGCTGGGTTTGCGAGGTATGTAATGCTTTTCTTATTTCTGCGCTTGTATATATGCTAACAAAGATCACAGAGCCGATATTGCGATGCTAGATGGCTACTCTGTAATTATCAACCATAAAATCGAACAACTCGGCATCCAACTAAGCGACGTCGTCGTTGCCGTCTGCTGGTCCGGAATCGGCACACTCCTCATTCTCATCTTCATGGAAGCCATCATCGTCGGCTTCCGCAAGATCCGCGGTAAACCAGAACCGGCATTTCAGTTAATTCTAGATGCGGATATTATTTACCACTGTGAGCTTGGTGATTTTGTCCCGGTGGCTAGCTCGAATGCGTCGAACACCAGTCAGGAGATGGAAGATTTGCCTCAGTTGGATGCTGGGACGCCGACCCCAAGGGAAGGTTCTGCTTCGAATATTTGATGAGTTTTCGATTTCGTACATAACTTTATCTCTAGGCCTTTGATGTAGAAACTCGCAGGTAACCGGCATTTTGGGAACAGATACTCGGTCGCTGTTGGATTATCAAGTGATGATAGGGGTCAGGGAGTTCCTGAAACATGATTACGTGGCATTAGGGTCTGATTATTGCCACTGAAGCTTCATATAAGCACCTTTGTATGTAGTCTAATTGAATAATTCTGCTGCACTTCTTGAATCTGCCCTATGCTTTTCAATCAAGCCAAAACCCTGCGTTTTACCCTAGCCTGTTGCTAACATTGATTGATTGATTATGTCATACTGGGTTCCAGCCACTGTGATCAGCAGCTATGCCGGAGTTGTCCAGCTTCGGCGCAGTTGCCGAAGTGCATCGCCACATGCGGTAGACGCACTTCACTTCATCACCTTACAGTGACCAGCAACCTCCTCTACTGGACGGTCTGGCTCCTATCTACGACTATATACTTAAGCGTAAGAAGGAGTGCTTTGCTTCGTCTTTTGAATACTCGGGTTCCTTGGCTGCCGCTGCTGCTAGCCATCTTGTGTCCCTATACCTTCAGTCTCCCCTCAATGCTCCACTTCGTCTCTTTGCGCTGTACCGCACATCCCAAACTACCCAAGGAGGTGTGTCTGTTCCATGACTCGAATTACTTTAATAGCTAGCTTTAGCTCGTTTGCCTTCAACCTTTAAGCTTGCTTAACGAGCCTGTGGACGAAAGTCCGTGTTTTTAGTGATATTTTTATTGTGGCACGTGTACTACGATAGCGGGTCACGTGGCCGTGGTAGCGCAGTGTAGCTGCCTTTTCAAGTAGCTCCGTAGTAGTAGAATCGATTATCTTCTTTCTCCTCTTCTTATCCTTCGATATGGTAGCAATACTAAAAAATCGGCTATGAAAGCACAAATTAAAGTCTGCTATCGTAGCACGATTAATTCAGGAGATCAAAAAGCGCTTCCGCCACGTATTACTATAGTGCTATTGAATATCCTATTATAGTCCATATACTACGACGTTTAATAGTACCCCTACGAAAACTATTAATTAAGACCTTTAATGATTGAACTGAAAACTTCCCCTTGAAGTATAGGGACGAGCGACTAGAAGACATTACCTATACCGAATAAGTAAGGTAAGAACCGTTATTGAGCTACTAATAGACGATATACTTCCCTTAATCCCGATTCGATTTCCACCTATAATTCCTCCCTTATACTGAGCGACCTGGGTATAGCTAGAGTAATGACATTAATGGCACCGAAACTCGATATTAATACTATCCTAGGGATAGTTCTAATAATAGCACTAATTAAGAATATAGCTAGCCCCTCCTACACGTCACTGACGAATTAAGGGACACTATTGGTGCTACTGTCTCTACTATAACTAATTGAACGATGTCGTAGAACTATATCTAATATGTACCGACACTATAGAATTACCTCAGACCTAATATTTTTACGATAACTAAACGATTTCGGGTTAGTATTCCCTAAAACCGTAGCTTTTGCCAAATAATAACCGTCCCTAATAGTAGAGTCGTTAGTAATATTAAAGCCTTTACTACGTTAGGAATTAATAGTGACTCTGAACTACTAAAAGCAAAGATGAGAAGAGTACCGAGTTAGGGAAGAGAGCGATATCTATAATACTAGCCCTAAGGTATTACTATAATACTTCTCTATAAATGTTAATAAGATAGCGTCCCTAATACTATCACAAAATCTATTATAATTATCTTATAGTAATAATACTTAATACTCTAAAGTATAATAGAAGAGAGACACTACTATAATTATAGAAATCGGCGAAGAACTTACTAATAATAGCTTTCTATACCTCGAAGGTATCCTAATAATAGGAGATATAACTATAGCTAAGATACTTCTATGAGTTATAGATACTAATACCTAATAATAGCTATAGGTAAAGGTATTAGAGAATATCTATAGCTAGTATTTATTAGTAGCTAAAGTAGCTTCCTTTACCCGCTTCCTAGAGTAGTTCCGGAAGGGGCTCCCTAAAGACGAAGCTATTAATACTATATTAGATATATCTCGTTATAGTAAGGAGAATACTAGATAAAACGGACAATAATCTAGAGTAGTATCCCGAACCTCTTTACTATATAGTAACGTATAATAGAATACCGGAAGATAAAATAAGACCGGCTTTTAGTTATATAATACTAGTAGTGCCCCTCTAGATAATAACGACAATAGAGACTCTTCTAACGATGAGTATAACCGCTATTACTACTTTAAGGAGTTTAAATACTATAAAAAGTAATAATAAACTAGAATTACCTCTCGATATTATTAGTATTCTAGCGAGGATAAGGGATACTAGAATAATAATAGAGCCTTATTCTATAGTATTAAGAGACTAAGGGTTAATGAAGTTGGTACCTTTAATAGTACGCTAGATACCCTATTAGCGGTTACTTATAGTAAACGCTTAACTATACTAGTTAGAATATATAGAGAACGCCCGGTACTCGCGACCCTATTACTATATATGAAAGGCAGAGTAGTAATCTAGTTTAATAGGCTTGAAGATAAGGTTACTACCCTTATAATAGAGTTAATTAAGGAATAGAAAATTTAACTAGTATAATACTTCTATACTAATCCCTCCTAGGCTTTAGTAAAGGTAGATAGTATATAGTACTGCTTTAATAATGAGATAGAGATGAATATTAGAGAGTATATTTCTAGGAAGTATAGATTATACTAGGAAGTAGGAGAGATAAACTAAGATAATATCGTTAGATGTATCTATAATAGCTTAGACCTTACCCTAGTAGTAATAGTCCCTCTTTAAGGAGCGAATAATACTATAAATGACTTCTAGGCTAAAGTCTATATAGCGGAGTATTAAGCTAGATAATAATATAAGTAACTTAAGATATACTTTAATATTATTAAATAATAAAACTAAGATATAAAGAAGCTAGTGTCTATAAAGTAGCCTTAAGTCTAATACGCTATTCCCGCTAATATATGATACTAAAATAAGTAGAATAGTTTTAATAACTTTAATAATGACTATTTTAGTAGGTTTAACTATACTAAGCTAAAGGAACCCTCGAAGGTATTATTTAAGGAAGTAATAGAGGTAGAGATAATCCTATCTATATAATGCCTAATAGGATCTAAGTAAATAGAAGTTACCTTATAGAACTAGGCCGGAATAACTAACTCCTCTTTAGTAGCTCCTTACTAACACTAATATAACGGACGTGGAAATAACTAGAGTAATAATAGTAATAACTAGAGTAATAATAGTAATAACTAGAGTAATAATAGTAATAACTAGAGTAATAATAGTAATAACTAGGGTAATAATAGCTAGCGCTCCTATAATAATTACCGGAATAATAATAGTAATAGAAACGGCTTTATACCTTAATAAGTCTATACTTTTATTATTAATACAGATGATAGAGAAAAGGAATATATTATAGTAGACTAAGACACTTATAAATAATATTAAGAAGAATACTAGACTAATGCTTTTATTATTAGAACTAACTAAGATACTAATAATAGGAGTACCCCTAACTCTCTATTACTAGGAGAGGAGGGAAACTTCTAAGTAGGTTACTAGGGTAGGAGCTAAACCTGCCCCCTTAGTATCTTTTATTATTACTAATATTAATACCCTCTTTACCTTTTAGTGTTTTTATATACTTAGTAATAATGAAAATCAAGGAAATATATTTAGGAATAAGAAGTAAACTAGATATTACTTATATTATATAAAAGGTAATCCCGACTATAGTAGTTACTATACTATTAGTAGGGAAATCTAATATAGTAGTATATAGTTACTTAATAGACCTTAATAAATTAAATAAAGAGATACTTATTATATTAATAGTAAAGCTAGAGCTATTAGCTAGACCGGTAATAGTATTATATATAGTATACTAATTACTAATAGTTATAGACTCGGATAAGGATAAAGTCGCTTATACTAAGAACGACTTACTAGAGGAGGCTAGGTTACTTTCAAGTATTAATAATAGTATAATATTACCTTAAACTAAGAATACGAAAACTAAATATATATTACAGAAAGTAATATATACCTCTAATAACGAAGTAGCTAGTGACGTAAAACGCTCTATATTAAAGAGAAAGCGAAAATTATTAAAAAAGATAATAGTCCTTATTAATAGGGTATTATATATATACTAGATAACTAGATATAGTCGTTTTACCTAGATACCGGATTACTATTAATCCTAATTAATAGGCTAATACTATAAAAGAAGTTCCTAATACTAGTAGAAGCTCCGCTACTAGAGGAAGACTAGCTATAGTTAATAGGAGTAGGCTATAGCCTAATAATAAAAACCTTTATTAATCTACTAGTATTATACCTTACTATAAATAAGTAGATAATATACTTCTTACCCGAGGTTAGCTATATTATTAACTATTTACCCGGTAGTATCCTTTTAGGTGTCACGATATTCTACTCTCACACCTAGTCACCTGCCTAGGCTAGCGGTATCTGGCATCTGGCATCTAGTATCTAGTATCTGGAGTCACCTGGCAGTTGCACGTGACGCGGCCGCCTCGCTAAGGGAACCTGGATAGAGTGCTCCTGGGGAAATTTAGGAAGCTAAGCCCTATACGGACTAGCGGATTATAGGGTGCACATATACTCCTATAACCTCTTATATTCTAGTCTTTCCTTCCTTAGCTTTGAATCGTCTTTAGAAGGGACCTTTTACCTTACTTTCCAAGCCCTAAATACTATACCCGTAATAGTATTTAAAGCTTATTCCTTTTAATCCTATAGAGGATTTCAAATAAACCAAAATACCCCCTATTTAACTCCGAATAAAGGTACCGTCACGATTACGGAACCTTAGAATATAAGCTAAAGCTTTAGAATAATAAGAGTAATGAACTACTCTAGACCCTTACACGCTAGTAGTACGTCAGAAACCCCCGAAAAAACCCCCCCGAAAATCGAAGAATCCCATTAAAAGGCTATTCTTTAACCAAGTCCTATAGCGATAGGCACCTATAGGCTAGTAACCTAACTACTAATAGTAAGCCCTACCCTCTTATAGGCCTCATATATACGCCGGCAATGAGACTACTAGGGAGGATACGTGAAGGAAAAGTATAATAGGTTAACTTTCTAGGACCTAGGACCCTACGTGACTAGGAAGGATATTAAATTCTTAATAAGCTCCTATTAGATTAGGTTATCCCGTTAGTGACCTTTCCTGATCTAAATACCTTATCGATATTCCGGGAGGCTTTATAGATAAATCTATTAAGGAAGGGCACTCCCTATTTATTAGAAAAGTCCTAGATATAGATTATCTAATTACCTTATATAATCTAAATAGCTAGTTCAAGGACCCTATTAACCTCCTTAAGGATATTAACCTAATTATTAAGAGCTACCGAGACACTACTACAAAGCTAGCTAAATATAAGAAGAGATATAGAGACACTAAGGGTATTTTTGAGAATATAAAGCTCTAGAATACTAGGCTCGAGGCAGACGTTAAGCGCTATACTATACTCCTTAATTAATTTATACTAGTACTAGCCGCTCCTATATAAGCCCCGGAAGTAGCCCCTGAAATTAACCCTTAAAGCTATAAAGGATCCCCTACTCCACACGTACTATATAGAGCCCCTAGAGTAGTTATCCTACTAGACCTAACCCTCTTCTATAGAGATTATACGGTTTTCGATGACTAGCTAGTCCAAATTAAGAATAAGCTACGAGGAAACGCTAATATATACCTAACTAAGGATCTTAAGATTATCTACGTTTCTAGTAAACTTATAGGTAACGCCCTCGCCTTAACTAACCCTTATATAAACTAGGAAAGCCCCTATTAGTATCGCTAGCTCTCGGAGATATATGACTATCTAAACGAGCTATACTCTAATCCCAATAAGCTATAGAATACTCGTCGTGATTTTGGAAAGCTTATACTTCGCCCTAGTTATATGTTTTAGGAGTTCTACGCCCATTTCTTACGACTATCTACGGAAGGTAATATTACTAAATAGCTTAAATAGGAGTTAAACGAGAAGCTCCCGGCTAAGCTCTAGGAATTAGTATATATATATTACAATAACCCTTCCGTTAATATTATCCGCTTTACTTAGTTCTATACTATAAATAATTAGTAAATCCGAGCTTTATATAATAAGGCTAAGGAGTATAAGAAGATAATGGTAGGAATAACTAAACCCTCTTCTCTATATACCCTATAGTAGGTAGTTAAGGAAGAGTCTATATCTACTACTATAGTTAAGTATAAACCCTCCTAGAAGCGTAAGCAGTGTCCTATAATAAGTGATCCCTTGACTATTAAGTACTTTAATTACAACGAGTTCGGCTACTACATCTATAACTACCTATATAAGCGCTACTACGGAAACTAAGGTAGCTCTATCTTAGGTTAAGCTAGGCCTATTCCCGCCGGAGGCTTATAGTAGAGGTTCTAATTCTAAAGAGGAACCGGAAAACGAGTACCCCTAGAGAAAGTCTCTACTCTAGGGGCTTATAGTATTAATTTAGTAGAGATAGACTTAACTTATCTAATAGGAGGGGATACTCTTATAATACCTATACTATTAGCGCAAATGGATTAGGAATTAAGTCTTCTTCCCTTATTAATACTAGAGTAAATGAATATGCTTTTATTAATACTAAGCTCGCTTAGCTTATAGAGTAATTCCTAGGGGTTAAGCCATAACCCCTCCCTTTACTATATACCGTGCGAGGATTTAACGGTAAACTAGTAGAGTCTACTAAGAAGTATATTAACGTGCTACTCTTAATTAATAGACGCGCTATTAAGGCACCTATAATTATCCTAAACCTTAGAGACCACGATATTATCCTTGGTAGGAAATGGGCCATATATATAGACGTTCTAGTTAACTACCGAAGACGTAGGCTTATATAGCCTAAGAATAGTCCTAAGACCGCACGATATAGCTATATTATTAGTACCTCTTAGTAATAGCTAGAGAAGTAGACTAATAAGAAGCACTAAAAGGACGTGAATTATCGGGATACTATTATGAGTTATTCTTGGAAACCCACTATTCTTAAGCGGTCATTTACCTTCTAAATAGACTAGAGAGAATCGTATAAGTCTATAGAAAAGGAACTTCTATAGCTATAGTAAGAAGCTATTCCTAGAAAGAAGCTAAAGAAGCGGGATAAGACCCTTAATAAGGAATAAATACTAGATCTAGCTATCCTTACTACTATAGTATTTAACTTTATAGCTAAGAGAGAAGAGAACATTATTAGCCGAATCTCTATCTACAAGATTAATAAAGAGCTTAAAGCCTATAAAAGAGAAGTTATCCCCGGACCTAAGGACTAATAGCTAGGAGAAATAGAACTCTAATAGCTTTAGAGGATATTGCCCCCTAAGCTTAAGGAATATATATCTATTTTCTTAAAGAAGGAATTAGATACCTTACCGCTATATAGATTATATGACTATAAGATTTAGATTAAAGGTCCAAAGGGCACTAAGAGTATTAGATATTAACCACTACGCTAGTAGTCTACTTAGGAGCTTCGGGAAGTTAAATGCTTCTTAGAAGATAACTTAGTAAAAGGCTTTATTAAAGCTAGTTAAGCCCCCTTTGCCTCACTAGTTCTCTTTATAAAGAAAGTAAATAGAGGACTACGCTTTTATATTAATTTCCGTCACCTAAACGATATTATATAGAAGAATTAATACCCCCTCCCCCTAATTAATAAGACCTTAAGCCAACTATCTAAGGCTAAGATCTATACTAAGCTTAATATCCGTTAAGCCTTCTATTATATAGCTATGGACCTAGACTCCAAAGAACTAACGACTTTCTATACCCGCTATAGAATATATAAATGCAATGTTCTTTAGGAAGGCCTAACTAATAGCCTAGTTATATATTAATACTATATAAATAATACACTTTTCAAGTACTTAGATAATTTTTATACTATATACCTAGATAATATCCTAATTTACTTAGAGGACCTAGTAGAGCACGAATAGTATATACGAAAGGTACTTAATAGGCTATAGCTAGCTGGACTTTAAGTGGATATCAAGAAGTTAGAGTTTAAGGTTATACGTATAAAATACCTAGGCTTTATTATCTCGACTACCGGTATTAAGGTAGACCCTAATAAGGTAGAAGTTATACGGAACTAGTAACCTCCTATGATAATTAAGGGAGTATAATTATTCCTAGGATTCTATAATTTTTATAGACGCTTTATTAGGGAATATGGACGAATCGTAAGACCCCTCACTATACTTATGAAGAAGGGTATTCTATTTAAATAGATAAAGTAATACGAGGAAGCTTTTGACTTCCTAAAAAGAGCTATGGTTTCTACCCCGGTTCTATGATATTATAATCCAGATCTCCCTATAATAGTAGAGATAGATACCTCAAAAGGAGTTATTACTAGCCTACTCTCTTAGTAAGACCCGGAAATAGGCCTCTAGTACCCTATAGCCTACTTTTCAAAAACTATACTACTAGTGGAGCTTAACTATAATATATACGACAAGGAAATACTTACTATTATATGAGTACTAGAGGAATAGAGAGTAGAACTAGAAGATCTTTAGGATACCCCCTTTAAGGTCTATTCTAATTACCATGCCCTGGAATACTTTATAACTACTAAGAAGCTCTTACCTAGATAAGCTAGATAGGTAGAGCTCTTATCCTAATACTACTTTAAGCTTATATACTATTCCGGGAAGTTAAACGAATAAGCTAACGCTTTATCACAGAGATAGGATAAAGTAGATACTTAAGGACAAGTAGAGGAGAAGATATAAACCCAAGTACTCCTCCCTAGAGATAAGATTAACCCTAATATAGTCTATAACCTCTAGCTAGTAGTAATACTCTACGAAGTTAGTTTATTAGGCCCTGATATTAGCCCAAAGAACTAAGCATATATAGAGGACTACCCAGAAGTAGCTACTACCCCTATTAGAGGTATAATTCCACTAGAAGAAGGTATTCTCCTAGAGGCTTTACCGGCCGCATCTTACACTATAGTACTACTAGAAGCTCCTACTAAATTTAGTAGTTTATAACTAATAGACAAGATCCTATAAGATAATTAAACGTCGCCGGAGCTAGTTAAACTACGTACTATAGTATGAGCTAAAAGTAACGTCTAGATACTATAAGACAGACTTCTCCTACGCTACGGTAGACTCTACGTTATGGACGACGAGATAATCACTAGACTCCCTTTATGGACCGCCCTAATCTATAAAGCACACGATAAACCTTTATCTAGATACCCTAGATATACGAAACTCTATTAATTACTTAAGGAATAATATTACTAGCTATTTATAGGTAAGGATATTAATTAATATTATAGTAACTACTACTCTTATAGGAGATTATATATACCACGAGACAAGAAACCTAGTTTCCTTTACCTATTACCTATTCCTAATCGCCCCTAGTAGTATATTACTATAGATTTTAAGAGCTATCCGGAAAGTAAAGTAGGGTATAATATAGTAGCTATATTTATGGACTAACTATTGAAATACCTAATCACGATACCTATATAGGATATAATTACAGCTAAGTAGCTAGTGCCCCTATTTCTACTATATGTTATATACTAAGTAAGTATTTCAGAGATAATTATATTAGATTAAGGACCTTAGTTTATCTCTGATTTTTGGAACGAGTTCTATACTAGAATTAGTACTAAGCTTAGGCTCTCTACCGCTAATTACCCCTAGACGAATAGCTAGATAGAGATAGTTAATTAATACTTTAATTAGAGACTACGCCCTTATATTAACTACTACTAAGATAACTAGGATAACTAGGTAGCGATTATTAACTACTAATAAGCCTCCCTTTAGTATGAAACCATTAGCTAGTCCCTATTTATAACCAAAAAAGGATATGAACCTCGTACCGCTTTTGACTAGAACTCCCCTATAAAGGCTAACTCGCCAAAGGAGAAGCTTAATAGGGATAAAGCTAAGGTATTAGTGAACCAATTACATGAATCGTAGTAGCTTGCTTAGGGTTATATAAAGAAGGCTTAGGAATATTATACCATATAAGCTAATAGGCACCGCCGTCCAATTAACTTCAAAGTAGGCAATAAAGTATAAGTCACAATAAAGCACTAGAAGACTAATCGCCCAAGCTATAAGCTAGGGAACTAAATAGAGGGCCCCTTCGAGATTCTAGAGGAATATAGCCACTTATTCCTCCTAAAGCTACCGGAAACTATAAAGGTTCACCTAGTATTCTACGTAGAGAAGCTATAGAAGGACTCTAGAAACCCTCTACTAGGGCAAGCTAATCTAGAGCCTCCGCTAGTAGTTCTAGAGGATAGGGAATAGGAATACGACATAGAACGGATCCTAGCGGTGAAGCTAATGAGAAAGAGGCTAAAGTATAAGATCTAGTGGGTAAGTTAGGACAAGGATCCTAACTAGTATCCGGCCTTAACGCTAAGTAATAGCCCTCTAGCCTTATAACGTTTCTACGAGAAGCACAGCGATAATACTAACTTACTAGGACCTCCATATAACCTTTAATACTAGCTAGACTATATAAGAGACGATATTTGACCATAACCATATAAGGATAATAATATACCTTTATAAGTCATATAACCTCGGATATATCCGTAATCATGTGATATATATAAGTACTATAAGAACCACCGAAAATACTAAAAACGATAAGGACAATGACTTTTCCTAAGCTCGAGGGCGAGCTTACTCTAAAGGGGGGAGTAATTATTACGATATTCTACTCTCACACCTAGTCACTTGCCTAGGCTAGTGGCATCTAGTATCTAGCATCTAATATCTAGTATCTAGAGTCACCTAGTAGTTGCACGTGACGCGGCCGCCTCACTAAGGGAACCTAGATAGAGTACTCCTAGGGAAATTTAGGAAGCTAAGCCCTATATGGACTAGCGGATTATAGGGTACACATATACTCCCATAACCTCTTATATTCTAGTCTTTCCTTCCTTAGCTTTGAATCGTCTTTAGAAGGGACCTTCTACCTTGCTTTCCAAGCCCTAAATGCCGTACCCGTGATATTAGGTATATGATTCCTGAAAAAATATTAGCTCTATTTTAGGTAAGGAAAAGAAAATGAAGTAGATTATCTAGAAGTTAGAGATACTAGAGGTCTAATATTTATCTCTATACTAATACCCGCTCAAGGATAGTGAATATACTAAGTAATAAGGGTTTACCTCACTAATATTATTACTATCCTACTAGGAGTAGGAGTTAACCTTCCTATATAGTATAGACTACTCCTACTATACGAAGTAGGTTACTTACTATAACTAGTTATATAGAGAGATAAAGTACTTTATTACTTTAGCTTAGTGATTAATAGCGTAACTAATAGAATACCTTAGCTAATACTATATATAAATTTTAGTAATATCCTAATTCATTTATTAAAAGGTACTTATATTAGAATACTAGTAGAATATCTAGACCTCGATAGTAAAGAGGTAAAAGTTCTTATTAATTTAGTAGAGGTCTTTAATAGTAACTTACTAATAAATAATAATAAACTAGAAGGAAGGTATCTAGATAAGTTCCCCTTCTTAGTAAAGCTACCTAATAAGGAAGACGATATCTTAATAGCGGATATCTCTAACTACTAGGGACTAGAAATATAATAGTAAGTTAGAGACTTACTCCGGTAATATATAATACTCTTTAGACTAAGTCTAGGTTATTTTAATAATAGTATTATTATACTTATTCTTTTTAAGGAAGGAGTAGATATTTTAGACCTAAGATAAGCCCTATACCTATTATCGCGACGAGACGAAAAGGGGATAGATTCTATACTAGACCCTATAAAGCTAAAGGGAGCCTTAGAGCCTATACTATTAGGGCAGCCCTCCCTTACTATATTACTAGTATTTATAATATAGAAGAATAATAAACCGAGGGTTATTATTAATCTAAGGAGAGTTAATATAAAGCTTAACTTAGATGCCTACCCGCTACTAAAGTAGGATATAATCCTAGTTACCCTAAGGGGTTTATAAGTCTTTTTGAGCTTAGATTTCACTAAGTCCTTTTTCTAATAAAAGATTACTCTAGAGGACCGCTAGAAAGTAGCTATAATAACGCTATATAGAGGCTATAAATAGCTAATAGTAGCGACTATAGGATTAGTAATAATACTAAGTTTCTTCTAATATTATATAGAGAGCCTATTTAGCGAGTATCTATAGTAGTTTATCCTTATTTATATCGATGATATTATTGTATTCTCTAGGATAGTTAAATAGTACTTATATAACCTAAGTACTATATTATCGCTACTCGAGAAGTTAGGCGTTACTCTTTCTATTACTAAATACTACTTCCTATAACCGAGTATATAGGCGCTAGGGTATAAGGTATTAAGGCTTGGACTTAGTACCCTAGAAGATAAAATTGAAGCTATAAAGGCATAGAGTTTCCTAGAGAACTTAGTATAGCTAGAGATAGTTATTAGCTTCTTTGGCTACTACTATAAATTCATATCCTACTTTACTAAGATTATTGAACTACTTATTAAATTGAAAATAGTAGGGTTTAGGAATAAACTAAAGAAAGGTAAGAAAAGGGCTAACTTTACTAAAGTAACCCCTATTCTATTACCCTTATATATTACTACTTAACCGTAATATAAAAAGAAGAGAAAAGGTATAATTATAGAGAATAAAGTAGATAGTGCCCTAATAGATTAGTACTATAAGGCGTTTAAGACTATATAACGCGTGTTATATGAAGTACTAACGCTAGTATTTCCCGACTTTATAAGACCTTTTATCCTTTATATTAATAGTAGCTTAGAACGTGGATTTGGAGTAGCTATATACTAAGTTAATAGTAATAGTAAAGAAAGGCTTATTCTCTACTTATCTAAAATATTAATACTAGTAGAAATGAATTACTAGTTACCTGAACTTAAGATAATAGGACTAGTATAGGTGCTAAAGAAGTTACTATATTACTTTAATAGTAATTAGTTTATTATATATATAGACTACTAAGCTATAGTAGATACTTTTAAGGATAAAGGTCTATTAAATAGGAAGAATAGCTATCTTACTAACTAGAAGTTATTCTTAGCGAGATATATAGATAATATAGAAATCCGCTATAGAGCTAGGAAAACGTACTAGAATACGGATATATTATTACGAGTAAAGATAGTGGCAGATGACCTAGACCCTAATAATATTAGCGCCCTAACCCAAATATTGCGAAAATTGAAGTAGGGTAATATAGTAGTACTCTCTATTAACTACTCTATAGTATAGAGGATAGAGGGCTATATATATTACTACCTTCTTATAGTGATGAGGTTAATAATGAGCCTAATAGCTAAGGTTATAAAAGCGACACTACTAGAACTAGATAATATCCTAGCTTTAGTAATAAATGAGACCTATACTATAGCCTTATATATGGATAAATAGTTTATAAGTACTATTATCCGCGAATACTCTAGGGATAAGAGCTTTGGAATACTATACTAAAAGATACTATAGCGACTCTAAGACTCTCTAAAGAGTAAGCGGATAATAATATTTAAGTCTTTCTGTCTTAATACTAAGATAAAGCTTCTATTCTTCTATAAGGATAATAGTAGCGAGAAACTATATATTCTAGATAAGTTCGTTAAAGTGGTACTTAGAATAGGCTATAATAATAGAGTATATATTAGAGTAAATAGAACCCGCGACTATCTTAGGGAATATATCTTTATCCTATAACTAGTAAAGTGAAGTAGGACCTATATTATATACTATCCTATTTATAGGGCGGCGAAACCTAATTAAAATATACCTAAGGGACTACTAAAACCTATTCCCCCACTAATAGAATAGCTCTTTATATTTTATATTAATCTAGTAATAGACCTACTATAATTAAAGTAAGGATATAACGCTATTTTACTAATAACTAACTAGTTAATAAAATGGGTATGAGTCCTAAAAGGGTATAAGGAATAGTTAATAGAAGACTAGGCTAAAGAATATTATAAGTATATATATGAGGACGTTAGCTTACTAGAAAAACTCATATTAGATTATAATAGTAGATTTCTCTTAGCCTTTTAGTAAGAAATCTATAGCTTAGCTAATATTAAACTCGCCTTTATAATAGCGTATAATACTAAAGTAGACGGTTAATTAGAATGAACTAACTAGACAATTATCTATACCTTATATTATGTAATTACTAGTAAATTTAACTAGTTAAACTAGGAGGACCTACTACTAGTACTTATATTCGCTCTAAATACCTTAGTTAACGCCTTTACGGGATTCTTACTATATGAGCTATATTATATTAGGTAACTACTATCCCCCTTTTCTATATAAATAACGGAGTTATTACTACTTATGAAGTAGGGCGCTAAAGACTTTATAGAAACCTATAAATACTTATTTATAGAAGCTAAATAGGCTCTAGCCCTAGCTTAGGTAAGAATGAAGTAATACTATAATAATAGGAGGAGAAGTGTCTAGTTTTAAGAAGAAGATGAGGTATAGCTTAAACTAGTAAAGGGAGTTAAAGTAGGATACTACTTACTAGAGAACTAAATAAAGCTATCTTTTAAAAAAAATGGGACTATATATAGTTAAACGTATTGTCTTACTATTATTATATGAGATAGTATTACTAGATTAGCTTAAGATATACCTAGTTATATTAATTAAGTACCTAGAGAAAAAGGAATACGACTCGTACTATAGGAAGCTACTAGGACTAGGTCTAATCTAATAAGATAAATATAATAAATATATTATAGATAAGATTATATAGAAAGAGATAAGAAATAAGGTGGGATAATGAGGTAAGTACCCTTAGTACCTAGTCTATTATTATAGCTATAATAAAGAAGAATAGTAAGATAGCTTAATATTATAATAAGATATTCTATAGCTTATTTAGAAGTTCAAAAAAGTACTTCTAATAAGTTACTAGGTATACTAAGTACGTTATTAAGGATTTTTAGATAGATATAGTTATAGTAGCATTAGACGAATATAGTTTTTCCTAGTATAAGGCTATGAAATATTTTTTTTACCTATATTCGCTATAGGGTTATAATATCCTTTATTTACTTTATAACCTTACTACCTTATATATATAACTTCTTTACTACGGAATACTATATTAGTATATATAATACTATATTAGTACATATGACGCTATATTAGTAAATATAATACTATATTAGTATACCTTACCCCTTACCCTTATAACCTCTTTACTATAATAGTAATAATACTATATTAGTAATTATAACCTTCTTACTATAATAGCAACTATATTACTTAGTATACCTGCCTTATTATACCTTACTTTCGTAGTAATAATATATATAAACTAAATATAGCCTCGATATTAACTAATATATAGAAGTATAGAGTAGAAAAGGTAACAGAAGCTATAGTAAAGAAGGTAAAGATTACTCTAGATACGCCTAAGCCCCGTACTACGGCGATAATTAAGATCACATAAATTCCTGACGAGTTTATTACTCTATAATAACGTACCTATAGTAAAGAGTTAGCGAGGGTAAATACCGGAGATAGGTATAAGGATAGAGACCTAGAGGATATTAAGTAGGACGTTATACTAGAGGAGAGACTATTCCGGGATAGTATATATAGTATGGATTTGAGAATAGATAGCCACTACTCCTATAGTATTAACTAAGCTACTATAATATATTATAGCGGTATAGAGATAATCTACTATAGTAACTAATATTCCTCTTATATTCTTAATAACCTAACCTTTAATACTAAGGCTAACCTACTATAAATTAGTAAGGACGGTAACTATAGCCTAGTTAATATACGAGTACTTAATAACTACCTTAGAGCTATATAGTACTCTCTTATTATTATTAGTAATATTAACCTTACTACTTACTTGCCCTTTAATATAGTACTAGATAAATACCCTTACCCGGATTATACTTACTATAGAATAGTATATAGGCTATGAGTATATATTTATAATTACCTATATAACGGCGAGATAATAGTAGATAGACATATTACTTATATTTACTATAGTGAGGAGGATTTAGATATCGTCTTCTTTAGTAACGAGGGCTTTAGTATAGATAGGATTATAGACGAGGAATAGGTAAACCTCTACTACTACTTTATTAATATTACTATAGGTCTAGAAGGCGATAACTTGGTAGTTATAGTATACCTAGAGGAGTAACGTCGCTAGGTAGAATTTATAAAAAGTAAGAGATATTTCTAACTACTAGATATAGTAAGCTCCTTTATAGTAGTAGTAAGCTCCCTAAATTAATAACTTAAACTTCTCTAGTAAAATATTAATTATATACTAGATTAGTAAAGTAGAGACGCTATCTTAGTAATAGTACTTACCTAAGGTTATACTACTAATATCCTAATATTTGAAATATTTAGCTATGTTATACTAGCTATTACTACTATAGGGGCGGTATATGAAACGAGTACTAAATAGGCCAAAGTAGCTTTAGTAGTCTATAAGGAACTTATTAGATAAACCGACTAAGTTATTAATACGCTAGCTAGCTTCTATCCCTTCGTCCGGCGAGACATGTCCACACGCTAGCAGGGGGGCTCGCTTGGCTGTACACGTATAATTTTATATACCCCCGTATACTAATTTATTAGTAAGATACATTAATTAAATGAAATCGCGCCTAGTACTCCCCCACCTTACATAAATTTATATTACAGAACCCATAACCTCTAATTAATCGCTTTGCTCTACTATTAGTAGCTTTCCCAAGGGCCTTTTTATACCTTTAATTATATAAATACTAAGCACACGTGCCTCTAGGAAGCTTCTCCTAGTAGTGAAGACGTTCGTCTTTAGGATTAAATACCCTCTTACCCCCTAATCCAATCCGTAAGCTCTATAGCTTTGCTTTCTCAGAATACCCTAATAGCTTACGGTAAAGCTCTATCCGAAATTACAAGTGCGAAATAGGGTGTTTTTCAGGGGTATATAACTTGTAAAGCCTATAGCTATTTACATAAGCTAAATCGATCAACTAGTAAAACAAGGGCTACTAGTTCCTAAAGCTAGGCTTATAGGTTTCGTACGCCTCCCTGAACTAATTTGCAAGGTCTACACCTCCTATATTCTGATTATAATCGTCGATAAAACTGGGAATTAGAAGGTCCTTTACTGGGTTATCGCCAAAAACCTCCCGAATAAGGCGACTATTAATAGACGTCTTTGTAGGACGCCTTCTCTTCCTCTCTACCCAGTCCTCTACTTTATCCATAGTATAGATATTACTTAAAGCTAGGATAATATTATTATCCTACTAAGTTAAGCAAAGTATATCCTGTTTAACTACCGCTATAAGGGTGTTCCATAGAAGCCTTTTCGCGAATCGTTTTTTAATTATTAATAAATCGGAGGGGAACTGCTTATGTGGTCGTGTGGTACCTACTATACCAAATTTGCAGGCTTATAACTCAATAAATAAGGGTATGAAAGTAAAGTAATTATCTATATATATGGCGATATGCTATCGAGGGAGTATAAGTGCGAGAGTACGTATAAGGGAGCCGGTAGGAGTAAGGGTAGGGTATTTAAATATAGCTTATAAACCCTTCTCTCTTGAGCTCCAAACCTAACCATATATATACCCGTGATCCGCAATTCCGTAGACTTTGTATCCTTGCTTAATAGGCTTCTTCGGTATTTTGTAGGTATGTGCGGACCTATAATAATTAAGGTTAGTAGGGTAATAGTAAGGTAAAACCAGAAAAAAGGAGATATACTTACCGACCAAAAAACCGTACCATTATTTCGTTAATACTCACTTTAGATGAAGGCGAGTAATATTTGCGATAGGAGGCTTATATAGATGAAGTAAGAGGTTCAAGCTTATACCACTAGATCTTATTAGAGGGTAAGTGATACCTCTTTTGCTCGTCACTTTCAGGGTAAGAAATATGGTAGTAACGCTTGATTTGTTCAAATCGACGAAGGGAGATGTAAGCTGAAATCGTGTGTAAAGGGCCCTTGTTAAAATCTGGATTCTAATATAGCTCGATTTGAGGTTTATAGTGAACCCCCATATATATAATAGCGCCCATAAACACGTAAAACTCCTCTATAAGCAGATCCGTCTATTCTCGTGCCCTCTCTTGTTACACCTGAAATCTATATCTACTCGCGTATCGATTAGTGTTTTTAGTGATCGTTTGGAAGAGATCGGGAGTAAAGAATAGGCTAAAATAGTCGAATGGGCGTGGCTTTAAAGGGAAGGAATCAGGTAGGAGGGGTGTTGGATCTCGTGGAGGCTCGTATTGAAAGGGGGTATATAAAACTTCGTTGATTGGCCCTAATTTATCGATTATATTATTAAGAACCTTCGATTTTCGCTCTATA
>JAJTUS010000246.1:0-62712 GCA_021399465.1 Hyaloscypha sp. PMI_1271 | reverse complement strand
GAATTCTTATACGATAATATATATCCTTAAGATCTAACTTTATGAATATCTTAGCTCCCTAGAGCCTATTAAGGGTCTTATCGATAAGAGGAAGTAAATACCAATTCTTAATCGTGACTTTATTAAGGCTATAATAATTAATATAAAGCTATAGCTTACTATCCTTCTTAGGAATAAAGAGGATAGGCGCCCCTATAGGGCTTATACTAGGCCTTATCTAATATTTATAAAGCATATCACGTAGATATAGACATAACGCTTCTAGTTAAGTCTCTAATAAGTTATATAAAGGTCTATAAGGGACTATACTATCTATATTAATAGAGTATTTAATACTATTAAGATTAGGAAGTTCTAAAACCTTATTAGGGTTAAAGACCCCTATAAAGTCTTCACTATTATCCCGGAGGTATATAGGTACTTCTAAGGCCCCTTTCCTAAGGGTATTAACTTAATACGTTATATACTCTTATCTTATATTACTAGAATCGTATAAGGAAGTAGATACCTAGTAACTATCATATATATAGGAAGCCTACTATCTAGGGTAGTTACATTCGCCTTTAGTTAAGAATAAGGCCTATAGTACTACCTTAGGGTAGTTATTAAGCTCCTCTCCGAATTCTTTTAGGGTTAGGATCTTAACCTTATTAGGCTAAGTAGGCACATATACCTAGTATCTCTTAATATAATTAGTATACTACGTGATAATTACTTTATAGAATTCTATACCGAAAATAAGGCTATAAGAGCCTATATTCTTATATCTATAGAATTAGAGCTTAAAAGGACACGTCTTACTATAATTATCTATAATAAATACCTTAAGATTATAGGCTTAATAGACCTTAAACTTATTCCTATAGAAGGTTATAAACTCTTAGTTATATTTAGCTAAGGCTACGAAGCCCTAGCTCTAAGCCTACTTATTATTAAGGAAGTTATAATTAGACCCGGTATTACCGAGACTAGTATATACCTCTAAGGTACCTACTTTAGGTTAAGTTAACTTTACTTAAATAGATATATAAAGTAATATACCTTTTTCATTATAGCTAAAATCGCCGATATTTAAGATTTAGCCTTCCCTTTTCCTAGTTCCTTAGGAGGTACTCCTCTAGAGCGCTCCTCTATAGTAATCTCATTAACTTACTTCTATAAGTACCGAGATTCCTTAATTATCTTAGCTTTTTCTAGGTTCTAATAAGCCTATTTATTATACTTAGAGTACCTCGTAGATCCTAAAGTATATCCTTTCTAATTATAAGTCTAGTAGATAATTTATGTATTAGAACTAGTACTATAGTAAGGCTTAGAAGGAGCTAAACTATTACCTGAGTTATTCTCGTAGGCTTTTCGGTTCTTCTCCTTCTTCTTTTGGTACTCTTATAGATTAGAATTCATAGAGCTAGGATCTTTCTAGGTAGAGTTACCCTTACTAGCCTCCCCTACCTTAGCTCTCCTTAATTTAGGGTAAGTAGTATATTCTACTTTCTATACTTTCTCTAACTACTCTAAAATAAATACTACTTTACTACCTAAAAGGATAGATACTAGTATCTAATGAGTCTTAAAGTTAGATAGAGTAGTATCGAGAGTCCGGACCTAGTCCCTTTTAGGGCATAGGTCCTAGTTAACTTTAAGACTAATTATCTAAGTATATAACTCAGTAATAGTCTCTTTATCCTTCTAATAAAGATCTCGAATCTCCTTAAAGGTGTCTTACTAATAGGTCTAAGGAGCCTAGAGTATATCCGCTAAATAGGCCTTAAACTTCTCCTAGTTAATCTTATAAGCTAGAGGACTCTACTTTATAGTAGCTTCCTAGGTATCGTGAGGGTCGTCCCTAAGGGTACTTATAGTAGAATTAACTCTAGAAGAGTATCTATTATAAGTCTAAGGCTAGGTCCTAAAGACCGCCTCCTAGGAAGACATGAATATCCTCTATTCTTTAAGGGACTTTCTATAATATAAGTCTAGTATCTGGACCTTAAGAAGTTTCTCTCGGTCTAGTATTATTTTTAAGATATTATATAGTAGCTCTTAATAAATAGTATCGAGATTACTCTCGAAACCTATCATATTAGGAAAAGGGGTAGATTCTAGCCCTATTCTAGGACCTTCCCTAGTAGGAATTACTATTAAGGATAGAGTAGACTCACGAGTAAAACTTGAATGAGATATAGAGAACCTCAAGGTATCCCGAAGGGTACCCTTATATTATTCTAACTAAAGGATATATTAATTAATTATATCCACTAATTCCTACTTTCGTTAGAGCGCTTCGACTTCATACTATAAGGTCTATTCCATAGCTTAGGCGGTAGTAACCTAGGCCTTAATTAGGGTATTGATTTCGTTACTAAGATTATTATCGTTATTAGGGTTACCTCTAGGAGGCACCTAAATAGCTCTATTAAAAGTATTAGAAGAGCCTTCGCCGTTTCCGCCGTTTGGATTAATCTAATTAACTTCTTCCTTAGGAGCAGGGTTAACGATAGGCTACTATACGTTTCGTAGGTTCCGCGACATGATTACCTTATTGAACTACCTCCCTTAAGGGGTAGAGAGATTAGCTTATAAGGTAGTTATTAGTAGGTAATAAGGTAATAGGTAGAATTAGAGTTATAGTATTAAAAATCACTAGTGTCAAATTTAGTATAGAACTAATCTCTGTCCCTCCTTAGAGGTCTAGGGAGGGCTCCTATAAATAGGAGCCTAGAATAACGTACGTATAATCTAGTAATTAATAAGCACTAGCTAGCCTACTAATTAGTGGTATTCCTGTGATATAATGGAATCGTTAATCCTCCTAATCGCCAACTATACTACCCGAGAGCCAAGGTATATCACATGAGCCAATGTCACGTATAACCCGCTACACATCACACTAGTACTAGATAGTTTCTAGTAGATAAAGGGATAACTAGATTATTATTATAGAAAATTAATATTTAGCTAGTCTTATATAAGCCCTAACTTACCTTTACTAGAGCTACTTAATAAATACCTTTATTATTTATTTATTACTAAATCAACCTTAATTTATTATTGTCACGTGACGGCTACGTATAACTACTCATAAATTTTTTTATTTTATTTTTTTCTATTTAATATACTTTATTAGTTTATAACTATATAGCACTATAGGTCCTCTTTGCCTATGAGCTAGAATACCTGACCTTAGTTAGTATATTCTTCTCTATTACTAATCCAAATTCCTTTAATAATACAGAGCCCCCTAGATATCTATTTGGTATAGTAGTTAAGGAAGACTATCCCTATACGTTCTTTCCCATATAACTAGATAAACTCTAGTTATTTACGTCTACTACCCTACTAGGAAAAACTATGAAAACTAGCTAGTATAACGTAACCCGTTCGCCGGTCTTAGATCTTAAATCCAAGAGCCGATAGTACGAGATAATAGACTATCACATAGCCTAACGCTATTTAGTAATAGGGGCAGGTATCTAGGCTATGTCTCTGACCTCTCTCTTCCCCGAATATCCTCCTTATACCCCCTCCTAAACCTTAGTTCAAGACCCGGTATAATACTATAATATCCGTAGTCGCAGAGAGTAAACTTGGCGTCGTAAATCCGCTAGCCACTATTCCAGGTCCGTAGAGGCATGGGAAACATCTACTCATTATAAGGAAGGCTCTCCTGGCTAGAATCCCTGCTTATCGACTCTTTCCGTAGTATATCCTCGCGACGTGTCCTTATCTGCAAAGAGCCCTCCCCCCGAGTATAATCGTAACCCGCCTTTTTCCCCTCCACACCCTTCGTCGAGCCTTTCCTCTAGTCGTGGGTATATATTTGAACGATCCCGGATATGTAAGAGGAGGTCGAAAGTAGAGGATTATATCGTGGGGAGCCTTTGTCGACAGAAAGGCCTTCGTGTGAAATTTTTTTCGCAGAGAGTATAGTATCGCCTCGGCGCTAATCGGGAAAATCGTCGTCGAAGGGACTCAGTCTTAGCCCTCCGAAGAGGTTTCCAGGAGACACCACGAGGAGGTGCTGAGTCTTCGTCTCCCACTACTCATAATACTTATGAGTATATACTCTACTCTACTCAAAATTTTAGGACATTACGCTACTCATATTCTACTCACGCTACTCATGAATATTCATGAGTAGTATGAGTAGCATGAGTAGTTCTTTGACACACTGCTCGTATAGCAGCTGCCGCCTTCCGAAGGCGGCAGCTGCTATACGAGAAGAATCATCAAATCCATATATTACATTTATGTGGAGCAAACATATCTTGAACAATAGAAGCAACTCTCAAATTATGCCAGAAGCTCTATGCAGTATCCAAAACTGCAACTAGCCGGTGAGTCACTGACATAAAAGAGGATAGAGCTGCGATATGGGTGCCCCGACACAACCCGACTAGATATCACCATTCACCCTAACCTCGCAGTTCTCTATCAAGCATTGTGGCATCACAACATAGCCGTCTTGAACTAGACCACTCTTAGACTTTCTTTGTTGATCCTTCTTTCCACAAAGCAAGTTCTTTTGTTCTCCACCTTGGAGATCTCTTTTCAAAGAACTTTCTTGCCATAGCCTGCTTCCACCTCTTGTTTTCATCGAACTATACTTCTTGACTGCAAATGGACTGTTGGCAATAGAATTTCCCGAGTTTAGAATCTTGCTGAGACTGCTCACTGGTATTGCTGGACTAGTCTTGAAGCCCTGAATCGAAGGGATCTCTTTCAAGAACTCTATGCACGTTCCGGGAACCCAAGCTGCTATAATATTCTTGCTTGCTCTTTGGAGGTTGTTGAGTTTCCTCGAAGCGCGTAGAACCTTTACTGCTGTGAACACTGTTCCATTGCCGGGTTGTTTTAATAGGGAAAGAGCAAACAAGTTGAGGCGGTCCAGTGACTCTTTGAAAGATGCAAATCGAACTCATCTGACAGTCCTCCAACATAACAATATACTACAGTGGCCCGGCTCTGCGGCCGAATCAGGCTCTCCAAATAGCGTCCGACATCTTCGCCACCTGCGTCATCTCCTTCACATCATGTACTCGCACAATATCAGCACCACCCTGCACAGCGGCGGCAACCGTAGCGGCAGTGCCCCAAACCCTCCGAGAAGCTTCCTCAACACCCGTAATCTTCCCAACAAAGTTCTTCCTGCTCGAGCCCACCAACCATGGTAAGCCTCTCAACCCTGGCCAGTCACGCAATTCATCGAATCTCCTCAATATCTCCAGATTTTGCTCACTTGTTTTAGCGAAGCCGATTCCCGGGTCGAGTATTATGCGCCATCGATAGATTCCCGCTGCTTCTGCTGCTGCGACGCGCTCGAGTAGTTCTTTGGCTATTGTGGAGATCAGGCCGTCGGGGTAGGCTGTGCGGGAATTCATTGTTTGCGGGGTTCCGCGCATGTGCATCAGAATTACAGTCTTGCCAAGACGCGCCATTGTTGGAAGCATGTTCGGATCCATTTGGCCAGCGGATATATCGTTGATTATGTCTATTCCCACTTCATCTAGTGCCTCAGCAACAGATGAGTGATACGTGTCAATGCTGATAGCTATCTTCTTTCGCAATCGGGGATGATCTTTTAGGTTCTGGATGAAGCCGATTGTTCTCGAGATCTCTTCTGCTTCGGTCACTTGGTGGACACCAGGGGCGGTGGACTGGCCACCAATGTCGATGATGGCGGCACCATCATTGAACTTCTGGAAGGTCCGGGCATACAAGGCGTTCATACCTTGCTGTTCTTTCTCGCTGTCTCTAGGGAGATTTGGGAGATTTAAGCCTCCGTCCGAGAAAGAGTCCGGCGTCAAATT
Organism: Hyaloscypha sp. PMI_1271; assembly: GCA_021399465.1. NCBI lineage: Eukaryota > Fungi > Ascomycota > Leotiomycetes > Helotiales > Hyaloscyphaceae > Hyaloscypha > Hyaloscypha sp. PMI_1271. The sequence goes on along the minus strand of JAJTUS010000246.1, from coordinate 56,902 downwards.
TATGATAGCCATCACATGGGTTCGTCGGGTTGACTGCAGCGCACGGATGGGCTGTAACGAAGGCCTCAATGGGGTCAGGGTAGATATTGGAGATGTCGACGGCGGTAGAGCGTTGAGGTAATCCTGCGTCAGCTTCCATGGGGATGCCGGATCCAGCGCCTTTCCCGGAATTAGCCTGTGAGGTGTTAATGTATAGAGAGCAACCGGAGATGGCCGGCCTACTCTGCAAGAGGCCGCAGCACAAATTCTCTCTCAAACATGCCTGGGTGGGGGATTTTAAGTCTCTCATGGGCGACGACTCGATCATCATGGAGCAAGATATCAAGATCGATATTGCGCGGCCCTTTGTCGATGACCTTTTTCCGACCGAGGTGATTCTCGATACTCTGGAGCGTGTCCAAAAGAGGAAGAGGCTCAAGTGTGGTTTCCACCTGGTCATTATCAGCTGATGTCAAGTAATTAGGTCTTGGAAATACGGGCAAATCCCGACTTGATCATGCTGCCGGATTCTGTGACTTACCTCACAGACTCCATTTATAAAGCTTCTTTGGTTTGCAACGTACATCGGTTGCGTCTCCCAAAGGCAGCTGGTCCTCTTGATCTTGATCCCTCGTCGTGACATCTGTTTGCAGGCTGTCTCAATCCAGCCTATCCGGTCACCCAGATTGCTTCCGAGAGCAATATAAGCCGTGTGGACTGTTGGCAGTTTCTCGGAAGCTTCCAAGAATGTGTTGTCCTCAGAAGGAGCGGTCTGGAGGTCGTTAAGTGAGTGCGGTGTCCATTGCACTGCTTTTGGAGGCTTTTCAGATGAGCTTTGTTGCCGTGCCGCAGTTCGGACCAAGGACACGGCTGCGACATCAGGTTTCCTCGAGAAGGATACATTTCTGAAGGCCACGGTCCTTCCCCCAACAGGTCTTCCCAATTGGAACGCCCTCATCGACGTCGTGATGTTGTACAGGCTATCATCATTGTTGGATGAGGTGGAAGGGAAGTTCCTGCAGGGGTTTAGGCGAGCTGATCACGTGGTTTCACATATGACTCGTGTTGACAAAGTCCAAAATGGAAGTCAAACCCCATTTTCATCTGAAGAGTAACCGAAACCCAAACCTCACACTAGAGAAATGGAGAATACTGCACAATATATATACAACACCACCTCAGATGTTTCCCTCTTTTCAAACATGCACAAACGTGCAAACCCGGCCGCCGTAACCCGGCTTTCTCTATCAGCTGATCCCAGGCCCGGTCTTTTCGGTCAAGCCGAGGCATTTCCCCAGATCCCAAAGTTGCCGGCTAGTTGGATTCCAAGGGCGGCCTAGCATCTCCACCTTTCCTTTCTCCTTCATAAATTCCCTCTCGCTCCTCGACGCACTCCTTCTCCCTCTACGCTTTTGAATACCTGTTATCTTCTTCCATTGAAATCCTCGTTCTGCTGACCACCCATCTATTGCATTCCAACGAACAATCCACTTCCCAACCACCACAGACGCAAAGATGGCTTCACCTCGTAAGTACCATATGCCAGTCTAAGCAGTAATCGCAAACTGACAGCAATGTGCAGAGGTGATTCGCACAACGGTCACTGACCTCTGCAAGATCAATCACCCAGTCATACTTGCTGGAATGAACGTCGCAGCTGGCCCAAAGCTTGCAGCAGCAGTCACGAACGCAGGAGGTCTCGGCGTCCTTGGTGGAATAGGATATACGCCCGACATGCTGCGCGAGCAGATCGCAGAACTGAAGTCCTTTCTAGCAGACAAAAACGCACCCTTCGGCGTTGATCTTCTCCTCCCTCAAGTCGGCGGCAGCGCTCGCAAGACAAAGTAAGAATCACATGCCGAAGCTCCACCTTTTTTCTGATTACTATCCAACTCGATTGCTGACGATCAATCTGCCTACAGCTACGATTACACGAAAGGCAAGCTCGACGAGCTGATCAGCATCATCATCGATTCCGGCGCGAAGCTGTTCGTCTCCGCCGTCGGTGTGCCGCCGCAACATGTGGTTGACCGACTACATAAGGCGGGCGTGCTATACATGAACATGATCGGACACCCCAAGCACGTCAAGAAGTGCCTCGACCTAGGCGTGGACATTATTTGTGCTCAAGGTGGTGAGGGTGGTGGACATACCGGCGATGTTCCAACAACTGTGTTGATCCCAGCTGTTGTGCAGCTTTGCAAGGGGAAGACTAGCCCCATGACTGGCAAGCCGGTGCAGGTCGTTGCCGCGGGTGGTATATACAACGGCCAGACCGTTGCTGCGGCTCTGATGATGGGCGCCAGCGCCGTCTGGGTTGGAACCCGTTTCATCTTGACTGAGGAGGCTGGTGCATCAAAGGCACATCAAGAGGCTGTCCGAACTGCTAGTCACGACGATAATGTCCGTACAATCATCTTCACCGGAAGACCATTGCGGGTACGGAATAATCCTTATATTACAAATTGGGAGGAGAACCGTGCTCCGGAGATCAAGGAGCTTACTGGCAAGGGTATCATCCCGGTTGAGCATGACTTTGAGACGTTGGGTGATGATATTGATGATGAGGTATGCCTTTTTTTTCTCTTCTTCTGATATTCTCTTGCTAACTATCTTTCTAGACAATGGATAATGCACGACCTTTCCTCATGGGTAAGGCGGCCGCAGTTGTGAATGAAAAGAAGAGCGCGAAGGCGGTGGTTGACGAATTAGTTAATGACGCTGCTGCTTGGATCCACAAGGGAGAGTCGATGATAGTGACCAAGGCGAAGCTGTAGATAAATGAATTCGATCAGGACAGGCATACAGGTGGGGAGGATGATTATAAATTGACGAGATTTTAAATAGTGTATGAATTAGATTTTGCACGCGGGTTGCATGCCCTCCTCGTGTCCCTCCCTGCTTGACGTGTTTCTTGTACTGTATATATGAGTTTTGCTTAGATGATAGGAGGGTGGTCGAGTGACCACGGATGTTTGGATATTTTTCTCTAGACTTGGGGTCTCGCATGTGCTTTATTAACTTTCTTGCCGCATATTCCGCAATGAGGATCAAGTCATATGCCTTCCAAACGTCATGTAAGTTGTGCATTATTTGTTTTTCCCACTCTAGTAATACTCACACCGGGTATCGTATGAATTCAAGTTCAATCGTTAATACTGCTTTGGCCATTTCTCTTTAATAATGAAAAAGAACGTCCGTTTCCTATCACCTTGATCTTCTTTAACTATGGCGAGAAGTTTATGTGCCCAGCATTGCTGTAGTATACACTTCACGTGGGCTACGGCATCCTTCAAGTCGGGAGTTGATCCTTCCCATCTAGGACCAAGAGAGCGTGGCCTTTGCCCAAGCGGGAGCAGCACCATCTCCTTCCTTGCTTAAAGAGGAAGCCCTGGACAAGACAGCCTTCTTTTCAGCTTTGACACCACCCTTTTTTAGGATGCTTTGCTCCCCGCATGGCCCACTAATATCCATTAGCTCTTACACCACTTCTTCAGAGCCTGTTACGAGAGAGGCTACATCCACGCACGACGCTCACTTCAGATTTCAGCCTTCTCCAGAAAGGTAATTCAAATCCAGCCATACCAAGGCTTAACAATCAATTCTCACTGAAACAGCGAAGGCATAAACGCACTCTTGACTCCTGCGGTGTGTATACCCTGCCAGAGATCAACCGGCATAGAGATCGCCATGCTATCCCAAAGACGAAAAAGGCCACAGGGTGGGCTAGGGTGCGTCTTTCCTACGCAATGCTTCGAATTTGTGGAGTTGCGAGACATTTCTGCCAGCCTTGGCCCACTTCCAAAGCTCCTTATCGCAGGTGCAGAACGCTTCTCAGCTCGAGCTGTCACCAAAACATTGTAATTTGTCAAACCTCTCAGGCACGCGAGTAATTGTTGCATGGGCTCGCCATCCCCGCCGATTAGATCATTCTCTGACTTGTTACAATTCATTCAAGCAAGGCAAGGGCAATTTGCTGAGATCAGCCTATCTTCTCTGCTTCCCCTCACCGAGATCCTGATAGCTGAGAAGTGTGGCTTGACGCCACGAACAAGATCAGGAGACACACTGTTACACATAAGCATTGCTTTTCTTCAGCCGGTGCAAATTTGTTTCTTCATCGACCACTTGGCACTTTGCGACACCCCACAGTGCGGCTCTGCAGTAGACTTTCTTGGCATTTATTGGACGCCTTGGCAGACTTGACGATCCTTCGGTGATGGTATTCCTCAGTCCCTTCAAGACATTATCTGTGTATTGACAAATTAGAATCCGTGAAGATGTCAACAATGTCCACTTTGTCCATGAATTGTCCTCACAGGCCCTGTCAAGCGTTCTTTCGACCGCATGACCTCTTAAAGATTGAAGTTGCAGATGTTGGAGTCGCCATTGTTGTCATTGTTCGTCCAGCCTGCTCCACCCTTTGGAACCCACATCGAAGGGCAATCACCGCAAAATAATTTGTGTTCTTCTATTCATTCGCAATGAGTAAGGTGATCGAGATGGCTGTCGAGCAATCTGGCACACAAGCCAATCCGTGGCAGACCAAGACGGCCAAGGCCAATGCATCGAACACATCTGTGGGCTCTCACCGCAGTGGATATTTCAGTGTCTCTTCCCCGTGTATTGCCTTCAGGTTCCAACATCTATTTCCATTCCGAGATATCCAAGCTCAAAAGGACCATCTACCCACATCCACTGAAATCAGAGACTCACCACTTGTGATTAGTATTGCCCTCATATCTCCAATGTTCTCCGTCAATCTTCTAACTTCAGTGTAGGCAATCATGAGTCAACCACGAGAGACTTTTGAGCATTCTCAGGAAACTCCAGAGGTCAGATCCAGTATTCTCAGACGTCCATGCATGAACTAATCCTCGAGGCCTATGTCCAGTCCATCCCTTGGGAGGTGACACCAACTGCTGTTGATTCCAGAGAGAAAATACCGCCACGGGTGAGTGTCTCTTACTCTCTGTTTCCTTATACCCCGGTTCTACGTTTGACGTGGTATATAACAAGTCTCAACTTAATGGCTGTCTGATACGCTCCTGCAATGCAAGCTGACAAGGGAAAGGGACAGAGAGTCAGTAACAGATACAAGGACAGATACGGCAGACTCCATGACTTGGAAAACGGCGTCTCCTATTTTATCGACCCCGAAGATGGTATTCCAAAGAAAGTAATCACTCAGAGAAGCACAAAACTTGACACGGTGGTTGGTGCTGCACAATCGCACTATGGAACAACACGGGAAGTTGTGAAGGATACGGGAACCTTCCTTGTCACGAAGGACTCATGGGTGGTTCTCGCAGCCAGTGCTATTCGAGACCGATGGAGCCGTGACAAGGACCCTCCCCTCCCCAAAGATCCGCAACAACTGGTTCAGACACCAAGAGCTGCCTCATTTGGCCATTTCAATGCCACATGGGACCGCACTAGAATGAAGAACAAGTCTTCCCTTGCCATGCAGCTTATATACTGGATCTACGCCGGCGTCCCCCCTGAACTCATTGCACCTCAAGCTGCCAATGACGAGGAAGATGGCAGTCATATTATTGCTGTTACTTCTTCAAATCGTGAGATCAAAACATGGCTAGATCTGTGGAGATATGACAGGAACACATGCTGGTGGTTGGCCCTGCGATATTTCTTTGGTACTATTGCCTTGACTGTAATGGTACACAGCCCTTACCCACACACGGGAAGATACTGACTGAACTTCAATCAAAGCTCATATGGCCAACTAGCATCGAGGAACCTCTTCGCAATGGAGGAAACTTCGACCCCATTCGATATCGCGACTGGGACTATCCGGAGAATGCGCGCAATATTCAAGAAGAATATCACGGCAACAGCGCAGGGGATACTGGTGATCCTGGTAACAGGTACAATACTCGCGATCCAAACACGGAACAAGAAGTTTTGCCTGGGGTTGGTGATGATGGTGCTGGCCCCTCCGGCACGAACTCATCTACTCGTCCTGCAGGGCTAGACTCCTCGCCGGGCTTCAGACAACCCATTATCACCGATGGTGTTTGGGATCGGCGAATCCTCCCCACTCATCTGTGTTTCAAGGACAAGGACGATAGTAACCCGAAAGGGTATATATGTTATCCGGTACCAAACCTGGTGGGCGACAACAAAAGTCAGGACTTTGAATATGCTTTCATGTCATATTCGAGGAAACAGTTCCTTACCCAAGGGGAGGACGAGATACAATCTTGGAAGCAAAGCGATGAACTGAAAGGGAATTCTTGGTCCCATAATTTCGAACAAATCCTGAGAGATCAAATCCATATTGACCGTGGATATCTAACTCGCATTGCTCTCAAAGCCGTTGCAGATAGTGGACTGAATGCATTTTATATTGACTTTGAATGTGTCGACTCTGCCATAATTGAGCAGAAAGGGAAGGGTATGAATGGCGAGGCGAAGCAGGTATGTGTTGTCCCGCCCAAGAACTTCGTCAAGTATCTAACGTTGTATCATGTTGCAACAGCTTCAACCTGACGTATATCGTATCTGTGATGCTATGCGAGCCGCAAAGAAAATGGTTCTTATTCTTGGTCCGAGGAACCAGGAAATTTTCGAAAGGGGGAGACCAACCGGGCGGGTTCCGAGAAATGATGACGAGGCCAAAAGATTTTGGCTTCAGCAATGGGGCTCCCGACTCTGGACCTTACCTGAGCTCCTCTTGGCCCCGCCGGGTAAATCGATCGACATTTACTATCTTCCTTCCACCCCAAACAAGGAGGAATCTATTGATATTACAAAATTCCGAGACCAGACACGTGTTGAAGTGCCTCTCGACAACAGGGGGAAGCGAATCTTCGGCGTCGGGAAGTATTCGTGGACAAAAGCCGCCTTCTCGTCGCGTGCATACGAGACTAAGCAAGACGCCACAGATATTGCTTCTCTTGTGGACCATTTCGAGGGTACACTGGTCTTACCAACACTTGAACTTATTACGCATGCCGCACAGGCCTTATGGCGACGCAAAGAGAGCACTTTCAAGTTCCTCAATGGCGACTGTTCGTACGCTTTAATGGGTCTTCTGCGCCGTCGTCCGCCTGTCAAGGCTAGTGACGAAGACTTTGAGGCCTTCGCTCGACTGTCTCTTGCCAACGACAGCGATCGTTTGCTTGAACGCTTAATTTGCCTTCTTCCCCATCGGCGGTCAGCACCCTGGTACGAGTGGAAGGACGCCTGGAAGAAGGTCAACTTGTGGGATATCGAACCCATCATCCAGGTGGCGGCAATCGCAGACAATAGCACTGTTGTTCTGGATGGTGCCTACGGTGCAACCATCCACTGGCGTAAGTTGCACCCCGTTGCATTCTCTAAGCGCAAGACGGCGTGGAGAGAGGCCGTGAAGTGGGGCATCCGTCTCGGAGCTGCCTACTTCCTCACGGCTGTCATCCTTGTTGCTGAGTCTCCCAAGCCTGGGAACACCACCATCAAAAACCCTTACGGGCCAAATATTGTCATATCCCGCCCAAAGAGCCCATTGCTCATCATCGGCATTATCTTCCTCATCCTGACTATCCTTGTCCTCATCTATGCCCCATGGGCCATGCTCAAGATCTATCGCGGCAAGTTCTGGAGCACGCAGGGCTGGTTCTTCGGCATCGAGGGCTGCGCGGACATTGGACAAGTCGAGAAGTGCCTTTTTGCCGGCAATCACCACCGCCTCAAATGGAGCACTAATGGCAGTATGCTCTCAAGGCATCATCTGGGTAGACTTCACAACGAGAACGGCCGGGAATGTCTCCCTGAAGAACCTGTAGCAACTTCTTGGACCCGAGGTCAATTTGAGGCTGCGCGGGTGGACAGAGGCGGAATTGAGAGACTGTATACTCTCATCGACACCTACTCCATGGAGGCGACGCTATTCTGGGCTGAAGTACCGCCAACTGCGGTCTTCATCTGTGGCAGTGAAGGTGGTATGAAGCGAGCTATGCTTTGCTCGTTTGATTGGAAGACGAACAGTTTTGTAAGGGAGACGGTCGTGCGTATGAAGACTATGGTGATTGATAAGATGTCACGTGTTGAACGGTTCAGGTTTGCACTGTCGAGGAAGGATGCTTTCCAAGTGGAGGAGATGCACTAGGTCTCTGGGGGAAGTTGGGACTCTTTTCGGCGCTACTATCATGACCGTTGATCGGCCTAGAAATCTGAACCGTCGCTATTGTAATGTTCGTTCTCTTTATACTATTTCTATCTAGTGTTATATAGCTATTCCTCTTGAATGTTCCCCACGTTGTAGTACAGTACCTTCTACAAAATCATGACTTGAGATTGTCTGATTTCGTGGTGAATACTACCTCCAAGGTCGGCTTTATCGCTCGTTGCCGAAAACGTATGCAAATCCCCCATCGTCAGCATCATGGGTGCGGCAGCTACAAGACAAGATCAGCAAATTCCCGTCATGGCTCTCGAAGCAGCGTCAGTGCCCACTCACTGAGAACTATGTCGGAGTACCCTTAATAATATATATAATAAAGAATCCTGGATAGCCGAATGAGCACGATTGACATATACCACCACGCGCTCACCACGGGTTTCAAGATTTGATCTAGATGGATCGAAAAACGACATCACTAACCTATTGAGATTCTCTCGACGCCGTGTCCAATTATGCAAGATCTTGCAATACGAAGAGATCACGGTCTATGATCAAGGCACATTGTCTAAGTACAAGTGACAACAGAAACCAAAATGACAAAAAATATCAATCGAACGCATTTGAGAGGATCTTCTACATCGAGTATGTGAATTCTGTGTCACATATTCAGGTGTCAAAACAGGCCTATATTTTTCAAGATAGAGGTTACTGTGGGAGGGAAACTGCGACAAGACAACGACCCACATAAAGGACAACAGAGTGCAAAACGTGACTAAACAGCAAAACAAGTAAAACAGGGGCATGCGATCCTACCTTACTTGTTGGCATTTCTACTAGCTAAACGACTGAAACGCCTGCCTGACAAGTGAAACTAAGTAGTCAGGCGACAGCCTAACCCCTCATAATGCCAGCCAGCGCTGTCACAATAGGAATATCCCCCTATTCTGTACAATATTAGTCTCTTATGCCCTCTACTAGTATTGCGTACCGAATTGAGTATTAGTTTGAGTGTTTTACGTCTGAATAGCATTGATCTTGCGCTTCCTGCTCCCAGGAGTGGTTGTGTCAGGGCTACTTGGCAAAACCCAGCAATTCACTTAATTAATTATTACCACGACAGGATGCGCTTTAATTAACAAGATTTCTATTATGCGATTACTCACCTAACCAAGGGCTATAATCATATGAAAATTTTTATCCTAATCGGATGCATGGTTGTTTTTTAATTTGATAAAAACGACTAAAATTTCATGCCTGCGAGTACCCCGCACTTGCCCTGAAAGTCCAGCGCTATCGTGACCAATTGTTAGATTCCTCTACATGACTCCAACCCTACTTAATTTGGTTTGAATAACATTTGAAAAGAACCAAGCTCCCCTTAGTCTAGTATATTACAGTGCCATCGTACTTTCCCTATCGTACAGCTAGGCCGGGGTTTAACACTTAGGAGCAGCCTCCCTCGCAGCGGCTCGTTTATAAAAATGTGCGTGACTCCCGAAGGATAGACTTGGGTGAGGTCCTAATGTTAGCGCAATATATCCCGCAAGAATATTTTACGAGCTTACCAAGTAAGCCATGGACAGATTTCAGATCCAGTCCGATGGTGCTGGGGCGGGGCTCCTCATATTGCCTAGTTGAACTAAAAGCTCCTGGACGTGTTTCACGACCCAACCAAAAACTAATAGCAGCGCATACGCAGCAGTTATCGACAAAGCGATAAACATGAGACTGCCTGCTAGAAGAAATCTTCCTCCCATCTTAGTTCCGACAACGTTTGCGAAAACGAAGAAGAGGATTAGAGCCAAAAGCCCCCACCTGTTTTCACAGTCAGCATATAAAGCGTCTTATGACACGAATTAGAACAATGAACTCACCAAGCCTTGTGCCATTTGTTGAAGCTGGGGAAATCGCTGCAGAAGCTGGTGTAGGTGGCATACACGGCCCACATCCAAATTGCCAAGAAGCTGTGTAAATTATGAGAAAATTCCCTCCAGCTCGGTATGAATGCCTTACCAAAGCCAAATAATAATGGCGAAGATCGCCATATTCCGAGACAGATATTGTTCGAGGTACACTGCTAACCATCCTTCGAGTGCGCTCGAAACTGAGCAGACGGTGATAATAGACCCTGACCGAGCCCCGCACTCTCGTTCACAATGCTCTAGTCCCTCCCGAAGCGCGCGTGTGGAGGGCATGGTGGACTCAGGGATGTGTCGGCTCCGAAAATGCAAGGGGTGTTGAGCGTGGAGAGCTTTATTGAGGGATGCCCAGAGATGGGAGAAGCTGGGATCTGCTTGCACATTACACAAGTCAGAGTAGAACAATCAGACCAAATGGAGAACTAATGCGAAATACGAATATGAGGGCCTGAGGCTTCAGGGGCTGCTCGAAAATATACGCCGCTGACGCAAGCACCATTAGGAGCAATCTGGAACAAATAAATATATTCTGTCAATGGTCCATTGTTGGAGCCTTGGAATGGATGGTTGGTGGGGTTCGGAGAATTCTGCCGCCACTTCCCGCCTTTGTGCAGTCGAGGGACGAAGAACTCGGAGTGTTGTTATTGGTGTGATCGGTAACGAGGGAGTGAAAGGGCTCGTGGTCTAGCTGCGGTGCAGATGGAGGCTCAAAATACCTTGTGTGAGTGTGTGGATCAGATTGTATTTCGGAGGAGGAAAAGTCGAGTGCAGTGTCGCGGGTAGGTGGCACTGAGGCAGCGGGGCCGTTTGGGGGATGGCTGCATGCAGAATCAGTGGTCAGTTGAGAATTGACAGTTGACGGACTTGATCCTCAAGTCAAAGACGACTTACTCAAGCAGTTGACGGAAGACCTCGAAGGTTTTTGTATCCAAAAGTAGTGATAGGCTAGAAGTAAGAGAGTATTAGAAAGGGGGACGAGGCCCTTTATATGGAAGTGAAAACGACGTACTGCCTTTCCAGACCGCACTGGCGTGGCCACCAATGGCGTACGGTACCTGGTTCGGGGGGCTGCGCAGGGGTCACGTCCGTCAGCGATAAATTCGGTCTTCCAATTGTGTTCCAACCCTCTGAGCGGTGCCATGTCCTAGTAGCAAAGCCCAATTGAAGCTGCACCTGTCCTAATAACTTTCAACAACTCTCGCTGCGGTTCCTTGGTATGTCCTGAGAGACACCCTCCGCATCTTCTCATTGCCTGACTCGCTGCGTTCTCAAGCTCTGAACCCGGGCATCTCGGCCCATACACTACACACTCTCTACGAGCAACTCTTGAGGGTTGCCCTCTCATATATTCTGCTGGCCATCCCAACCAGCGGGGAGGGCTCACAGTCACCAGCCTTTCGGCACATTCGCTCATACTTGAAATGCTTTCTGCGGTCTGCATATCTATGTTTCCATAGCTTAGCACGTCCCCATACCCTTCGGGAGGCCCTCCACTCTTCTATCACAATCACAATCACGCCTGCACACCCTCACTCACACATTCTCGCCGTTTATCACCAGTTACAGCTCAGATTGGGGGCCAGGATAGCTGCCATGGGATCAACTCTTAACACCGTCATTATTTATCCACAGCGTGTGGCTGCTTGCTCGCTCGTCTCGTTAGAATAATAGAAAGGAGTCCCTGCCACGCTGGTCCTTCCTCTCGTCTCTCGTCCCTCGTCCCCTCGTCCCCTCCAGCTCGGCCAATCTTTCCCAGCCTCCAGCATTAGCATCCCATGTCACCCACAATCACGAGTCTGGTGTTGCCAATTCTCTTTCATATCGCACAAACCAAGTTCACTACAACGCCTTTACTAGGCCACAAGCAATCCCCCCAGCTTTGCCTACCCTTCGGGAGGTCACAGAATAGCCAGTTTCACTGGTACTCCGCTGGACTAAATAACTATCAATCAATTAATTGACCAAACCCATGCCTAACAGTTCATTATTAACAATGATAGAAAATTCCGACGCAGTCACTGCGAGAAGGTAGAGCCGTCGGTGTTCGATATCAAGTGCGACCTCTGGTGGCTTGCGCTCTACTCCGCCTGCCACCAGGGAAGATTACTCGTTTTTCTTTTGCGCTGCCCACCTCCTCATCTCTTCCGTGTGAAATGCTTCGTCACTCCCGTGTTCTTCTTGCCTAGACGTACGCACCTCCGGCGTCATTCCTGCAACAATCAATCGCATTCATGACACCTAAAGCCGCAGATTCTTCATTCAACAGAACCAACGGAAGCGGACATTCTTGACATTGCCATTGCTCAGCGTTGTGTGATATTTCCGACGACGCAGAACTCCTTCCTGTTCATCGACTCCCAGATTCAGCGACTCCCAGAGGTCGAACGTAACTATGCCGTATATCTCTTCAGGAAGGATCAACATCGGTGCTTTCATTGCAGAGTACTTCTACGTCGAAGCTGGTACATTCACACAGTCTTCGAGATCGATGGCAGCTGAACCCCGAATACCGACCGACCTGTCACTCGCTCGTGTGAGGCGGAAACAGGATGGTCAAATCGTGATCCCCTACTTAGAACTGCCAAAGTTCCGATTTTGATGCTCAATATATCTATCATTGATGGAATGGACCTCACTCTATCCACTTGTCGATGAATTAATCAATGAAGGCCATCCGAATTCATCTTGAACTTCGTTCTGAGGCTGCGACATGCAACAGAGATGTTGTGAAAGGGGTGTGGTCACGTGACGAAGGCATTATCTGATGCTGATCGTCCTTTCAACCCTTCCTTGCGATCTACGTATTGCAATGGCCTTCTAGTCCCGAGTTAGTTCAGCTGTCATCGACACGCCAGTTTCCCCCAAAGCATGACCAGCATGGCAGCCCGCCACTGACGGACACTCGGTGACAAGACCCCGGACGCCACTCGCAATGCACTCTGCGAAACAGTCACCACAACCAAGCTTTCTTTCACAGCCTCCGCGGTGTCGATTCCCATAGTCCTGTTTAACATTCTACTGTCCCCAAGGACAGAGTCCTTCTTTGGATTTCTCTTACTTCTTAGCCAACTGAACGGCCACCAGCTTGGTTTTCATCCTTCGTAATCCGAGGGTGCTCGGAGAAGGAGTAGTTTATTTGGAAGGTAAGCGTGAGCGCCTAACATGGGCCAGTGTCTTATTAAGGAAGGACCCCGCCGTTCACCCCCCCGATGAAAATGTCCTTTCCTGAGTGTGTCAACCATCTTCCGCCCCATATTGCGTCTTTGCCCACGTTCAGAATGCCTGGCATTCGACATAACCAACGCGCCAAGAAGATGAAACAAAAAAAAAAGGGACCGAGCTGCGTTGTTAGATGCGCAAAAATTACAGGTAGATTCTGCAAAAGATGAAGAAGAAAAATCTATTTTCTAACTTGCGATTTCTCAGGAAGTGAATTCCGAATTATCAAAATGGCACACGAAGCGCGGAGCCATGCTTGGAGTCAAACCAAGGTGTGGGAGCACACATGAATAAACGCGTGTGAACATGGGCAATTATCGTCAGTCCTGCACAGACATGACCCTAGTGTATGTGGTTCGTGGAGTCTATCTGTTCCGCTGCTGGCAGGAATGACTTCCGCTAAAAAGATAATGTTAGGTTGCATGGCAACTTCAGCTGGTCACGTTGAGTGATATCACGTGACCATATTCACTGATTTCAGCTCCAGCTACACGCGCCACACCTCTCTTCTTTCCATATCTCAATTGTATTGCATACAACCGCATTTACTGCAACAGTTAAGAACATCAAAATTCTCACATTGCGAACTTATTTTACCTAAAATTTTATACGAATTAAAGAAAATCCGTCGACAACTACAACGGTGTTCACGACTTCGGCACCTTCAGGCTCAACAGCTCTGGGGGCACACCCTGGCGGGCTATCTTCTGGTGCCAAAGCAGGAATCTCAGTTGCTGTAATTTTGGTCCTCCTCGTATTGCTTGTTCTTGACTTCTTCCTTCGGCGTCGAAAGCGGAGGAACGCACGCATGTCCAAAGCGACTCAGAAAGCCGCGCCACCGAACACCCACGAACTCCTCACGAATGCGAACTCCCACGAGTTATTCACGAAACACAATATATTCGAGATGGACGAGCAATCTAGGGATGTGCTGAAATCAAAAGAGAAATTGGCACTAGTCGTTGCAAGCATTGGCGTGGAAAATGGGGGTGCTATGTCGCGAGACGACTTGGCAGGTGTGCATGAGCTTGACCCGGAAAACCACATCACATCTTTGGATACTGAAAACTACCTTACCTCTCCTCACGAGCTGGAAATTTCGAATTCACCTACCAGACTTGCAAGTTCATCGCATGTGCCTGCCTTGCAAGTGCAAGCAACTTCAAGCAAAGATGAACCGCGGCCCAGCAATGAAGAGCGAGAACGTAAGGTGGAGCTCCTGACGAATAGGGTAAGTAGGATTCGAGAGGAGATGGAGAGATTAGAGAGGATTCAAGAGCTGAAAGATCTGGAAGAACAGACCAAGAGAGAAATTTTGGCGGCGGGGAGAGAATATGGAGAAAGGAGTCAGTCAGACTTGGACTTGCCAAATAATGTATAATCCCGAGTGTCCTCGAAAAGTTGATTTGCAGCTTTCTGCCAGCTATCAGATCGACAAGAGGAGAACCCGAACCTTGACTACCGAGTGGTAATCACCGACTCCTGTCAGATGGACAATTTTCTGAACAATAGCATGACGTGATACTAAGGTACAACCGTAAATATATAATTTCGCATCACCAGATATGACACTTATGATTTGGGAAATTGGGATAGTGACCGTGAGCTGGACGAAGTAGGACTGTGTAGACTGTTAGACGCCGATTTTCGACCCCACTCAATCGACAATTTCCATGCCCAATACTATAATCTATCCACAACTCAATAACGGAATTGCCCTCGGAACAGGGGTCTATTTTAGTTGGCTCGATTTGGCATCAATGTCCGAGTGCGGGATCAGGGAGTTAGCGGATCTTCAACTCTCAGAAGTCACTCCTTCGGTGCCAGCCCCAGGACCTTCAGCAGACTACCAGAAACTTGCAAGCAAATTACCCCGCGGCACATATGCTAAATCGAACCAGTGCTGCTTTGTTGGCTTGATCTGAGATCGTGGCGTGGACTGGAAAGGGGATCACCCCTCAGCACGTGGCACCGAAAAGGGGTATCACGTGGTGTCGCTTGTTACAGTATTGACCTCTCCCCTCGCCTTGACCATCTTAGTGAGATCGCTTGACAGACTAAACTAACCATATGGAGTCGCTACCGAAGGGCGATGGTTGAAAGTCTAGTGGCACTTGAAGGGCTCTATTTGTTGGATTGAATGCGAGAGGAGGTGATCTGCCAGGAAGGTTACAACAGCCTGTTCTCGTGCATCAAATGCATCAAGTGCGTAAGGAAAGCCTATGACTTCCGAGTTTCCATTTCGTTAGGAACGGTATGAGCTACAAACGGAGTCTTAACTCACCTCTCACATCTGCCGACAGCTTAAAAGCGATCCCAATAACTCGCACAGTTAGCTAGGGAGCTTGACTTGGACCCACTTCCCTCAACTTCCTAATGGCATCAAGGGAGTCCCGCACTACCCGCGAAGTACCATAACTACAACCGAATTCGATTTCAAGCCCAATCAATGCTTTTTGAAACAACTCCTCGGCCTCCCTTAGCTTGCCCTGATCCTGATAGACCAGACCCAAGTTGTAAAACGCGATCAATGTTTGGAAATGATCTGAACCGTGAATCTCCTCGTACGCATCCACCGAGCGTTGCAACATTTTCTCAGCATCAGATAGGTTGCCTTGAAGCCTATAAAGACGGCCCAAACTGTGGACTACGGTGACTATTGTCGTATTGTCGATGCCGTTTGATCTCTCATATCCTTTCAACACACTCTCGAGCACTTCTTGAGCCTCAGTTAACCTACCCCTCTCCGCATATAAGATGGCAAGATCGTGGAGTGAATCAAGTGTGGAGGGATGCCCCGCGCCCACAACCTTCTTCTTCCCTTCTATTGCCCGCTTGTACATTTCCTCGGCTTCTTCTGGCATATGATCCATAAGGCAATGGGTGCCTACTTGGCAGATAGCATCGAGTGTTGAGATGTCCTCCATACTAACGCTTTTATGTTCGAGGAGCTGACGTCTAAGCCTTAGCCCAAGTCTGTTCTGAGCCTCAACCCACCTATCAACGAATTAGCAGCTTTCTTCAACGGAAGAGAGCAGGGAGCGAGCTGGGAGCATGAAACATCGTCCCGACCAGTAATCTAAGGAGCTCGGGAAATGGGACAAAGAAATAGGCTGGCTACTCAAATGGTGTCCGTCCGCCATTATCTTTGGACTGAACTTCAACATCTTCGCGCTCAAGGAGTAGCGTCACTAATTCCTCATCGCCATTTTCTGCGGCCAATGATAGTGGGCTACGGCCAGTGTCGTCGCGAGCATCAGCATTGATATCTTTGTGAGATAGTAGCAGATTGGCGCTCCCTTGGTGTTTCTCTGATATCGCTATCAACAGTGGTGTCCTGCTCTTATTGTCCCTGGCGTTAATACCGACGCCTTGATGCTCCAGAAGGAGTCTCAATACAGGCTCTTGCCCACTATTAGCTGCATGATGTAATGCTGTATATCTGGCACCGTTGTCACTAGCCTCCAGGTCTGCCCCTCTCTCGATTAGTAATCGTGCAACTGTTTCTTGACCTTTACTAGCCGCCAAATGTAGCGGTGTCAACCCCTTTCCCCCTTTGTCGTTAATGTCAACCCCTGCCTCGACTAAAATCTCCACTACTTCCTTGTGCCCGGAGCGAGCAGCATGATGTAGTGCTGTGAATCCATTCGTGTCCCTGGCCTCAATGTCGGCCCCAACATCGAGAGATAACCGAACTTCCGCTTCGTTCCCAGTGCTGGCTGCTTCATGAAGTGCCGTCCAATTGGAATCTTTGACAGTGGCACAAAGCGAATCTTTACCGCTTCCCGCAGCCTGGGTGAGAAGATTCAGATTCATTATGCTGCGTAGATCCGGTCTCCTTCTTGTAGCTAATTCGATTGCGGCAAAAACTGCACTATTTGCCGGATTGGTATTAGCCTCCCTCTCTATGGTATCCCAGATCCAGATCTGCAGGCTTTGGAGATTGTGTAGCGCCATGAGAGGGAAGATGAGAGAGTTGACCCCTTTCATGGACTCAGCAGTATTCATCATTTTCCACGTAATATATAGCCGGATATCCAGCTCTTTCTTCTGCTGATTACTGTTCAGCATCCATTGAAGAACAGCCAAATGCGATTCCTGCGTCCTAGTATTGAGACCGTGGTTTTGTGCTGCTAACAACAATGGAGGAAAGTCTGATCTTGTTGGACAAAGTGGGTTTAGGTGGATCGGAAAGAGAATTTTCGTGAGTCGAGTAAGGTTGATTAAGCGCCTAGGACATTTCCAGTGGCGGGACACCGAATAATTGGGACCCATTGTGGTCTCAACAGTAACATCTCCATAGAGTACGTCTAGTGTTTCCTCTTGAAGTTGTTCGTTCACTGCAAGAACTGTCGGAAGCCCTCGGAGGCAAGCAGCTGTTGGAAGCCCTTTGGGCAACACAATTGATTGATGCCCAATGTTTCCAAAACCTCCCCACCGCAGTTCCATGACGCGACCAAATCCGGTGTAGCAGTAATACGTATCTGCAGGGCAGAGTACATAGTACAAAATTTTGCTTCGGATCTCTCTCGGGATATTGAGTAGGCGTGAGGAGGGATTTTCTCTTCGCAATGAAAATATCGCGCCCCTTCTACCGTCTGGGTCGTATCTAATAATTAATTAGTCCCTAATTGAGCTACCTTCGGTTCGGTAGATAGGCAACTTACTCATCTCTGATGAGGAGATGCTTATGAAATCTTTCATCGAGCTCTTGCAGCAACTGTTTCGTGTTGGCATCTTGCGGACGCTTTTTTCTGACGTGGAATCGTTCATTGAGCTCTTGCGGCAACTGATTCGTGTTGGCATCTTCCGGACGCTTTTTTCTGATGTGGCTCTCGGAATTCATGACTGAGGGGCTGTTATTTATGTGGAGGTTGAAAGAAACTAGAAGCGATATTTAAAACAATCTGATTGCTGAAATGGTATATGAATAGGTCATGGAAAGGAGGGAAGCACTAGTATTCTACTTGAGTTTAATGTTATGCCGTCTTACTTCCCCCTCGACTAATAGCCAAACATCAAAATGGACAAAAAGTGGGGTGGTGGCGCTACCTTGTGGTTGCAGCTGTACACGATTTGGAGCTGAAATTCAGCTGAAATTCAGCTGAGGTTCAGCTCAGGTTGCCACTTTTCCCCTAAACAAAACTTTACAGTAAAACTTTTTTTTGTTTTTTTTGTGGCAGTGAGATGAAGTACTTATAGACACAGGGAGGGCTGTGGTCGATCTCGTCTGGTACAGGTGAGGCGCTGTTAATAGAGTTTAAACAAACGGAAAGGGTCAAACACAAGAATATAATCATGCCAGATTCTGAAGTTTAAATGAAACATAATTTAATAATAAAAAGGAGGCAAAGAGTACGTGATTTTATGACGAGACGTCACGGGATGAGGGACGGACGAATCTTGCACTCCCAAGGCTCTTCGAGAAACATCAACTCTCCAAAAGTGGATACAAAATGGCAGGGCATACAAACCATCCTCTTGGCTCGCGACCACTTGTTCTAGCCGCTCAACCCACAAACTGCACTCCACGCTTGATGCGTTCTCCTCTTCATGTGCCAGATATTCGCTGGGCCCACACCGAGTCTCCCGAATCGATGAGAAGCAACCGGCAGGCATCGAAATCGACCGAATGTTATGGGCCGCAGTGAGGTTGCTCTCGGAAGACAGCCATGCACGACTGCATCGACGGCTCGTCATGCCACCCAACGAAGGAACAGCGTCGATATAGGATTCCATATCACGCCTCTCGTCTTGTACTTCCTGTTCTTGAGCTTCCATGTCTCCTACCATCTCAGGCAAAAGCGCGGACTCTGCGCAGGCGGAGGAGAGGGGAGCAGGGTCGATGTTGGAGGTGTAGAAGCGAGCTCAGACGTCGTGGAAATGGTTGTAGTCCACGAGGGTTGTGACGTCTGTGGGATGTTCGGGAGGGGTCTCATCGCATGACTCGAGGGCAGAGCTGCTCCCGCATTTGGAAGCGGGTCTCGCGAGGCAGAGTTGGAAAGAAGGCGAAGTTTTCGAGCATGCTGTCGATATAAGCACTTTCGAAACCGTCGGTTGCGAAAGTGCGAGTCATGGTGTTGGGTGGGAAGGAAGAAGCCTGGTATTGTCCCTATGCTGCGACCTCCCCTGAGAAAGCGGTGCAGTTAGGTTGGACATTACATTTCACATACTTCCCCTTTGAATATCTTTTCTGAAGATTCTCACATTCGTCGTACATTCCGAGTTCAGGTCATGATGGTTGTTTACCTGAAGTGTGGACGTTGAAATAAAGTGATGGCTCGGGAAGCGTCGCGCCGGAGACGCGCTTCGACGCGTCTCCTGAAGCAACCCCAGATTTACGAAGAAATGTTCCAAGTCAATCATCAGCCTCCTCTCAAAGCTCACTGCGGGATGACAGCAGCATTTCAAAGCAATTCGACTGGCATTACATGACCAAATAATTTGGTCCGGATGCTGAAGCGGCGCAATTGAAGGACATTGAAATCCAATATTAACTCACGCGTTTGCATCTCTTCGGACTTTGCCTTGCTCTTTCACCTTCAAACCCCTCTCCCTGGAGCACAATTCATACCCAGGGAGCAGTTCACTGGAACCATGGACAGTGCAGATTCTACCCTCGTCGAGGCCTCGAGACCAGCAGAGCAGCCGGTCGGTTTAGAAGGAGGTAAAGACGCGCAGAGCGGTAGTTTTAAGAGGCAAAGAGACCCTCCAAATCTAGTGTAAGCAACCTCTCGTTCCAATAAGCTGCGCGCTGTCTCATAATGATTAGGGATCCTCAACCGATTGTCGAGGTCCATGTCATCTCCCCGTTTGGAAATACGAAAACCTACCGAGTCCACAAGAACTTTATCTGCTACTATTCGCCCTTCTTCGACGCAGCATTTAATGGCAATTTTACGGAGGGCGATACTCAGTCAATGAAGTTAGAGGACACATCTACGGAAGCGTTTGGGATATTCGTCAATTGGCTGTAAGTCGCGACGTCTCAGTATTAATTGCCCCTGTAGCGATGTCTAACGGCTCCTATAACATTATACTTCCGAAAATACCCGAAAGAAGTTCGCTGACTCTGGCTTCTTTTTGGGAATAGATACACAGGAGATATCGAAAACAACAAGAGAGACCTGCCATCCTGCGAAGCCTTGATACACTTGTGGCTGTTAGCAGACTTGGTGCTTGTTCCCAGACTGCAGAACGAGGCAATGTGGAAGCTTGAAGAGGCCCGACTATTGAGAAAGAGACTCCCTTCATCAGTTCTCGCTCGCGCGTATGAACATACCTCCAAAGGCAGCCCATTGCGTCGCTACATCGTGCGGACTTGGCCGAACATCAGAAACTGTGTCGACTACGACAAGTATCCCCTCGAGCTTCTCGTCGATATCATCAACAGTCCGAATTATCGAGCATGCTCAACGACTGGAAGGGCGATGACCGCGACTGCATGGAAGGAAAGGGAGTTGCCTCTGGGCAACTATTTTGTCAATGAAGAGGAATGTTCGGTGAGAGAGCAAAGAGTTGCTGAACCTGAAACGTCTGAGAGGATGGCGAAGAAGAGGAGGATTGAGGAGGCAGAGCAACCTACAGAAAAAGGCCTATCATGCGCATAAGTGAAATTTATGCCATGTTAATTGTACTCCCTGTCTGACTACGCTTCCCGGCGAGCGGACAAACAAGAGCAGACTAATTCTCAATTCCACAACCCAAGTTTGAATACTCTCTTCCTGCAGCACATGTTCCCAGCAGCGGTTAATTCATTTATGAATTTCGCTACGACATAAGACCTTTGTGAGGAGTGGTACTATTGCCGATAAGAGTCTGAGTCTATCAGATTGAGGAACGTTTGCTCGTTAAGTTTAGGAGCTGGCGCCTCTGTGAGGTCAACAATCTATTGCTTTGATGGTCGCTGCTTTTGTGGGTCTGGCTCCGATAATGGTCAGCTCGTGTCAGATTGCTTTGAAGAAGCCAACCCAATCGGGCTGTCTGAGTAATGATAGTTGACTTGTATCCGGCCGCTCGGTGACGTTAGCACTAATCCCCAGAAAGCGAGTTTGTGAGGATGGAAAAGATCAGTCAACTTCGAGCAAGACCCAACATCTTGTCAGCCTTGCCGCCGGATGTTGCTATTTCTGAACCACTTGCTACTCATTAGATGTCAGCATCCATTTAGAAGGTGAGATCTAGGACTTAACCAGTCTACGAGGGGGCAATGCTGCGACCCGCTGCGAGAGGGCATGATATTGAAGAAGAGGTGAAGGTTGGGGCCAAAAAATATTGTTGGAGAGGCCATGAATGTCGGGATGGAGTCTGCGGCTCACTTCGAGATTGTGCACGTGATATTCCTTTAGTCCCCCTCCCCTAGAAGCAACCTAACCTCTCCAATCCAGTTCAGCTGTCTAAGGGGGATTATAAATCAACCTGATATGGCACGAATAACGGATATAACACAGAGAGGGGAAAGAAAGGAAGAGATTGCCTCCAGGATGTTGAAGCCCCAAATGTTTTTGATGAGCACGATCATCCCACTTGGATTCTAGATCTCATTTCTCGCATCACACGCAGTCTGAGAATGTTGATACTGTATCTCAAAACGTTTGATTTAATCCTCCCAACTAACTTCTGAGAAACCAGGCACTCTCTCCTCGCCCTTCGTTTCCTTGCTCTCCCTTCAATCTCCAGGATTAAGGTATATACAAGAATTGAATAAACATTAAACAAAAACAACTCGCTGTAGCTCACCTCTCACACATTGCAAACCAATCCCTTTGATTTTCCATTATGCCCATCTTGCTAAATTTTAAACAACGCCTGTTTCAATGAGTGTGGGTATCTCCCTTTCCATGCAAAAATGACAGTGTGTCGGGTATCTCAATTCGTAAGGATCGTGTGATGTCGTATCGTCTATAAATCCCGCTGTTCCGTGTGTAAATATAAGGACCGTAGGTATCATGCTCGCTCGAAGTCAAAACAAAGGGGATAAATCATGATACACAATGCTCTCCTCGCTCAGATGAATAATAACGCTTTCAAATCATGGAAAAAAAGCAAAAAGGGAATCAAAGGGCGAAGGCTAGAGCCAACACCCCCGCAACGAATCCCGCGAAAGTCATCGAAGGACTTAAGTGATTCCCCGCAGACCCCGGCAGGATCTGCGACGGCGCGCTCGTCGACGCGCCGAGATTCGTGCTCGTTTGAGAGATGGGCTGCGAGCTTGTGCTTGACGGGCTCGAAGGAGGAGAGGGCGTCGGTGTGTTGGTATGCGTAACCCCAACACTGACCGTCGGAGTGGGTGCTTGTTCTGTCGCGACAACGACACTGTGCGTCACTGCCGGTGGGGTGTTGACTTCAATGGACGTACTCTCTACAATCGACTGCGGCGGCGGCTGCGCGTCGCAGAAGTTGATGAAAGGTGCGAACTCAGGGGACACATAGGTTTGGAGGGTGGCTTTTGTGGAATCGCCGTTTGCCTGCACGCAGCTTTCGCAGGCGCCGAGGGAGGATTCGAACGCGGAGCCGGAAGAGCAGAGTGCGGGAGACTTGCCGACCTTTTGCGCTTCGATATAGCAGTTGTTGCAGAGTGCGTAGCAGACGGCGGGGACGATGGTCTTGTCTCTCTTCTGGATTGGTGCTGGGAGTGCACGTGCCCGAGGAGGTAGCTGCCGTACTTTCTTTGCGGCTGTGGCTGCGGGAGGGAAGTGCGTGATAGAGGCTTGAGACGACCAGTCACCGGTTGCAACGCCGTCAACAACAGTTTCGGCGAAGATGCCGTAGCCGAGACCGAATGCTGGTGGCGGCAGGTTGAAGTAGCCTTGTGTTAGGGGGTAGAAGGAGGTTTCGTTATCGGGCCATTTGACGGGTGTGAAGGGGGGAGATGGAATACAGAAGGAAGCGTCGCAGAGGTAGTCGTAGCTTGGGGGCTGGGCAAAGACGGTACAAGAGTCGGGCTTGGGAGGGCTGCAGACGAAGCCTGGAGAGCAACCCCAGAGAGCGTTGGGTCCTGTGTCTTGTGGAGTGACGGGTCCGGAGTTCGTTGGAGCTGGGCAAGTGACGACTGATGATTCCGTGACTGTCGCGGTATTTCCAGCACCAGTTACTGTCTGCGTTGGCCCAACAACAGTGATAATTTGCGTAACAATGCTGGTCACTGGGGGCTGGATGGAAATAATTGTGGTTCCGCTTTCATTAATTGTCAATGTAGTGCCCGGAATGACAGTAGGAGTGGTCACAGTAATGATATCTCCAGGGGCAGTTACTGTCTGTGCTGGCCCAACAACGGTGATAATTTGTGTAACAATGCTGGTCACTGGAGGCTGGATGGAAGTAATTGTAGTTCCACTTTGAGTTATTGTCAATGTAGTGCCCGGAAGGACAGTAGTAGTGGTCACAGTAATGATATTTCCAGGGGCAGTTACTGTCTGTCCTGGCCCAACAACGGTAATAATTTGTGTAATAATTTGTGTAACAATGCTGGTCACTGGAGGCTGGATGGAAGTAATTGTGGTTCCACTTTGAGTTATTGTCAATGTAGTGCCCGGAAGGACAGTAGTAGTAGTGACAGTAACGACGTTCACTTGAGTTGTGGTGATTGGTGGGAGTGAGACAGTGTGGTCGTTTATAATCTGTAAAGGAATTAGCTATGTATTCTCAACACTCTGGTTATCAACATACAGTGAATGAGTGATCGATTGTTGTTGGAATGTCTACTGTGACAGGAACATCGACTGTTACTGGGACATCCACTGTGAATGAGTGATCGACTGTTACTGGAACGTCAACGATATCCGTCTCCGTGAACTAAAGACTGTCAGCTTTCCATCCTTCAAATTCCACTTATGAGCAACCAACCGTGAACGAGTGATCGACTGTTATTGGAACATCCACGGTGATTGAAACATCCTGAAGCAAAAGTCAGCACTGGTAGCTTGGGTTTCAGTTCAAAAAACGCACCACTGAGACCGTATCAGTGAAAGAGTGATCCACCGTCGTTGGAACATCGATCGTAATATCCACGGTAGTCGTGTAAGGCGAGGGGACGTCCTAAAGCAATGATCAGTACAAATAGGTTGGTGCTTGGTATACGAATTCACGTACGATTGTGACAGAATCAGTTTCCGTAGTCGGAACATCCTAAGGGATTTTAGTACCTAGTAGCTTATGTTCAGGATTTCAACATACAACAGTGACAAAATCAGTTTCCGTGGTGGGCACATAGTCGGTCACCGTCCTGTAATCAGTCTCATAGTCCGTTGCAGTTTTGTAATCAGTCTTGTAGTCAGTCTCGTAGGCTGTTCTGGTCTCGTAGTCCGTCTGATAATCAGTTTTTGTCTTGTAGTCAGTCTCGTAGGCTGTTCTGGTCTCGTAGTCCGTCTGATAATCAGTTTTTGTCTCGAAGTCGGTCTCGTAGGCCGTTCTGGTCTCGTAGTCCGTCTTATAGTCCGTCTTGTAGTCCGTCTCGTAGGCCGTTCTGGTCTCGTAGTCCGTCTTATAGTCCGTCTTGTAGTCCGTCTCGTAGTCCGTCTTGTAGTCCGTCTTGTAGTCCGTCTTGTAGTCCGTCTTATAGTCCGTCTCATAATGGTTAACCTAGTCTCTCAATCAGTAACAATTCAAGACATCAGGAACATAACCCCGCACCGTCGTGGCGTAGTATTCCACGTCTGTCTTCCATATTGTCGACCAGAGGCTTGAGCAGTGTTAGAAATACCGTATATCTCTGAAAAGGTTCAAACATACGTCGAATAACATGTGGTGGTGCTCCACGAGATCACCGTCGAGGGAATGCACCCTGTTTGGCACACTGGACAACTTGAGCAACTTTCTGTATTGCAATTCCCATCCCCCTCGGTGCCCAAGTAGCAAGAAGAGCACCAGCTCTTTCCAGTATCTGGAGAAGCTGGTGCAATCGTCTGCACTATATCATTCGGTGCTGCTGAAGTTTCGTTCGCAAATCTCGGGAATTGCTGGCCTTGCACCACAGTCACCAACCCCACCAAGACCCTCACAGTTGAGCTCCAAATCATCGCAGGATATTGAGACGCAGAGCGTTTGCGGCGAAACGATGGAATCGACGACTGCAATCTGCTGCAATCCGCGAGCGAGCGTGGTTAGAAGACGGCTGCGTACTTCTGCAACAGGAACAACGAACGGCTGCGCTCTTTAACAGAAGTGGTGGTGCGGCGCCTGGCCGAGAGCTATTATATGACTAGGCACGACTGGGTCCCATCAGCCTTGGGCAGGGGGGTCGGAGGCAGCCTGACAGGGGTGGCGATGGCCAATGGGATGGTGATCCTTGCCAGCCTCGGCTGGAGCTTACCAAATCTTCAATGTTCCCGAACGGATGCAGCTTATGCCACGAGGATGTACAGTACGATGCAGCCCAAAAAGACAAGCGAAAGAGCAGAATGTTTTATTTATGCAGTTTTCTCACTTAAGAAAGCGGCTCGGGGACAAAGCAAGAGTGGAGACAGAGCTGGGCTGAGGTTGAGAATCTGGACAACACCACGTTACCTGGGTGAGCGACACTGCATTGGCAGGCCGTGCCAGCGGCTTGCAGATGGGCCTGCAGCCGTCCCAGCGGACTCGAAAGATCCGCAGGACCCTGGTGTATAGTACAGTACAGTAGAGTACAGTAGTACCTTCGCGGTGAGTCTGCATCGGACGACAAGCCCAGGCTGATTCGGCAGCATTCCAAGCAAAGCCCAGAACGAGCCGCACAAGACTCGACAACGCACAGCGGTCTGTGGCTGATTGATAGTGACGAAAAACAAGTTGTGTGCCTGAGAAGCCGCCAGGAAGGAGTATGATTCGTCCTGCCCGACGGGACGATTCGTCCAAGACAAATCCCCGTCAAACGGGCTTGATGGCGGGCCAGATTCCGTCCGCCTTCTGCAGGTGGTTGGGAAGAGTCGGAGCAGTGGAGTGAGTGACTCTCGAAAGCTTCTGTCTGGTACGATGGTGCCGGGGCTCCTTCGGGTTGATTATCTTGGGGGCCAGGTTGGAGCTCTCAACCTCTGAGCCTCGAAGCGTCCAAGGCAGGCGAGCAGGCTCGCATGTGAGAGGAGGAGGATTTTGCACATCGAGGAGCGAGTTGGCGAAGATGCATGAGGCTTGCAGATGTCGTCTGCTCGGAGGGGGCCAGAAATAGCAGTGAGGCGTGGTCTCACTTCGTTGGCGTGGATTCGTTGGCTGAACAAGCGAGTCTCCCAACGATTGGCCGTGAAGAAACGAAAGGCGGGGGGAGCTACGACACGATCGGTCAGGCCGCATCGACGCCTTTTTCTGCCCGGCCCAGCCCCGCTGCCTCTCTGTCTCTGAGCCTCTGCCGCTCACGATGCGACCATGCGATGCGACCAGCCTCCTCTCTCCGCGCTTTCCACCTCACACCACCAGAGGAGCTCCCCCGGTCCATTATTGCACGTGCAGCAGAGGCAAGGTACAGTAAGCTTAAAGACACCCTGAATATGGCCAGTCCCATCCCTGTGCCTTTGCCCAGAAACAGCAGCTCCGACCCCATTCTGGTCAGCGCGGAAAGCTCTGGAAGAGAGGCTGACCGATTCAATACTTCCCAATAGTCCAATTATGATCCGACATGCCACATGCGAGCACCCTGTCTCCGGAGTGATGGCGATCATGGCGAACTCTCGAGTCTCGATTCTCGAGTCTCGACGACCTCGGGACCTGATATCAGATGCTATCAGGTCTGTGGCTGTGGCGGAGTTTTCCACACGGGATGTTGCGCCGTGCTAATGGCTGCTTGGCCGCATGTCGCTCTTTGAACCGGAAGATGATTTTCTCGCGTTCAAGCCATTCTGCAGAGTGGCTTTCCTGTGAGCGGTCTGCGATGGATGGGAAGAATCGGTGAATGAATCAGCTGGACCGCAAGGCTGAAGGGATACGTCAACCCAGCCAGGGGACCAGTGATGCATCACAACCCAGATCTCCCAATCAGGAAGCCGGGGTCCGCCAATCCTGCACGGCGACGGACTTGCAGGGGGCAATCGGCCTGAAGACACATGCAAGTGCAGGCATCTCCCCACCATGATCACCTCACTCGCCGACTGTCGTGGAGCTCCAGTCCGTGGAGTGCCGTCCGGATGTGCGTACGCCGTACACCGTATTGCTGTCTTGCAGAGCAAGCGCCGCATCCCCTCTGCATTTGCTGCATTTGCTGCACTTGCTGCACAGTCAGAGCAATCACGAAATCTGGCCCTGCCCCCGGCCTTCCCAGCGTTGCACCAGGAATGCGGAAGGCTCACTTCGACCGAGAGGGTGGCGGATTCCAAACCTTCATTCCTACTGGCGATTGTTGATTGAGACGCGCGACACAGTGTTCGTGCAGCGTTTTCCAACGTCCTGCCTCGTGCGCCGAGCCTCATCAACTCCACGATCGTACAGCCTTCTCGACGAAGGTTAGGCTTCTCTTTTCATCATGGCCTCGTTGATTATCTTTCTGATTGCGGGGTTCCTGGCGCGGCTCTGCGCGGCTCAGCAGGCGGGATGGGCGACAGGCCAGGTCAACGCAACCATGTGTTCATGGCAAGCTCCAAGAGGTACGCTCACTGGATATTGGGGGCCGTCACTGCTCTTTGCCGAAAGACTGCAACTGACGGAGATGCAGCTGCTGTTATTCGTGACACTGTCTACATCGATGGAGGCTACTTGTGGTGGGAGCCAGGGATGTCCGATGGGACATATGGAGCACCCGTTAATGATGGTAATACAGCAAGAGCACTCTCTAAATAGCAGTGGATGCTTACTCTCTCAGGAAACCCCTTGGGGATTGTATACTCCTTGAACTTCAGCACTCCCTTCAGCACGACACAGTCCTTCAACATGAGCAGTGTCTTCGGAACGACATCGAAGGGTGCCGGCGGAAGCGAAGCAAATAACATTGGCCCATTGTACTATGATGGAGGAATGTTTGCCAATGATTATGAGTGGTTTACATATGGAGGACTTCTCTCCTTGACAGATGCCTACCCAGCGCCTCCAGGCAGCGCAGTGGCACAGTACAACCAATATGCAAATGGTCCGCCGAAACAATTTGGAAATGGATTTGTTCTCCAATATTTACCAAATGGGATTACCAGATACGTCACCGATGGCGCGGCTGTCAGCGTGCCTTCTGAAAATCTTGGGTTCTATTTTGGTGGGCTACGATCTTCGACTTTTGGGGAGATATATTACATCTCTGGTAATGCCTCTCTGAACGCCGATGAGCTGTCTGAAACTTTAATTGGGGTGGATATGAGTTCTCAAACCAAAGCAAAGTGGAACAACTACACTCTTCCAACCAATGTTCCTGGGAGAGCCAATGCTGAAATCGTCTGGATCCCCGTTTCGAAGCAAGGAATTCTCGTGGCCATCGGTGGAGTTATCTTTCCCGCGTATGCAAATGTCAACCAAACCGATACTCCAGCGCAGAAGGCTCAGAGTGTTTGTGTTTCTCTTCCGATTCTGAATTTTGACACTGACATTTGTAGCAACAACAAAGCCCTGCATTCATGACGACTGTGGCTGTTTACGATATCGCCAACCAAGTTTGGTATGAGCAAGAAACATCGGGGACACCCCCAGGCCAAATGGCCCTAGGCTGCGCTGTGGTAGCGTCTGCTCAAGACGGATCAAGTCATAATATCTATTGGTATGGTGGTTTCGATGGTCTCGATCAAGCAGGAACTTACAGTGACGACGTCTGGATTCTCTCCGTCCCATCCTTCATGTGGATGAAAGTCAAATCAGGAACGCCTTCCCACGGTCGTGCTGGACATAAATGCGTGAAGCCATATCCAGATCAGATGTTCGTGATAGGAGGATACCCCTCCCTTTCTGGAACCTCCTTCCACTGCCTTGAAGGAAACGTCATCCAGGTCTTCAACCTCAGCAGCCTCCAATGGATTGATAAATATGACCCGGGCGTGTGGAGCAATTACACCGTGCCCGCAATGATATACGAAATGATAGGCGGTACCGGCACCGGCAGCGCAACGCAGACCGCGCCCTCCTCAACCATCTCTACAAATGCAACCATGATCGCGCTCTTCCAGCAACAATACGACACCTCCAAAATAGCAACCTGGTACCCGTACCAGGCGATCACCACTTCATCCAGCCCCCGGCCTACCCTGCCCTCCGTGGTAGCCAAACCAGGAAGCGGGACGCCTTCATTCCTCGCACCCGTACTGGGCGTAATTCTCGGCCTGATATTCATCACTTGCCTCGTGGTAGCAATCATGCTCTACCGCCGCCGCAAGATCCTCAGCGTAAACGGCACCGCAACGCAGAGCGAGAACGGCACAGTGGACCCCCGACGCGGGGTGTTGGGCTGGCTGCGCAGTGTGAATGTGGAGGCGAAAGCGCCGACTGTTACCACGGATGAGACTCCGAGTAGTCCTTACGATGAGGACAACCCGTATTTGCCGCCGGAGATTGGTGGTGGACAGGTGCATGAGATGATGGGTTTGTCCCCTTCCCCCTTTTCACCCTCATAAAACCTTATATAATGCTGACGAACACAGACACCTCCCGCCCTCAAGAGCTCTCAGATTCCGGAACCGGCTTCACACCACTCGCTCTCTCCGGTGGCGCCTCCCGCAACTCGCCCAAAGGCCTTAGGTCCTCCCCGTCCGCAGCATCTAACACTTCAGCCACCTCCTCAGTCTCCCACATCTCTGGGCGGCATCCCTCTAACCCCGCCATCTCCCCCGTCGCCACATCGCCAACCTCTCCAGAAGAGGGAAGGATTATCAGCGGCGTGTCTAATTTGAGTGAGACTGATAAGGGCCATTTGAGAGGCATCAGTGAAACGAGCGGTGTGAGCGTTTCTACTGGCGCGGGCGCGGCGATGGTGAGTCCTGTTAGCCCGCCGCGGGTGGAGGGGAGCGATTATATTAGTGCGAGACCTGGTGGTGAGGGGACATTTGGGCCTGGCAGTGGGGAGGGGAGTGGGAGTCCTGCGTCGAAGAGGAGGAGTAATTTTGCCGAGGAGTTGGATGAGGGTAGACTATAGGGCAAGGCTTGGAAGATTGGATGAAGAAGGGGGATTCTTTGTACATCTTTTTGAAATTTTGACGGATGAATGATGCAAGGAAACATGGCGTTCTGGTTGAAGAGGCATTTTGTCTTACGTTCTCTAATTTGAATCTGAAATCTTTTGCAAAGATGCCTTTTGTCTCATTGGTGTTGGAATCTGTTTGGTGAACTTAACACCATCTACTTAAAGCCCGCTCAAAAGCCATCCATTGAGAAATGGTTCTCAAAAATCATACCCAAAGCAGACTCATACTCTTTCGGATTTTGATTCGTTCATTGCAAGAAAGAGCCCAGCAGCAGTCAATAATCTGTTGATTAGCATTGGGTTGGTATCGTGGGCGGCCGGTGCACTTTGTCGCCGCCGCGGCAACCACTTTGCCTTCGTTTACTTTCCCTTGTGAATTTTGAAACTCTGATCTACAAGCTATTAAGACTTATTCTCCTTTGAAGACGACAGAGTAATAATACACTCAACCATTAAAGGTAGCATAAGTCACGCTCTCTTTACTAAACTACTTGCAAAGCAAGCAAAGAAAACATCTTCCTTCCTCCTCCACCAACCTCCCCCACAATGTCCGGCCAGCAACCAAGACACATTTTCAAAGAGAGGGATCTCTTCAGCGGTGATTTGGACCAAGGCCCGGTATGTTTTTTCTTGTTATCTTGAAAACCCAATCCGCTTGTTATAGTCAAACATATAATGCAGCATGTCTGCCTAGACTCAAGAAGTCACACGTTATCCCCTCTGGTATAGATACCACACCGCATGATCTTTGGAGAAGCGGTTATTACATCAATATAGTGTGCAGTACTCTGAAGTTTTGAATCTGGCTAATATATGGCTTTTCTTTTTTAGTACTCAGCACCCCTCTATTCGATTGACGGCACATCTCCAGCCGGAACATTTGTCTCAAAGGAGCCAATTGTTCCCCGATTAGTGGCCTGGGCCAACAACCACCCAAAGAGCCGAGAGCAAACAAAGCACTTGGCGTCTTTGGTGGATACACATTTTATGAGAGAGATCAAGTTGAGGAAGGGCAAGACCGCACCCGGACTCGAAGACTCAAAGGACCGCCCATCCTATAAGGAGGGAGGATTGCTTTTCGTGCTTGGCCAAGAACGTTTCGGGGCTAGGAGATGTGAGCATTGCCAGAAGGGTAATGGCCCGTTTGATGGGTGTGTAGTCATGAAAGATTTCATGAATGGGTGCTGTGCCAACTGTCGGTACGACGAGTATCAAAATAGGTGTAAATATGAGTACGGTAAGTCAAGTTGGTCTCTCTACTGAGTGTCATTTCGCTAATGTTTAAAAGCTTATGGTGGTACCAATCAGTGATTGGAGGAAAGAGTCTCGGGATCTGGTTTTCTGGACCCACCTCATGTATGAATTGTAGCTAGGGTGGAACACTGTAGATTAAGGAGCCGTGTTGTTTGTCTTCTCCCATTTATCTACGACGAGTGGTGAACCTGCCTTTTGTCGAAATGGTTCCATGCGTTGATTAATTGACAGCGCCGACAAAGAGAGCCATGTTCGGTCTGCGTGTCCACGATATCCAGGGCCGCGTCCAGCTTACCGTGAAATTTCATCTCCATGAAGTCAGTCACCTTATCCTGTAACTCAGACATACCCAAGCATCTCTCTGTCTCCATGCCTTCAACGTTTCATTGATGTCACAACCAAAGTATCACTGCAAACCTAATCACGTCCCACATGGCCACGCTTTATTGTTCTCGCACTTTCTGATCAGGAAGCACCCGCCGTAATTTGTCTTACCAAGTTATCATATGCTTGACACAACACCGCGACCGACCAGAACCAAAGTTTTTATGGTTTTTTTTGGTTTTTAACAATTGTTACTGTACAAAAATCCATTAACATGTCATAGAAGCATCTATAGAGACCTCCTTGTCCCTACTCACTTCCAGTTTCAATTATTCTATAGAGGCCACCAAGTCTCCATCATCATACTCTTCCTAGTCTTCAAATCCGCCCTTTCACCGCTTGGCTCTCTCGGTATTTCTTGCTCCAGACGACTATCCCCTTGCCACCCGTGGTACCGCCCTCTTCGGCTTTAGCGTTGTCATGCTTCTTCTCAGAATACTCGCGTGTTTGATTCTTTCCGGGCATCCTTGAAGCCGTCATCGCAACGACCACACTCATAGGGCGTTGGCCAATATTCCGGATGGGCCGTCGGACTTTGTTCTAAGTTTCTGTCTTCGGGATCCCTTCCTAGGGCCAATCTTCACAGTCTCTTGTCCAATTGCGCATGGCGTCGGCTGAGTTGGGCTCGGAGAGGTACTGGCGCCAGCTCCAAGCTTCTCCAATGCCTTGATTCTTTGAGATATTCCAGAACCTATCCTTGTTTACAGTCGTGCTGCCTCTAGATCGGGGTAGGTTGACCCTCTTTGCCAGTGGCTGGGCAGACTGTTGGTTTGCTTTGCCAAGTATGCAGCAGCAGCAGACCCCGAACTTGTGGGGCTTCGGTGTAATCTGCATTGGGGTCGCTGAGCAACATCCTAGGAGACTGTTGATATACAAAACACCACCCTCTCCTCTAATTGCCTGCTGTTGCTTGTCCTTAGAACGGTTCGGCACAGTGATATTTCTTCCATTGTTCAAGCTACGCCCTTAGATTCGCAGTATTCGGGAGGAGTCGTTGGTCCAATGGTCCTGATCCACCCAGGGGCAGTTCGCTGCGGCATGGGAGCTTCACATCTCAGAAGAGAGTTGGTCATTCATATGTCAGACAAGAGCCAGACAAGAATTCCAGTAATTTCATCTCTGGCTCGAATCGTCTTTTCTGCTCGCATCATCTCTGGAATACTAGTTCATTCTCGTCTGAAATCCGCAGATGTTGGAATCATCGATCTTGGCTTCACTTATGTTCGTCCGACCCAAGAGAGAGGAGAGGTACGAGAAGCTCTCGCATCCTGTATGCGACGTTAGTTGAGCTCATGCAATTATTGCAAAGAGAAGCTTACTCAAAAAATAGACGTAAGACTCTGCTTCCAAAGAACCTAGTTAAATGTCTGACATCATTACTGTGGGTTATTTTCCGGGACTGCCGTGACTGGGAAGTAATATGGCCTCCGCCCACTACTGCTTGACCTTGTGGTGCGAATTCTTTCGAGACATGATCTCCAACCAAGCTCTCATGCTCCTGAAGTTGAGGCTAATGACTTGACGTCATGGTGAACACAAGACGCGGCATAAATTGAGACGAGACTATGGAAACGGGTCAGATACTGGCTGAAAAAGGAGCAGGTCTGGAAGTCCCACCATCTCAACAGTTTCCCAAATATCGCATGTAAGATATTTAAGGAATGGTCTGGGGCTATTCGATCGTTTCTCAACAGCCTCGTTCAAACTTGATAGTCTTAGCAACCACGCCAAGTCATCTTTCTGTTTAGACATCATGTCTTAGACCTCGAACACCGAACCATGTAGCTGGACGGATAATTCTCGGGAGAGATGGTGTGCATGATCCTGATCTTTAAAGATCCTCCATCCGTGTTGTTCTTCAAGTGTTTCTTGACAAACTTGAGAAACTCCTTGGCGGAGACAGCAACCGCGGACCACGAGATGAGACATTTTTGATTGGCTTTTGCGTGTATCATTGTTCCGAGCTTCCGGCGATCTTTTGCCAGGCAGTGTGATCATTCCTTCTGCAGGCGAAAAGGGGGGATCACACTGCTAAGCTCAGGGCGATGATGTTTGAAGAACGCATTGGTGGTGCGAAAAGAAATAAGGTGTAGAGCAGTAATGAGTTCGCAGTGCCTGTAGAGAGCAGGTTGGTATTTGTACTTCGAATATTGATACGGTCGAGGAAGCGATGAAGATGAAGAAACGAAGAAGAGCTGTGCAGTCAGTTGAATTGAAGTTAACGCGAAGGGAGGAAACTCACCTATAGGTTAGGTCAAAGGCAAATCTTCTCTCAACAAGCATCTGCCTCTCGTGTTGAAATCGGGAATTTGGTTTGTATTTCCAGATGTGGTTGGAGGACTCCGCCGCCCCTAGGTCTCTTGTCGTGCTACGTCTAGCAATTTCATCTCAGCCTCGAATCATATTCGTTCTTTGCGTGATATCTCGTCGTCCGTCGGTCTTGGCGTTGTGGATGTTCGTTCGGTCCGGGAAAGCTAGATTGTCATAAAGACAGGACGGCAAATGCAATGAACAGTACCTTGTAAACAAGGACCTGCACCCAGGTATAGTATTGGAAAAAGTCACTGTAGGCGAGAATGAGCGATGGCATTGCTAAGCAAGGCGTTGGTGTTGCTCTTCCTTCCCGCCCACAGAGACTCTTCCAGGAAGGAAATGATTGCAGAGGACGTATTGAATTCGTAGTGCCAATAGAATTCAGGCCGATCTTTCTTCTTACCTCCGTATATCGAGTAAGACTTGCGAGAAGACAGAGGGTACCGAGCTGCAAGAGAGGGTCATTGGGGGCCAATATTCAAACTGCAGGGAGGAGTTTGAGGCGTACCAGTAACTTGAGGATGAGAACGGACTTCCCATAGGGCAAAGTGTATGTACTGCTGTTGCCATTCACCTTGCATGCTGTTGCGCACCTCTCGAGACAGATTTTGAAATGCTTAGATCGATGCTGTTGTGAGTAGCCTTTAGAGTGCAAACCCCTCATAGGGAGAGCCAAAGATAAATGGTAAGACATTTCGATGAATGCCAGCAACAATTGGCGTGAACATTTTGTTTGCGCCAAGTGGGATTGTGTATCACCGGAGCTCCACATATCTTCGCTTCCTAGCAGGCAGAATCACCCACATCTCACGGACCATCAGGAGGAAATTCAGCTGTAGCTTCGATGTTCGTGGGTTCACGTACGGAGTCCGGCACCATGAGTGGTCAGTTCCTTACGTTTGATCTTGTCGCTAATACATTTGTCGGCGCTCTTCCTCCTTTCTCAACACCCCCTTGTACCACAGGGCTCTCTCACAGGTGTGGCGACCGTCATTTGTGTAGATCGGTTTCTCAGCCGGAAGCTTCCAAAGGAGAAGGAGCAGATAGAAACGGTCTATGCGACCTTGAGATCGGCACTGCCGGCTATCTTTGCAATTTGGTATGATGCCCGTGCCCGATGATTTTTGCGGTTGATAGTAGTGAAGGAGAACAACATACACTGAAAATTTCATCGCGAAGTTAGCAAAGAGGCACTTATCCATTGCAAGGGTTGCACCAGATAGGGAAAGGCGGGTGAAATGGAGATTGGCACTTGCCTTCCTATACTACACTCTATGACAATTCAGATCTTAGAAGCGTTGCTGCACAAGAACTCGTTTGAGGAAATAGTGGACTTGCAGGTGTGCTTGCCAGATGAGAACTATGGTGGTATTGAACCTCGGACTCGACCGCTGGATCAATTGCACTATTTGTATGCAATCCAAAGCAGCGCAGAGCGTCTGGAGAATGTGTTGTATCATACGGAGTTGTACGAAGATTGTGGCATAAAGTGACGGGATTACAAGGTATTTGTTCCGTAAGTCGATTTTCAGGCTACTTTCTACTACACTCACCCACTAAAGCCCCCTATATCTCTAGGCTACTCTCCTATTTAGCACGCTATAAACTATAAATAAGGGGTACCACACCTTTAGAAGGCATATCCCCTGTATTTACAAGGGCAAAGTCGCTAAAAGGTCCTATAATAGCTCTCTCATAGCGTCCGAGCGCTACGGTTGCTCCGCTAGCAGCATCATAACCCTTGAAGATCTTCTACTACCTTGTAAATGTCTTACAGCCCTTGTTTTGAGGGTTCAGGCCTAGGGTTACAAGGCTTATAGCGGGCGTAGTACCTTAAGCCACACCCTGGAGTCCGCTGAGACCCCTACGCGAGGGTAAATGCCCTGTAATCCCGTCACTTTATGCCGCAATCTTCGTAGCTGATGATACTACCGCGGGTGCGTAGACGGAGTGCTTCAAAATGGGCTGAAATTGATTTCACAAAACAGTTGCGTCTAGTAAAAAGCAAGATCAATCGCCAGCCTGATGTAGTCTTTAATCGATGTTACGTTGAAAGGGAAATCGGCGTTGCCGAACTCACCATCCGTATATTCGAGACGTGCTGCCATATGCTCTCATCGATTCTTTCATGGAGGGGGCTTTCTTCTCTATCACCAACATTTCCTTTGGGCAATTGGTAGAATAATAGTAGGCCTCGACGTAATTCAATCTTTGAGGGCGCCAAGAAGTCTGGCAGTTTGAAGTCTGGGGATATTGTTGCGCAGTGTACTTCCATAGATTTCTCCTTCCATGAGATGTCTGGGGATCGGGAAGAGTTTGCGAGATCAGTGGAAGAATATCGTAGATAGCTGTGGACTTAATCCTTCTCTCAGAACAAAGCAAACATCACCTAGAGCAGAAGGTTTACTGCTTTGTCGAGAACTGTACCAGTAGCCTTCATAAATCCTCTGTTGGCCCAAGAAATTCCTTGGGCTTCCAATCAGCCACCTGGGTGCGCCGCAGCTGCAGCGATGTGCGAGGGCGGTTCTGGTGTCTTCTGCCCGACGTGAATAGAGATTCAAGCAGATCGCGCAAGTCTGCGTTAGATAGGCAAAAGGTCCGCCACTTCCTCGGACTTTCATGGTTCACTTCGGTTAATAAGAGGAAGGGCAGCGACAAATGGGCGGGCCACCCAGTGCGCCGGGTAAACCTCGTATCGAGAATAGGCGATTTTATTTACATTCAGGGGCTGATTCAGGGGTTCGACCAGCACGACAGAGTTCTACAAAGCATCGAAAAGGAGAAGCTTCAAATGCTTGAAGAAAGGTTTACATTGTGTCTAGAGAATTTTCATTGGGATTTTGAAGCCGAGGGCGCCCCCGCTAGTTTACGGAGCTAAGAAAGCGAAATTCGGACTCCTGCCCGAGTTTTTAATCTCTCCTCCCAAACCCCCGACCACCGTCGGACTCGACAACAATTTCAAGTGGAAAGGGTGCCTCGTGCTGCTAGTAGCAGTTGCTGAGTAAGTTTCCTGATAGGCAATCAAGTCAGTCCTCTTCAAGTCTGCTGACCAGAATCGCGATTCCAGCTTTTGATCCTCGCCCAGCGATCCTCAAAGATATTATTTGCCTGAAGGCTCCCCCAGCCCACGTCAATACTACTTCCAGTGAGTGCTTTGTTCTGAATATTCTAACCATCAATGAAGCCTAATACCTC
Organism: Hyaloscypha sp. PMI_1271; assembly: GCA_021399465.1. Lineage (NCBI taxonomy): Eukaryota > Fungi > Ascomycota > Leotiomycetes > Helotiales > Hyaloscyphaceae > Hyaloscypha > Hyaloscypha sp. PMI_1271. Next base: position 19,461 of record JAJTUS010000246.1, on the reverse strand, counting down.
CGTTAGAGAACTACCTAGCCAAGATGTCTATGACAAAAGCTTGCGAGTCGATGAGAGCCGCTGCCCAGGCAGCTCAGCCCTACCCATCTCCAACAGCAACGCTTCGTGAAGGAAAAGTCAGAGAGCAATCACATTCTCTTCCCGATAACTCGAGCGACCCGACTCAGAGCAAATTCGAATTCTTCCCCTTTCTACCCATAAAAGTCAGACATATGATTTGGAAATTGGGAACGCCGAGACCGGATGTTCTCAAAGTCTCAATCCATGGGTGCCGCCGATGCCTTAGCGATTCTGATGTGAACGAGTATGCTGATCAGTCAGAACAAGATGATTCTGATATAGAAGACGGAGACAGCAGAAAGGAGTCCTTGCCGTCCTTCACGTACAGTGCTTGGGAGGAGTTTGCCAACTTTTCCATCACCGAGTGTTGCAAGGAAGCACGTCATATCAGTTGCAGCCTTCTACCAAGATCTCTCGCCACAGTGCCTTGCGAACCTCGAATCCGCTTCGACCCAGCTATCACGGCCATCTATATCCACAATTTTCACGACCTTCTCATGACTGTTGACAAAAGCAAAGAAAGAGATAATACTTACGACTTTCTCATGACACTTGGCTACAACAAAGGAATCAATACAGGAGAGGGTTGGTTTTGTAAGAATTCGTGCATTGGTGCCGGAATCACTACACTCGTGGTACACGAGGCGCGTTTCTGGAATCAATGGCCTGATACCAGCCGGGAGTGGCGCAGTGCGTGGAGATGGGTTGGGGTCCTCCGCAAGATGTTTAAGGATGTGGACACGGTGGTTGCTTGGGGCATCCTCGAATGTCCATGGAGTTTCACCGACGCGGAGCTCCGTTACTGGGAGAACAAAGACGCCGTACAGGCAGAAGACGAAAACAAGGATGCGGGTACCCAGAGAGCTACTGATCAGGAGAACGTTGATAGTAGTACTGATTCTGCTCAACCAAGACGCGAGAAGTTTGGACTGGACTGCTGGTTCGATGTCGACTTGTTCGAGAAGAAGCTGAACAACTTTTTTGAGGTGGAGGTCGTCGATATTTTGAAGAAAGATGGCTGCTTCGATGCTTCGAATCCCAATTATCGAAAGCGCCCTCAACTCAAGTTTCATGAAAGCGCTGATATCAGCAAACGCCTCGATAAATTCAGTCTTCGGACCCGCTCAAAGTGATGGGGTTTCCCTTTCGGCCAACGGGACGGTACGATCAATGAAACTCTCGAGTGTTCTTCTGGATCGGATTCTATGTGATTTCGGGTTATTTCCTTTGTCTTCAACTACCCCATTGCGCACGTTTTCCTTTCTCTTCAACAACTCCATTATGCACGTTTTCCTTGTTTTGTTGTGTGTTTGCACGAGGACGTGCAAAAATTCTCAGGGGTGGCATTTGTGGGCATAAGACCCACATAGGCGGGTGCTGAGATAATCCACGTCCATTAGAACTACAATCCCCATAGAATGAATACAAACCATCTTGAAAGTAATACAACTTCCTCAGAAATGGTAGCATGAAGCCTAAATCTTAACTTCTTTATGCTTTGAGGAAGTTTGGGCTGGGCTGCAACACGTGCTCTCCGAGTTCGCACAAATCATAAAAGCCTCTCCCCGAACTTTCTCGACCAAATCCAACTCCAACCGCACCCGCTTTCGCACAAACAGAACAACTGCGCCCAAAGGCCTTGAGCCCAAGAAGCTTCCACCGAGGTAATAGGTTCGTTAGGTAAGCTCCTATTTCATGGAAACTAACCCTCTGTTGCTCGATTTTGCTGTTTAACATCAAAGTTCTTCTTCCGGGTCGCTGATACGATCTCAGCGCTAGTTCCTCCAGAAGCCACCGTGTACCTAGTTCTAAGCTTCGGCCCCACTCATCTCGTACGTATTCTACACTAAATTCTCATCTTCGGGAGAACTAATTGATCCCTCTTTGTGTTACTCGTCCAAGGAGCGAAGCTCTAATCCAGTTCACTGACACAATCTGCGGTACTTGCTCCTCCGATATAGATCTTGCCCCACCTCCGATCCGGCCCTCTCTGCTATCTCGTACGAGCCTTACTATTATTTGACTCTGAACGGCAACAATAGAGAAGCTGACTTCTCAGGCTCAGGTCCAGCGCCGCAAAAACGTCTTCCTTCACCGAAGAAAATGCCAAACCACCAGCCACCACTCCTCGCAGATCCCTGAACCAACACCTATTTTTACGAAGTCCAAGTTGAAACTCCGAAAATTCGATAGTATCACTCCAGAGAGCTCTGGTGACGAATTCGAATGCCTTCCTTTTCTGGCGAAGGAGGTGCGCGATATTATCTGGAAACTTTCAATCCCACACCCCAAATTAATCGCTGTTTCCGTCCAAATTAAGAGCTGCAACGCTACTAAAGGCAGTGAGGACCATGGTTGCGACTGGTATAAAGATATCTCATTCGTCACCTCTGCTCTTGTAGACAATCAATTCGGCATGGTGATGGCGTGCAAGGAATCTCGTTACATTGGACACCGAGCTTTACCCCAATCCATTCCCATAGCATACTCTCAGCTGGCTGGCATAACATACAATCCAGATGACACTGCAATCCGCGAAAACTTCATAATACATTCTGTTCTTATCCTGTTTACTGCTGGGGTCCTAATGGCCACAACTGGCAGCAAATCCATAGGTTCATGTTCGAGGATGTTAAGAGAGTTATTGCAGAAATCTACCTCCCGGGTAGCTATACCTTCCGCTACCTAATTGATGATGGCTGGTCAGTCCAAGACAAATATGGATGTGAAGGAGAAGAAGGCAAGGAAGCCAGGATACTAAGGAAGAGAAAAACAGTAAAGAAGAAGAGGCAGGTGAGGACAGCAAGGAGGGGAAAGACGACAAGAGAGAACTGCTTCGACTCGAGAACCTAATAAATGGCCTTTGGCTTGGCATTGCTGATGAGGTTGCTCAGGGCCGTCAAGTTAAGCCTAAATTCTACTTCACCGAAAGCACATTCGGAGGGGGATCCATACCAAAGTCACTTGGTGCCATAGACAGAGTCGGTTTAATTTCAGCGGCTTGTTGCCTGATTCTGATTCAGACGATTAGCCTAGATAGAATGATTGCGCTTGAGGGACTCATTCTTTACATAGCACCTCTTTTGTGGGCATTTTCTTACTTCTCTTCGGAGCATTCACGAGCAAGGCTATGCAGGTGCTACCACACTGCATACTACTCCACAACATCCATCAAGTTTTTCCTACATCATAACCAAGATTTCTGTCAGATTGTGCTCTTTCTCGCGAGTTCAATGGATCGTACAAAGAGTGGTGTAAATTATCAGTGAGAACTGTCTCTTCAAATAGTGCCATCTCGCAGCGATTTATTAATGATTCACCTGAACTCTACAACACTCTTTATACTTAAAAGAAAGAGCAAGAGCAGTTCTCCATTGCGATTGACGAAGGACAAGCGATTAGACTTCTCAAGAAGTCTAACAATCATGTGATAGAGAGTGAATAGGTTTCAGACGGTGCCAAGTTAGAGTGCCCATGCGTGTTCATCCTCAAGCTGTCCACAAATCGATCTTCTCTAACCTCAAACACCTCGCGCAGCCGCTTACGCTGTTCCTGAATTCCTATTTTCCTCTACACAATCCAGTTGTCATATAGTAAGCCTCGCTATTGAGTACTAGGCTACTTAGTTCCTCCGTCAGCTCAGTTCATTCGCTGAAGGTCACAAGCAGTAGGGAAGGATACGAACTTGCCGAGATTGCACCAAGACTTCCCCCCGCGGGCTCTGCTATCTTCTGTAAGTACTCCTTTCTTTTCGTCCACATGTTGTATGGAGGGTTTCAACTATTTCCAACTAACAAAGTCTGGAGTGGGAAACAATACCGCCGAAGGCAAAACGACTGCTCCGGGACCACGAGCTCTCATCTGCCCCCCTGTTCCACCACCAGTTTCTCCTCGACTCAGTACATTTACCTTCACGTTATTTCCAAAATCCCCTCATGAAATGGAGAATTGGATTTGGAAACTTGTCGCCTTCCAACCAGCAGTGCTAACACTTAACGCCGATCTCACCACCAGCGAAGAACTCGATTTTCATGGATGCCAGAAAGACGACCCAAAGGCAAAGTTCTAACTTTTGAACTTTACCATCACCGGTGTCAATTATATGGGCATGCTCACCTGCTGCATGGATGTTCGTACTATCGCCTTGCGTAATCTCACTTCACGCATCCCCAGTTCGTCTCCGACCTCTCCGATGCAGGACGCTCCTTCTCGAATCTTCACCCTCCACTCGCAACTGCACGCAACAAATCCACAGCAACAATTCTTGACTGACAACTAGCGGCTTGCTTGATCAACGTCAATCCCGTCCGAAGTAAGACATAGGGAAGCAAAGCTGTAGCGATGCTAACAGTGGTAGTAAGCTCGAGTTGATGTTTGCAAGCTACTAGATTTACTTCTACCTAGCAAGAAGGCTCATCAACCACCCAGTTTTGTCAGACCTAAAGTCAAAGACAATTCCAGCATCCAAGGGCGCCAAGACGAAGGCAGTCGTCAGCTCTTCCAAGAACACGTAGCAACGCGAAGATGTCCGAACTCAAGGAGTATGCTCGACGCGACAGTGAGCACTCCAACAACAGCGCTAGCACCGTGCTAACGTCAAGAGCTTCAAGGGAGTTGAGCAAAACCAGATCAAGGTTGGGGTCAATCAGCATTTGATACGAATAGAAGATCCCGAGATCCTTCGCGAGCAAGTCAGCCCAGCCCGAAATACTTCAGCAAGCCATATAAGAAAACGGGGAACCCTCTCGAGGCACCGCACCCCATTCTATGGGAATTCAGAGCTGCGATGAGGCTGAGGACGCTCTAAATCTATAAGGACACCCTGAAAGGAGGGCTTCGGAAGTACTGGCAGAGGACATACATCGAATTCTTGCCACGTACGCAGATCGCGGCATAAAGTGACGGGATTACAGGGCATTTGTGCTTTTTGTCCACTATAAAGTCAATTTCTACTACGATTTACCCCTAAAGGCCCTTATATTTCCAGGTCACTGCCCTGAAAATACGCCATAAGCCACAGGCAAGGGGTACCACACCTTTTTGAGCAGTTCCCCCTGTACTTACAAGGGCAGATTCGCTAAAGAGCCCTATAATAACGCTTATCATAGCGTCCGAGCGCTATAGTTGCCCCGCCAGCAGCGCTGTAACCCTTGAAGATCTTCCGTAACCTTGTAAATGTCTTACAGGGCATGAGGCCTGGAGTTATAAGGCCTTACAGTGGGCTTGGTCCCTTTAATTATACGCAATAGGCCCCTGGAATGCCTAAGGGAGCACGAATGCCCTGTAATCCCGTCACTTTATGCCGCTGTCTCCGTACTTAGAGAACGGACAAATATTTTGTAATAGCACCCTATATAGATATGTTTTGATATCTCGAACTGCCCCCCACAGTCAGAGTCCTCAATAAATGATACGCCGTCCCTTCTGAAGTCCGAACCAATCTCCTGCTTTCAACCTTCTGCAGGAAAGTTCTCCAAGCATTCACCATTCTCTTCGACACATTACTGTCCCGTCAATCAAAGCTCTTTTACTCGAAGTTCTGAATCAGCAAGTACGAGATTTGATACTGTATATTCTCTTTGCGGTTTGGTTCTATTTGCCATTATCAGGTATGGTTGATATGCGGAGGCAGTCAACATCCACATCCATGTCGGAACCCTTGCCTGAGACTTTGTGGATGGTTTCTAAGAATTTTGTACGAGTGAGATTGGGTGTATTAATGTGCGGTGGGCGATAATAAATTGGGACACTGTAGTGGAAGTGAGGAGGGACAATGAGCTTAAGATCGACTTCGAGGCAGTCCACTGGCGTTACCCTAGTCGATTTTTTCAGAGCAAGAAGCGCGATCGAACCGTCACAGAGCAAAAACTTGATGACCTCAACTCCAATATCACGGGGTACTCCCATCAGTGACACTCGGACATCAAACAGCGAGCGTACTCTGGTGCTGGAACTTCTTCGACCAAGCAAGAAATCTCGTCGTCCAGTTGCTCCGAGAACCCGACACAGCGGCTCCGCGTCGACTATGGTCGGCTGAAACAGATGGAGATTATGAATAAAATATCAGAACGGAGGCTAAGGCACGCATCACTTTGTTCCTACACTTTGTTCCTACACTTTGTTCCTACACTTTGTCGACAACATGAGGAGATATCTATTGAGACAAGCGTGCGAAACTGGCCAATCCAAATAGTCGATACCACGGTCGTACACTAGTCCACTGGCATCGTGAGTTCCAATTTCTTTACTTAGAATGTTCCCTTACCTAGATCAAGAGTTAAGCGTGTGTCCCGTGTTCCCAAGGTAATACTTCATTAGTAGGTCCTCGTATGATAGAAATGCTTCGGGTGTTCCTTTTGTACGAGCGTTACCAACGATCGGTACCAGGTCAATGGGACCACAATGTCAATCTTCTTCAACCCGGAAGAATACTATCTTGAACACTGCATCGAAGACTGAATCTGAAGCCATCTTGTTATTTAAGGCTACTACCTCCAAGGCAGCTATAGGGGAAAACAACCACCTTAATAACAACTACTTCCGCTATCTACACTATGACTCGTAATAGTGGTGGAAAGCAAACCTCATTCCACTGCTTCTGTCGCAACAATTATTTCTACAATACATAATCAACGGTAATTACACATTCAGTCTACTTGAGACAGGAAATTGACAAGGAGAAGGGGAGCTTGAGCTGTCGTCGGATGGCAGCGAGGAGGATATTCCTGCTGGGGTATCCGCTACCAAGCACACGAAAAAGGGAGGAAACAAGGAATACGGCAGAAAGTGTGACAATAAGGATGGCGAGCCAAAGTTCCCCAGTCTCAATTGGGGGATTGTCATATCGTCTGAGGGTTGAGATATGTTAAATTGGGCGATTTGGAAGGAGCTGTTGGAGTCAAGAGTGTCTTGAGTGTGCAGATCCACCCTTGCCAAATCCCACCCCACTCTTTTCTCCCCTTTCGTAACCTTAGGTGAAGATCTAAAATATGCTAGGGTCTATTTCTTGCGGTATATGCAAAGCGCATGACTGGCCCATCAACAAGGACAACGATGTTTGCCAAGCCGGTGTCGCATGCAAGGCTGAGAAAGGCAAAACTACCAAGAGAAATGCCGCTGCTGCTAATACTGAGGACGAGGATGAGAATAGAGAAAGTGAGGTTAAAAATCGGGCTGCTAAGCGCGCTAAGAATAAGGAGGCCGACGGTACCACGTGCAGATGGACATGGGAGAGATTCGACAAACTTACCTCCCACGACTCGGCCGCAGACACAGTGCCACAGTCGCCATCAAACATTCATGCTGTGAAAAGATCTTTAGCGAAAAGTGGATTCATGAAGGCATTTGCGCTCTAACCCAGACGAGGTGCAAATATAGTCACCCAACTAGTCCAGTTACCTCCACACCCTCAATTACTCCACCGCTATAGCCTATCGTCGGGAAAGATATTCTGCGACAAGTGGATACATGAAGGCACGTGTGCTTTCACCCGGGTGGGTGTAAGTATCGCCATGAGATGCCCATTGGCCGTGAAATTCAATTCTCCCTCGGTCTCAACTATGGTTTACCGTCGCGAGTGCTGCGCCAACATGCAATCCGCACTTACTCCCCCTGTCCTCCTGGCCCGCCAACTAACTGTCTGAAGAAGCTATGACGTCTCTTGGATGTTGCCCAAGCTAAATTTAGTTATGCTACTCCAGTATCGCCATCTCCTAGCACATTTAGAGAGGCATCCACTTCTGCGGCGGTGTTCACTCCCAGCCTCAAGAAGAGGCGAAAGAGTCAAAATCAGAGTCCGAAGAGATTAAGAAAGCGTAAAAGTCTCCAAGTATTGAATGCAAAAACAACAAGAGGGAGTTAATTGGGGGTCAGGGTGAGCAACGTCAATTTAAATCAAAATACGATCATACGATGGTCTCTAAAATTGAGATAGAACGAGATGAGAACCCAACATATGTGAATCTTGTAGAAGTAATTATTTTTCTTTACGAGGAACACCCTTCGGGTAAAGACATATACCAGGTGTAGTATTCTCGTGAGAATCCAAAACCTTTGCTAGACAGATCCTCCTTCCACATGATGTAGCAGAGGTCAACAAAAATGTCCGTGAACGCTTGCAGAAATGGAAGCAAACACACGTGAGTAAGGCCAAAAACTGCAACATAATGGCTGTAATATAAATTAATGTCTTTTGCAATCTCAAAATCTGAAGGTTAGAGGCCAGTCCGAAAGCTTTTGAATTCTCATTGCCGGCGTCGACGAAAGCAAGGCGGAAAATACTCGTCCAAATCGGACGCTGAGAAATTAAATGTTTCTTTTCGTGTCAAACCCCACAACATAGAGCCTTGTAGGATAATGGATAGCCTTGCACAGTGGCATAGTAAATGTCAGAGAATTCAAAGTCAACAAAGCAGGATTTACAAAAAGGGGGGGGACATTCCTGAGGCGCACCGAAATTTACCGAAATTTGCGTGGAGGAGTGATCACGGTCAACGTAATTTGGAAGCTTCACACCTTCCGCGAAATGGCTGGGATGACTTTCAATCTCATCCCCGCGCCTTGAAACTCATATTCAACGATGACTAGAAAACAGCGATTGAGAGCGACCGATACTTAAGCAGGTATGGTACTCACTCGAACCCTTCTCTGAGGAGTCCCCATTCATTGTCAATTGCATCACTCATACTGCCTCGCTGAGTGAGAAAGCCCGACGCTCATGAGCACACCACAGGCTCATGCCGCAGCTTCAGAACTCTCAAGTTATGCTGATTGCGTTCTCATAACTCAGCTCTGCAGTGATGAGAATGGCAAGTCAATGGCTCATAAAGAGCGCTGTCTGGGCACAAACTCACATATGCTGTGGCTCTGCAACGGGCCGTTCATTCAACCTTACCTTCGTGTATCCGTTAACTTTGCGCAGACGACCATAACTGGGTTACTACCTCAATTGAAGAATTTCTTTCTGGTCATCGGCAGTGGGCAGCCAGGCTCTTTAGATCAATTGAGCTCAAGCTGAGCTGCGCCTAAAAATTTCTTTCAACACGACCTTCCACTCTCATCGATCCGACGCACCTACCCTCCCACACAAGAAACATCAAAGAACAGCATCATGGCTTATCAAGACGTTGATCTCACTGCTGAGGCCGGCCAGGCTTCTACTGGAATCTCCTGGCAGTACGTCTCCAATTGCTGGTTGATCATAATCATTAACCCATCCACAGTGACCCTCATCCGATCTTCGTCATCATCCTCGTAGGACCCGAAGAGATTCCCTTTGGTATCCAGAAGGATCTCCTTTGTGCCCAATCTCCTTACTACCGTGACGAGTTCTCGAAGCCAGGTCAACAGAATCAAGTTGAACTTCTCGTTAAGCTTCCGGACACCGATACTGCTACATTCGGGTGCTTCCAGAACTTCATTTTTACTGGTGCGGTCTACGATAAGACAGGTGGAAAAGATATCCCAGATTACCCTCTTCTTATGGGTGTTTGGAAGCTGGCAACCCGTTTGAGAATGGCTCCCTTGCGCGTCGCTGTTCTTGATGTCATGGCTGAACGCCGTCAACTCACCTCTCATATTCCTGGCACGCCACTTCTCATACAAGCTTGGCAGGAGACTGAGGAAGGTAGTGGGTTGCGTAGAATGCTCATCGGTTGGGCTGCTGAGCACAGTATGTATACTCACTCCACAATGATGAGCCTTGCTGACCTGAGAAGTGCGCGCCTCTCCTGAGATCCGGAACGCGTTTGCCAAGTCCCTTCCTCAAGAGATTCTGAGTGAACTCGTTATTGTCATGAGTGATCTCCCAGCCACACCTGCCTACACCCCCCAAGCTCAGAAGCATCACCTCCAATTCAATCCCGCCGAGATTGACATTGAGCAACCACGTCCCACAACAAAGCGCAGCCGTAAGTCTGAAGTCGCCACCCCCGCCACTACCGTTCCTTTCGGTGATGAACCGGTTGAGATCAAGCCACCTGCCAAGAAGGCCGCTCGCAAATCTGAACCCAGCCGCCGTGCTAGTAGCAACCGCCGCGTTTCCGCTCAGGTCGCTGCCGAAGCCGTTCCCCTCAGTCCGGAGAAGGAGATGGAGTTCTGCCGCGATCTCATCCAGCGTATGTTCAAGGGTCCCGGCTTCTGGACTCGCCTCGTCGGACCTTTCAAGAACCCCGTTGATCCCACCGTCGATAATGTCCCCAACTACTTCGATGTCGTCAAGCGTCCCATGGACCTTCGCACCATCCAGGGAAGGATGAACAGAAACGAGTATGCTACGGCGGCGGAGTTCGAGGCTGATATTCGTCAGATATTTCAGAACTGCTACGAGTATTGGACACAGGATGATCCGATTTTCAAAAACTGTGTTGACTTCGAAAACTACTTCAACACCCAATGGGGCGCGAGACATAAGTGGTCCACGCCGACGATCAAGACTGAGGTCATTGAGTAGGCTGACAGGCTTGCACTCACGGCTTTCATTCAGGGCGCATGACTGGTTTCGTCTTTGTAACATCACAGCTTGGCGTTTGATTGATATAAGGCGTCTTAATATGAGCTTTGCCTCGGCCTGCATTTGTTTCTTCTTCGAATGTTAATTAGCACATTATGACTTGCATTGCAATGACTGTATGATAGGTCATGAAAGATTCGTACCTGAGAGTAAATTTATGAATCTGGCTTCAATGTTATTATTCCTATGTGACAGCATGTCATTAAAATTTCCCACCGTTAGCCTCTTAAGCTCTCCTACTTCCAACTTATCTTTTAAAAGGTTTTCACTATCTACTTGTGCTATCCTTTCGTGGTTTCAATTCGCGTCGGCGACGATTACAACCAGAAGCAAAGTCTCCCACCTGAACCACATCACTCTGCTGCAGTCAGTCCTGCTTGGTATAATCCCCTATGAATTGACCTGAGGGCTAATAATTGTGCTCACACTGTGAAATTCAATATCCCACGTATCATTAGTTCCTCCTCCTACTCCTCCTCCTCTGCTTACCCCTTTCATTGGAGGCTAATAAAAAAACCCGGCGTATTGCCCAAAATCGCCCACCCAGCTCTGATTTGTATCATCTTATACTTTCAGGCGGAGCCCGAAGATGGACTCTCGGGTTCGGTCTCTTCTGCTCCACCTGTGAGAAGGGGTCTGTCAGCACGCTCAATCAGAGTCGGTGGGATAGGGTTTTTGTTGATGCGTGCGCTTTGAGCAGGTCAGCTTCTAGCCAAAGAAAAAGAAAGAAAAAACCCCCCACTTTGAACCACGGAGTAGCCATCTAATTGTTGGCTTTGACAACTGCGCCATTCTAGAGGAATGAAGTTCAGTTCAACAAAGCTGCCGTGACTTTGAATAGCTACAATAAATTCGGCAACAACGGGCTTTGCTCAAATAAAAATACTGTCAGTTTGTGAAACAATTATTGATACAAGACTTTGTCTGTTGCCTACCGGATCCTGGGGATGTAGGTCACCGAACTTTTCCTGAAAAGAAGCAGCGACGAACATCTGAAGGTCCGTCGAGATGAAGACACCAACCCTGAACTCAATAGCATGTTATGGACAACCGAAACAAAGAACCTTGAACCTTGGTTTATTGGTATATTCAACTGACGGCACTGATGATTATTGGAGAAACTGTAACCTCTCAGGTATGCTCCTCGTTTCACATTTGTCTAATCCATCGACTGCTCAAAAATTCTCGTCTTAGAATGAACATTCTGCTGAATATCCGAAAACGCCTCTTGCAGTTCATTTCAGTCCAAAATCTTTCAATCTCTGAAGTGGCTGTTCTTCTTGTCCTGCGTCTGTGAAATCGTGGTTCAATGTGCGGCATCAAGTTCAGCATTCAGGATGGTAGGCAAGGAGCACCGGGGTACCAGGGATTTCTTTCGACAGCTATCAGTTCTTTTAAAAGAGTATAATATTCCCAATTCGCATCAAGCTTGTCAGCGAGATTTTTCAAAGTGGTACATTCCACTTTAACGTCAAACTTATCCGGTCTTTTATGTGTGTATAGATGAAAAGGGGCGGCTCTGCAGATACATCAGTACCATCGGCTCATACACAATCATTTATGCGATGATATGTTTCGGGTTGCCCAGAAGCTGCCGCTCAGAGCTACAGACATTGCCGCTAAGCTCCCGGGCCTCTTCTGGAGAATCATCTCCAATTTCCACCTGAGAAGTAGAACCATGCTTTGAAGATACTTTCAAACGCATTCAATATTGCAGGTTAGGAAGCAGGAGCTAGGAGCAACGTCGGTAATGAGTGCCAAAAATCGACTAGAATGTAGGAACCACACTGACCGGTACGTATGAGCATATCGTGGGCGGGAAAACCCTACAGAACCCGCTTCGCAATTTATTTCGCAGACCCAATTTGATCAAACACTTGACTTCAAGCTATCAGATATTGCTATCTCTTCAACAACGGCGAACGTTTGGCCTCCAAGCCAGTTCCGAGCCTAGCTTGAACGGCTAGCAAAATGACAAAAACAAGTATCCCTAGCACTCTTTAGCATTTGACATATCTAACAAAAGGCACATGTGACATTACCGGTCTGTTATCATGAGAATTATGACAATGGGCATGGGAGTCTGGATGGGGTGGCGATCTCCCTTGCCCGTTTTGGACTCTGCCAAGTCGCGACAGTGTACGCTTATGTGCACTGCTCAATACCCATGGCACTAGTTTGCGAAATTACCACTTCTTGTGCATGTTGCTGGCTCTTGTATGTATGGAAGAGTCCGATGGGGTGGGGATGTCAGGCTAGGAAGAGAAATCACGGAGAAAGGGGTTAAAGAAGGTGAAATCTATATAACGAGAGCTATCCGGCACATTTATATGTAGTACTGGCGGGACTACTAGGCCGAGGAGCTGGAATTGGATAAACTTTCAAGTACGACTGAGATTGGTTGACAGAGCATACTTGAACAAGTAGTAACACTCGTTTCCTGTAGGGTTGATCACATGTTATCGGGTCCAGTTATATCAGTGGATTGAACAAAAGTAAAAGGGGAAAGTAATCCGTGAGAACTCTTCATGGAAATTGGTTGCTCAAGGAACTTGGGCGTAGTGTAGAAACCTCTCCCGGGCTGTGTACGTTGTGGAGGGGGGCAACGAGACCCATGCGGATACCCTTATAACAAAATGCTTTGGGAGGATCTGTGATTCTAAAACATGGAACGTTTCCTACTTGCCACATATCATCTCCAAGAAACCCCAAAGAGCTTCGTCTTATTTTTCGCCGTGCTGTCTGGGGTGGTATCCGCGTTTTCCAGATATATCCTTTGATGGCCCCTGACATCCAGTGCCAAATACTTGTAGAGAAACTCGCTGTCGGATGGTTTCTTCATCATATGCATATTTACCACTCCCTTATCTAAAGGCCCTTCCACCTGCAGATAGTCAGTCTTGACCGAGGCTTGCAGCTAGAGAGCGCTTACGTTGAAGTGCATGATCAGATGTTCAGTACCGTACTGATCTTTCCGGATGGTCGACCTGAAAGACGATTAGGGAAGTATCCAGTTCATAGTTGGAGTTCTCTTACGCTATTGGTCTTGCTCTTCTCCATTTGTTCCAGGTTGGTTCTCCATATGCAGTGATCTTCTTGCTGTTCCCCAGCAGCTCCGTACATCGTGAATCCTTCCTTACTCGATCGAACGCTCTGTTGAAATGGCTCGTTTTACTGTCGAGGGAAAATACTTCGGTGTACATAAAATATGCAACTCCTCCCTGCACAGTATTAGCCATGACCAAGCCATTGTTTTCTCTCGCACTCACTGTCATGATTGCACCGAGTACTATGAAGCTGAAATTGAAGGTTTGCTGTGTAGCTCTTGATACTTTCTCCTTTCCCGTCAGATCTCCCCATGGGACTCTGCCATCGTCATTGAACGGTGTGACGGCCTTCCTTCTTCCTCGTAAAGAAGCATTCGATGTGCCCAAGCCAGTTTCAGTGGCATATAATCGTGCTGCCAGGATGGGACGAAGACTGGGCGGACATTTCAGAATAGACACAGGTCGTACGAGAGAATTCATGTTAACAAAAGATATTGCTCTTCGGCTTTCGATTGTTTTGAAGACGAAGCTGTTGATGTTTTCAAGAGAAGCTTCACGCTTGATGTGGGGAAGTGAACTAGTCCGCTTTGGTAAAGCGGCATGAAACTAAATCCCAATCGCAATCTGGCCCGCTTCCCTCGACATAAAGTCCGTCTGAACGTCGCAAAAAGGAGAAACTTTATTCTTGCACCTCACTCCACGTCCTGCAACGAAGATAATCCAACTCTTCAGTCACACGAAGAACCGCAAAGATGGCTGCGCTGGCCTCGAAATCCCAGTCGCAGAAAATATTCGAGAAGCTGAGGACGAAGCCAGCGAACCGGGTCAGCATGCCACATGTCAGTTTTGACCTGAGAGTGAAGTCACTAACGGTTGTTCGCACTCCAGATATGCTTCGATTGTGGGCAGAAGAACCCCACCTGGACATCAGTGCCTTTTGGCATCTATCTTTGCCTGGACTGTTCTTCAAATCACCGAAACTTGGGTGTTCATATCTCGTTTGTGCGATCCACGAATCTTGACCGTATGTTGCCCTACAATATTGTTCGAAGAATATGCATCTGATCTGGATCTTAGAGTGGCAATGGGATCAGTTGCGGATTATGAAAGTGGGTGGCAACGAGTCTGCCACGAAGTTCTTTCAGTCAAATGGCGGAACCGCAGCTTTGAACAGCAAAGACCCAACGACGAAATATACGTCGAATGCAGCCACAAAGTACAAAGAGGAGCTGAAGCGAAGATCTACGAAGGATGCCATTGAGTAAGGCATTAGGACATCATTGGGAGGCATGCTAATTGAAGAACAGATATCCCGATGAAGTAGTAATTACAGATGTCATGAGCAATGGGCCAACGGATGGCACATCTACACCGGCTGGCGAACCCGACGATGATTTCTTCTCCTCATGGGATAAACCATCCATCAAGCGACCTACACCTCCTGTTTCTCGAACTGCCACACCGCCTGTTGTTGGACGAACACCATCCCCTTTTCTCAATGCTGGTAATGCAAACGGCAACGGAAATGGCATTGCACGAACATCTTCCCCTCTTGTGAATGTCGAAGGGGCAGCGCCTGCAGCAAGCCGGATCACATCATCAGCTGCACTGCGCAAAGGCACCGCAGCTGGAACAGGGCCCCGGAAAGCCAATGTACTGGGAGCCAAGAAGACAAAGTTGGGTGCAAAGAAGGTTACAGGCGACGTGATCGATTTTGACGCTGCAGAGAAAAAAGCTAAGGAAGAGGCTGAGAGAATCGAGAAATTGGGCTATGATCCAGAAGCCGAAGAAGCCGCTACGAAGAAGAGCACCACTGCTACAAAAACGGCGGATCTACCGAAGATTGCATCACCAACTCCAGTCAGTCCAGGAAGGGCAGGTTACGGCACAGGTCAAGGGAGAGAGCGTACAAACAGTGAACTCGAGCGATTGGGCATGGGAATGGGACGTTTGGGTTTTGGTCAAGTCGGAGGCAACAAGCCGGCTGCTGCTCCAAAGAAAATGGGTGGATTTGGATCCGTTGGACCCATCAAGGCCACTCAAGAAGGTAAGCTTAATCGTCTTAAGAAATTGAGTAATGCTAATATAACATCAGATGACGACGAGAAATACGCCCGTCAAAAATTCGGCGCTCAAAAGGGTATCTCGTCAGACGAGTTTTTCGGAAAGGGGGCTTTCGATCCAAACGCGCAATCCGAAGCGAAGCAACGACTACAAGGATTCGAAGGCGCAACCTCCATCTCCTCAAACGCATACTTTGGTCGTCCTGAAGAAGAAGATGGTGGTGAGGAATATGGAGACTTGGAAAGCGCTGCAAAGGACTTCGTCCGCAAGTTTGGCAACACCGCTGGCGATGACTTGGAGAACTTGACGCAAGTCCTTGGAGAGGGAGCGACCAAATTGCAGGGTGCAATCAGAAGTTATCTGAACGGCTAGTTGCTAAACCTGCTGAGGGAGTCGAATGCGAATGTAACAAGGAGAGCTCGGCGTATGGAGAAAGATTGCTATTCCAGATTGTGTGGAAGGTGCATGCAATTGGAGAATGCCGCATAAGTGTTGCAGCATTGCGGCGGGTGATATTTATGTTTTTTGCAGTCTGACTTGCGGCATAGATTGCGGTGCTTCTGGTCAATAACCATTAATCTATTAAAGTGCTCGTCGTGTATTGTACCAAACGTGCTTCGTACAGTGGACTGGCTCCCTTTCACTGCCTTGCCATCCCTAATCTCTCAAGTGAGATTGAGAACCTGAACCTATTCTTCATTCAAACTGAAAAAGGACTTACCAAGTCTTGGCAATTCGTTGAACCCTCTTTTTCCCCGAGCTTTTTGAGCAGTGCGCAAAGCATGGGCATCCTCCGGTCATTCTATATAAGGATATACGCTGTGTGCAACACTCTTCCCATGCTGCAGCAAATTTTTACACAATCCGATCAACACATCTCTGGGAGTGAGATGTTCTGATACAATATTGCGTTACGGCGTCAGAGCGCCACATGTACTGCCTGCGGTTGGAGAATACACGCTGGTAATATCCCCTAAACTCCTCCTTATTTGACAATGAAAAGGAGTGAGATGGGATGACAAGGGTCCAGAGCCTGCTGACCTTCGGATAAGTTTTCGCCACAGAATCGGGGACGTTAATGATAACAAATATTTGATAGCAGCAGTCTTTGAAGTCTCCAAGCTCTTGACAACCTCCTTTGATGGTTGACTGGTCAGGTTTGCTAATAGCGGACGTCGCAGTACTAAGCACACCGTGGGCTTAGTGGCTCTGTATGCCGTGTCTCGAGATGAGAGCTTTCGATGAGGGTTATCATTTGTGCTTCACCAAAGCGTGCAATGAAAATGACAGAGCCGTTGATGAAATAATATGCACAACTTGCCACGTAAACCACAGGTCGGGGAAAGGAAAGGCCGGGAAGAAACTGTTGCGCTTTGGCGAAGGTATCGCCACAGCTCATGGTTGGATGCCAGACAGCGTGGCAAACCATTCTGGTACGAATGCTGCAGAAGAGTAGAATACGGAAAGGGCAAGTCCCAACAAAGGACCAATAACTGATAAGAAGTGTCGTTCTGTGTGTGAGCGGACGGTTAATCTTCGGCTCTCCTCTCATATATTTGTGGGGACCGGAATGCCTTCCAAGCCAACGAGATGCGTGGTACATTTCACGACGTGGCCAAAGATGGGATAATGGACTGGAAGTGGGGGTCGGTCAGCCATGCACTCTCCGATCGACAATGGGTAAGGGAACCCCTCAACCCGCTCCTCCCTCTTCGAACATCTTTCGTTTGCTGACAACTAAGAACAGCAGAGTTGTCAAGACAACGTCTAGCCATTGTAAACCAATAAATATAATTCATCTTGCGCTGTTTTTAACAGGAGTTCCTGTTGACCCTCTTGTTTAATTATAAATATGGCTCCATCAGCTCTTCTTCCCGAGGAAACAAGCGTGCTTGAGGCACCTTTGCCAACCAAGTTTCTGTAAAGCTCCCAGTTTATGGGGAAATATTGTTCTGCTGACAGCTGAGATTAGAACCCAAGAAAAATGCACCGGCTGGGAATATGATCTGCGAGAAAAAGGGTTCGCCGTTGTTAAGAACGCCATACCTCAATACCGAGCCGCCAAGTATCAAGAGAAAGCCTATGAGTGGCTGAAGTCCTTCGGTACAGAGCTAGACTTCAACAGACCCGAGACCTGGATCAAAGAGAACCTACCAGTTCAAAGCAAGATCAACACATTCAACGGTTATTGCATGCTCCACGAGAAGTTCATGTGGGATGCCAGACAAGAGCCTGGAGTCCTAGACACATTCGCCAAAATCTGGGGTACGGACGAACTACTCGTCAGCTTCGACAGCTTGAACATCACATTCCCCAACCGAAAGGATGTCGAGAGATTGGGAGCATGGGAACACGTCGACCAAAGTCCTTTCCGGAGAGGTCTGCACTGCATCCAAGGGATCATCGCCCTGAGCCCTTCTGGCCCAGAAGACGGAGGCTTGCTCGTCTATCCCGGATCTCACAAACTAATGGACGAGTTCCTCGACACACAAACAGACAAGAGCACTTGGGAACGCATCGACCGGTTTGCCTTCGACCAATCTCAACTCTCGTGGTTCGCAGCACGCGGTATCCAACCTGAGAAGGTCTGCGCGGAGGTCGGTGATCTGATTCTGTGGGACAGTCGCACGATCCATTATGGCAGTGTGCCGAGTGAGAAAAGCACCCAGATTCGAACTGCGATCTATGCCGCGTACACGCCTGCGAGACTTGCG
Organism: Hyaloscypha sp. PMI_1271; assembly: GCA_021399465.1. NCBI lineage: Eukaryota > Fungi > Ascomycota > Leotiomycetes > Helotiales > Hyaloscyphaceae > Hyaloscypha > Hyaloscypha sp. PMI_1271. The sequence continues at coordinate 1,066 of JAJTUS010000246.1, read as the reverse complement.
AGTGAAGAGACACTGGAGAAGAAGACAGAGATCTTTGGGCAATGGGGTGGCACGACGCATTGGCCGCATGATAATATTCGGATCAGGGAGGTGAAAACGTACTTGGAGGATGGAACCAGGGATCCAAGGGATAGGGATGAACCGCTTGAGAAGCCAGAGATGACGGATAAGTTGTTGAAGTTGGCTGGTGTGAAGAGGTATTGAATGAGTTGTGAAAGATCAGTATAGGGGACGGGAGAGGCATCTTCAGCGTGATATAGTGGGGTAGATAGTCGTTCATTACACCCAATTCGAAAAATGTCTTCTTCAATCTATCTCTGTCTTGAAGCTCAACGCCACCTGCAACTTTAGGGGATTTGGGAAGCACGTTGGTGATTCGAGACGCAGCACTCCAAAGGTGGGGTGTGCCAAGTATGAACTGCTTTCGTTATTCAGGCGGATGCGGACCGTTCTCAAGATGCAGCTTTCCAAGCTTTGAAGCCTATCCTTTACCTTTCGATAGTGAGATCTATCCTAGCAGTCCACCTTCTGTTCTAGAAGGTGGTCAACCTGTCAATGGGTTTGCTGATCCAGCACAGAAAGGACTTCAGAATCCCAAAATCTCGATCCTAAATATTTCAACGTAAGCTTTGGGGTATTTCTGACGATTTCGCACTTCCTGGGTTTCGATTTTTGCTCAGATGCGTTGAGGAGAGAAGACGATGAGACTTGGGGATGATAGAGCTCGGGGCCGTTTTTTTGCCCCACAATGCGCGCTAAAATTAAGCGAAAATGAAAAAAATGGCAGGTGGGTCCCAACCGGTTGACAGCCGGTAGCCCAGTTAGCAACCGGTTGTTGACTGGTAGGTGAATTGATTTTAGTCCTGTGCGCCTGTGTGCGGTGTCATGGTTATTTACTGGCTGTCGACTAGTCGCTTGATTAGGCTTAGCTGTAAATTTAAAGTTCAGATCACCAATTACGTCATGGTTAGCAACCGGCTGTCGACCGGTCGCTTGATTAGGCTTAGCTGTAAATTTAAAGTTCAGATCACTAATTGCGTCATGGTTAGTAACCGGCTGTCGACTG
>JAJTUS010000245.1:0-64138 GCA_021399465.1 Hyaloscypha sp. PMI_1271 | reverse complement strand
CTAAGGGGTTCAAATAGCTTAGCGTTTCAGGGGTTCTAGTCCTAGCTACTTATCCCCCACCACACCTCACTCTCTCCTTCTCTCCTTAGCTTTAGATTCTCAATAGACATAGGAATCTTAGATCTTGAGCCTCGCTTCTCATTGCTTTGTTCCTGCCGTCACACTAGCTATCCTTTACTTACTTATATCCTCAATTTTAAATAGACTCACAAGATCCACGCTTTACTACTCTATCGCCTAATTGTAGTAACCTTTATAACGCAGAGACCCCACCATCTACGTAGCCTCGCTCTCCTCCTCTCTCTCTCCCTGACTCTCAAAAGACTACATAATCATGGGACTCTCGTAATAGCCCTAGGCCTTGATTTAACTAATTATAGCCGTAGTCCTAGGAGTCACATGACCTTCTCCCAGACTCTCACCTTCTCCTAGACTCTCTCCTTGAGTCTATACCATCTCCTCCTCTCTTCGTCCTAGACTCTCAAGAAGAGTCCTCTCAAGAGTTCTCTCCCTTACGCTCACACAAATATAATACCTCGCACGTGGACTATACACGTGATAAGCATCTTTAAATCCAAATAGCCCTCCTTTTTAAGATACCATACCCGTAAATAAAGGAGGCTCTTAACGTTATAGATAGTCAAATCTCTTATACGAAATACCACCGCCTTACACCGTAAAAGAGTAAGACAGGGAGACATACTAAGCTCTATACTCCTGAGAAAACAACTCTTAAGGAGTAGCTACTTGCCTCTCCTTCTCACCGTCACATGGCATACTCTAAAATCCCACACTTCCTTCCCTAACTAGGGGGTGAGCAGGCTATTGGTATAGCTATAGATGGTATTAATTACTATCGCCGCGTATCACGAAAGAAGGGGTTCTTAGATGACCCGAAAGTCTACTAGGAGAGGCTGGATTTAGTAGAGGACAGGAGTACCTGACCACGCTCACGTGTATAGTAGGTCTACTTTATAGATGAGGTATAGGCATTTGGTAGAGCTTATACAAACTCGTATATTACTTGCTTGAAAGATAGAAGCGATCGCCTGCTTCCTGAATATATGGGGCACAAGTACTCTAAGCTCCTTATATAGATGTTCTAGGGAAGTATAATTGATAGGAAGAAGGCTCCTTCTCTCTTTTAGGAGAAGGAGTGGGGCTTAATTAATTCCACACGATACGATCTTAAGATTCTCTTAATAATAGAATAGTTCTTCCGCGATTACCTACTTAGCTAATATAGGTTTTGGTAAGATAATGCTTCTTCCTATTACTCGTACGAGACGAAGCTAAACTTGCTCCTTCGCTATATCCCTATAATACAAGCCCCTCGGTACTCACTAGACTTGAATCTCATTAAGCATGTGTGGAATTGGATGAAGAATTAGATAGAAGAGTACTATTGGGAAGCACGCTACTAGCCGGATAAGATCCGCTTGGATTAACTCCGCAAGATTATATAAGATGCATGGGATGTAGTACTAGACGAGTACATTCAGGCTATAAAGGAAGCGTATAGTGGGCCTACAAAGTACTAAGTAGAATGTAAAGTAGAAAGTGGGAATAGCTTCAATTGAACTGGAAAGCGGTGAAGACTCAATTGCGTGCCTTTAGTAGAGTGATGTGTGTGTGGAGATGGTGGCGAATATTGGACCCACTCGAAATTGTTCATGGAGGGGGAAAGTAAGAACTTCGAAAATCAAAAAATTCTATATATAATAAAAGATATAAATTCTTTGTTATTAAATATATATTAATTAAAAATATCTTTTAATTAAATTTTGCACACATTAGTGCATTCAAAGTAATGTATACGGGCACCTGCTACCGCCTGCTGATTTCGGTTAGTGTAGCCCCCATCGACACCCCAAATCGACACCCCCGGGGGGGGGGGGGGGGGTGTAATAGTAAGAGAAATCCCTGTATAAGAACATATATAAAATACATGGAACTAGTACGGAACGAAAAGAGTAACCGTATAAAATGAATACGGATGGTATTTGTTAGCAACATAAATCAGCGATACAAAACAGTGAGGACCAGGCATTAATAATATAATGGTTATATATAGGTCTTTAACTAACAGGTCGCTTTAGTTACCACCTTTAAAAATCCACCTGAGTATGTCAAGAAGTCGCCGCCATATCGAAAATGTCCCGGTTGACGTCCAGCCGGGCTGCTTGTACGAGGGATAAGGTTGAGGTAATCTGGATTACCTCGAAATTAATAAAAACGGCCACAGTAACCGCTTTCCGATAAAGGCGGATTTAATGTAAGGAAATAGCTTGACCTCACAAGAATAGTTGTACTGGCAGGCTTAATCTCTCGGCAGGCGAGGTAGGCGGCCCCCCTCCCCCATTCACTCGAACAATTACGCAAACTATAGCATTCATGTCAATTCAAGGAAATATCTAACATTGACTGAGGCTAGTATATGACATTCATTTGGGGAAACATTTTACATTGCTTCAAGATAATAAGTATATGTAACTAGATTACAGACTCAATACTCAAATTCCACCAGGATATCCCTCCAACTCTTCAAACACTTGCCCATGATTTACTTGAAGACAGCCTCTCTCTGCACATACTACGGCAACTATGGCGTTTCGGATACCTGCAAATGTAACGGTACCTCTCCAATACCCATATACCGCCTTCATACCTGATGCAACCGGCGCTCTCAGCTTAACAAACTACACATATCAGCAGGCGAATGACCCAAATATTGCTCAGCCCAACGACAACATAGCCCCTGTAAAGGTTAGCGTTGGGTTGTTGGGCCTTGTTGGGGTTGTTATGTGGTTGCTGTAGAGAGGTGGGCAGGGGGTATAGAGAGAAGACTAGATGGAATGGGAGGGATATTGCATGAGAGAGACAATTTGTCAAATCTTGCTTTTCTCGAGTTATGGAAGGAATTTCATGGGCGATGTTGAATGGGATAGTGCCCTTTGTTTGGAAAACGATTTGGCATAAGAGAAGATAAGTGGGTGACTCCCGGTCAGTCGTGGGAAACCACGGAAGCCGGTACTAAATATCGAGTAGAATGAGGGACCTGGCAAGAGTTTGGAAATAAAGTTAGATTCTCGGGCCATGGAAGTAATCGTCACCCTAACCCTTATATCTTGGCACTAAAGTGGGAGTTCAACGGATGTCAACTTTGTTCGTATTAGTGGAGTTCCTGTCTCTTCGTGCATCGGTGTCTTTTTATCCCATTAGCGGGCGCTCGTAGCTCTGTCTAAAGAATGTATATTGACCTTGCTAATATCAAGCGTTTCTAGCGTTTATGATCGCGCATGCTTTTCACAAAGTCTGATGCATGCTCTGCTGGCTCGGGAGATACTGCGTCCTACCACATCACATACAAAATTCAAGAACGCTTTTTAGAGGACTTCTCGTAGTCTTGATATGGAACCTTCTAATCCCTCCGATATTGAGCGGGTGAGTGCTCTTAAAGACGCCCCATATCGGAAGACGTTCCAGTCATAGATGGAAATCGATTGCTGTGGGGCGACCTTAAACGGGAAGATATCTCAGAGGAGTAGCTGCAGTCGTGCTCAGCTCAAGTCATCACTCGACATAAGGCGATTCAGACCGCGCTTATCTTGGAGGAGAGATAGCAATACCTTAAGGCACCCCACGCACATTTGCTCACTAGACTTCACGAAAATTGGCCACACTTGCTCTATCATTTCTTGATATGCCTGTACAAACATCAGCGATCAGATAATCGGGGGTTTGAAGCATCACGCTCGCCAATGCGTCGTACGTTTTAAAGTCCGTTCCTGCATTACTATCTTGCCGGGCGACTGAGAAGGTGTAATCTGAAAAGACAGACAATAGCCAAACTTCTTTGGTCATCCCCAATTCCTCAAGATTGCCTCAGTAGACAAGAACTTGTCGAACACTCCGTTCTCGTTCCTCCTCAATGCATCGATCGAAACTGTCTCCCAAATAAACTGTGATCCCTCCCTACCATTAAGCTCAAGATTGGATAGCCCCTTCTTACTCCATAAAATGACCAAGTGGTCTGCTGGGACGACGCCAATCTCTCCATCCTCATTACGAGCCATCCACCACAACCCACCACAAAATGCAAGTTCGAGAAATTCATGCTTCTTGAAAGAGAGGTCGTTTGAGCACCAGAGGGGTGCGCTATATGATTCTCTGGCCCAGGCTTTCGCGACTGTCTTTCCATAGTAGAAGAGTGGATAAAAATTGTCATCAAGCCCAGTGTCCAGCCTACTCCAAAGACGAGTGAAAGAGGACTGCGTTAGAGTCTGTTCCCATATGATCTCCGACTCAAGGACGAATGCATCAGAGGAGATGATGCCCTTCTTGAAATCAGCGTTCCGAGCTGGCCACCATTCGCCACTGCCTGGGGCAACCTCCAACCTCTCATCTTTGGCATATGAAAGTTCGTTCGGCCGTTGAGCCTTGTAGCTTTCAATCGCTCTGGCATTGTACGTGTACTTCCTATCTCCTGCTTTGGAGGTCGAGAGCAGTCTTCCAATTCCAGTTCCACGAGTAAGTTTACTGGCTTCCTTGGTAAGCATTCCTCGAGCGCCTCTGCGTGGCATGGCGGCCTTAGTCCAAGTCTCAATAATTTTTAGTTGAGTCGCAGTTGGCACCTTATGCTCACGACCTTGAGGCACCACTTCATGTTGTACGACCTGCTCATCTTTCGGATCATCCCCAGTCTGAGACACCGAGTCTCCAACACCTACTTCCTCCAATGCCGCTAAATCTGCTCCGTGCTCCACAACCCAACTCAGCAGCTCCTTGATTCTGTCCTTGTTCTTCTCAAACTCTTGCTTCGACACGCCTTCCAATGCCAAGTCTCTCTCAACCTTTTCCCAGGATATCGCATCGTTGTTCTCGTAGGCACTGAGCACTGTGGGTTCCTTGTCTCCTCTTTTTTCTTCCTTCACAGACTCTCTGAGCATCACTTCTATCCTCCCCAAGGCCGGCTCCATTCTTCCCAGTGCCGAAAGGCTCAAACTTCCGACGAATGCATTGATAACATTTAGGTGAAAACTCAACCTTCCCCTCAATTGTGCCAGATTTTCCGAGACAAACTGAATTCTTAGCCAGGCGTTTCGTCCCATCTTATAGTACCGCTTCACCAGATCTTGCAGCTCTCCCAAAGTAAACTCGAGATTCTCCTGGATCTTCATCCATTCTGGAATCCTCTCCTTGCCTTGACTGATCAGCAACGAGGTAGGATCTTGGGCTTGAGTTGCCAGGCCTGAAAGGACGGTGTGAATGGAGCTGAGCTCGCGACATATCTCTTGGAACTCGCCAGGTGCATCTTTGCATGCATTGTAGAGATCAAGCACAAGTCTCCCAACGGCGAGAAAATCACCCACTCCGACTCCGAAGGACATTTCCAAGGCTGGAGAGCGACGAGATCCCGATATAAAGTTCGGATCACCACAAGTACACCGCGAACGCTCGACTACAGATTTGGTTTGCAACGAGTGTTGTAGGTCGAGGCCTAGACTCGATGAGATACAATGACATCGACGACATCGCAGATGCGAAGTTGGTTCAGCTGAGGCTGAGACATTGCCTCACGAGATGGAGCTAGGCTGAATCTAGATTTCCGGGCGGAAAGCGAACAGAGAGTGTTGCAAAGAGTGGGAATGGACAACAACCTGTGCTCAAATAATATCTCTGCAACACTGAATAAATTTGAACACGAGAAAATGATTCAGACACCCCTCTGACCAAGTCTTGGCTGCGAATTTTTAAATGCCCGCCTGTAACCGCAAGTCTTCCTCTCCAAAGCTCCCTTCTTCCCAACAGATCATTGGCCTTCAAGCGTGCCTCTATCCTCCAACTTCATTCAGAAAACATGTGTCTCAAGAATATCGAGTGCTTTAAGTGTGGCCACAAGGAATACTATGGCGACGTCCAGAAATGTCCTGGTTGGGATGATGAAAACCAGACGTGCCCAAGGCTTCGCACGGAGGACCACAGCCATAATGGTAACTGTCCGCAGTGTAATCCAGCAGATCAGAAAGAGCGATGTTGGTACAAGGTATTTAAATATCCCCTCCTAACCAACCATTTGGCTCAGCTGACGATGATAGCACTGTGACCAATCCAAGGTGTGTCAACATGAGTACAATCATATGATCACGGACGTTGAACGAGACGAGGACGAGGACGATGTCGTTCTCGTAAGTCCTCAATATGGTCTCTGCCCTGACTGCACTCGCGGAGGTTACGATGTACTCCCTGGAGGAAGCAAACCTCCTCCGGATACTGCATCAATCATGCCAAGAGATTTTGAGGACTTAACGAGAAAGCCATACGGCGTAGTTGAAAGATTTTCCAATATTCCAAGCTCATCTCTTCGACCCGCCTCGCCTTCGAAACTTAGTCCAAGCTGTCTTTCTTCTAACACTTACAACCCTGGAGCTAGTCGCCGACCTCCTCAGTCAGAAGCAAAATCGTACCTAGGTCAAGCCGCATCGAAGTACTCAACTCAAGCACCCTCCAAATATGTAGGTACCTCTCAAGTTCCAAGCCCATCCCAAATTGCACGAGAGTCACACCGCCCGTCCCAATCTCAAGCTCCAAAGATCTCGCATCAACCATCGCCTTCTCAGGCTCCCCGAGAGCCCCAAATGTCTTCATATTCCGCCTCAGCTGCCTCATCTGTAAAGCCGCCGACCGCAATATACAATCACACCTCCAAGGTGGCAAGCACAAAGGCTGCTCCCTCAGGATCCAGTTTCTTTAGTCGCACGAAGGCGCCTCCAGCCGATGAAGAGGCTCCAGATCTAGAAGTGTTGTTAAATAGCGAAACGATTACGCCGTCTCGCAAACACCCCGATGAGCCGCTAAGTTCGCCTGGAGCCACAGTTTTCCCTGGAAAGTCATTTGCTCCTCGTAGAACTTCGTCTGCATCGAAACAATCACAGGTCCCTTTGGGGTCAAAGATTTCAAGTGGCACATCCCTGCCGAGACCAGTCATCTCGCGAGATTCGCAGATGACATCGCATTCAAAGATCGCGAGTGCCTCGAGTGCCTCATCGGTGTCGAAGTCTGAAGTCTCAGGAGAGACTTCTCAATCAATGATTGCAATTGCCTCTACCGTGTCAAAGAATTCACAAGCTCCCCCCTCTCGCCCCCCACAGGCAATACAGTCCGCCCTCCTCTCATATCCCTCTCAGTTTGCGTCCAAGAAGCCTGCAACCGCGATGTCGCCCGCTGAGATCCTGAAGCGCGGACCGCCGAAGAACGTGAACGCGAGTGCGTTTTATGATAACCTTGATGGCGAGGACGCGAGAGCGCGAGAGGAGGGGAGAGGACAGTCATCTCGACCTTTTGGAAGTACTGCGCCGAAGAGCAGCGCGTCGAGGAGTGAGACGGCAAAGGGATGAGATCTTTGATGGTGGATAATAGTGGATCGGGTTTTGGCGTGATCCATGGAGCAGAGATATCAAGGTTGGGCCAGAATTGGTAATGATGCAGCAAGCGGGATGCATGGCTGGCGAGTGAAGAATTGTAAGATAGGTTATCTCAACGATTTTTCTTATCCAAGAAATAGGAATGCGAAGATGTTCAATAAATCACGTTGTAAATATCACAGTTTGTTTGATATTTGATGAATTGATTTTCGAACACAATCTCTTGACCGCCGAGCCTTCGAACTCCTTAGAAAAACCTCATGAACTCTCAAACGCCTGAAAATGCTACTACGCAGTAGACGCACATATACAATACTATGGTGAAAAGGCAAGAAACAAATATAAGTCACGCTTTCGATAAAAGAGAATTGGAACCAGACCAACATTCAAACAGAATCCAACCACATCCACAAGTTCTATTCACACTGTGAAGAAATGGAATGTCATCAAGAACAAGAACAAACGAGCATTGTATCTCATTTCAATCAACATCATCACTTCGTAATAGTCCTCCCACCCCATATCTACTGACGAACAGGATCCCAACGTTGAGGTTCTCGTGCTCCTCGCGAACCTGGTGCACTACTCGGCATCGCGCCTCTGCTTCCTTGGCCAGGAGCTTGATACGGCCGATATCCAGGATAGCTAGGCTCTGGCGGGCTTTGCTGGTTTGGGCTTCTCCCCGAGTATACATTGCCATTCCCTTGAAGTGGCGGACTTGGTCTGCCTCCGCCATTCGACGATTCGTATGACATTTGTTGAGGAGGTGGCGAGGGTCGTGATGAATACGGCTGTTGGTTGTTGGTGCCGAAGTCAAAGCCGGAATTGTTGTTCAACGGCGGGGATGCCATGCGGCCTGGTTGGAAATTGTCGCTAGGATAAGGCCGATCCGAGTAGCCGCGCCCAGGATTCAGAGGACGAGCAGAGTCAGAAGAGTATTGTCTTTGTGGTTGAGGGGGGAAGGCTCTGCCGGAATTATTCGAGTTACTCGAGTATTCGCGATTTGGCTGAGGACGTCCGTAACCGCCAGCTGCAGCGCCAGTAAGGCCAGCATCAGCGGCATATGGATCTTGTTGCGGAGCACCATATCCGCGGCCTTGTCCGTCAAAGTCTTGACCCTGTGGGGCACCGTAACCTCTGCCTGGTCCGCCTCTCCCAGGTCCACCCCTTCCAGGCCCAGGTGATGGAGTCCCATATCCTCCTTTCCCATTACCATCGTAAGCTCCTTGATTTTGCGCATATGGATCCGATGGAGGGGCCGCTCCCCCATAACCTCTCCCATTTTGTGCATACGGATCCGCGACGGGAGGCGCTCCGCCATATGCTCTGCCGTTCCCGTTGAAGGCAGCTTGATTTTGGTCTCCAGGAACATCAGAATATGCACCGCCAAGAGCTTGACCTGGAGCGCCATATGGACTGTGCCCATGAACAGGACTTGGAGGCATACTTGTTCCAGCAGGTGCTGCTCCAGTCATAAGAGGGACCTTTTGCCCAGTTGCCGGATCCAATTCCCCCAACTCAACGGCATTCTTCTCTTCCTCCGTTAAGACGTGCTTCTTCGTCGCCGTCTCCCAACTAGGCATCGGAGGCAAGGCATCTTCGCTCAAGCCACCGGTCTTAGGATCAACAGCAAGTCCACTCTTTCCAACTTCAAATTGTGCGTATTGAGGAGGCTCGGGCTTTCCATGTCCAGCTGCAGCGCCAAACGCAGCACCAGACATCATCGGAGCAGGAGCCTGGTAACCTTGTCGAGGTGGAGGAAAATATGGATCGTCGAGATGCTTCATAGGTTTGTCCTTCTTCCCCGCACAGGAATCTCCGCAACAGTCGCAACACTTCAAGAACGAAAAGCAACTACAACAACATGAATAACCACAACAACAGCATCGAGCTATGCACGTAATGACCGACAGGATGATTAGGGAGACGACAATAATCGCGATAATGGCAGGCCATCTGAGGCACCGTTAGCAGAGGTCTAGGAGAGAGACTGGCAACACTGACTTGCAATATGATGCCTTCATGCAATTGTCCCAGCTCGAAAAGGAATTCTTGACAGTAGACGCTTCTCCGATGATATCTCGCGGCCGCAGACTGGCCACTATTACGTCCCCAGCCCTCCTCCTCATACTCCGCTCCATCGCCGTTGTAATATGAGGCATCTTGGAAGTGTCGCTGGCGTATCCACGAAGGGCAAAAAAAAAATGAGAGTGATTCGCGAAGGCGGAGAAAGAGTGGGTGACTGTTTCGAGGACCGTCCCGACTGATGTACGGTCGCAGATCTCCCTACTCCATACCCAAAAGCGGTGTTTTCAAACGTCAATTTCCAGGGCTGATGATCTCGCTGATCGTTCTCGACGCTTGATATAGAGGGCCCGGTTTTCTTTTGGCCTTCGTCGCAGGAACAATCTGAAGTCGATACCGTAGGGGGACGTCCGAAGTTCGAGCGGGAGTCTGATGTTTTGTCCTCGTCGCTCTCGGGTTGCTTGGCTGTTCGAACCGGCGCAGCGCTGAAACGAGGCGGCTGGGCTGTGCAATCTCACGAGAGTTGGGGCTCGAGTCTCAACCCGACCAGCTCAAAATAGACCCTCAACTTCGATACCAGACTTGTCAAGAATGAGAAAATGGCGCGCAACTTCAGCAGCGCATAATTGATGTCGGGGAGGGGGATAGAAAAGGAGAGACTGTAGTTGGAGCAAAGAGTGAGGATAAAGAAGGGAGTGGGAAGAAGGAAAGTTGGGTGGCGCAGGGGGAATGGAAGGGGATGAAGCTAGAATATTTCGTGGCCGGGCTTCTGGGCGTTCACGGCCGAGCCCTGGCATTAGCAACAGCTGGAAAGTCGGCCCAACGCAAGAACGCAAGAACGCAGGAACGCAGGAACGCAGGAACGCAGGAACACAAGAACGACCAAGAATCACATAGTCCCGTATAGCTAAGTATATACTCTTAAGTTCTTAATTCCTTTATCTTTAATATTATAAAACATATAATACCCTAAATATTTACCCATCAGCTTATGTAAAGTGTTAGTAGGTTAACCCGAATAAGATACGGAATAGTTGTACAAGATATTAGAGGAAGTGTGGCGCGGATAGCCGGAGCTGGATATTGGGAATGTGGCTACGTTCATGAGCTCACGTGACCATGCCACAATTGCCATGCAAGTTTGCAACAGAACTCTGATAGTTCAAGAGTTATTGTCGGCGAAAAAAAGGTTGGCTGTTTTGTCGTTGTTGGTTCGGACCGACTGCAGCAGACTTCAATCAGCCTTGGCGGAACTGAACCCCCTAATCTCAGTCTCAGCCACGTGTGGGGCTGTGAGTGAGGTGTGGCGGGAGGATGTGGGGTGGCTGATGAGGCAGTGGACAAATAGTGGCGGGACGCGCGTTCATGGGTTGTGGGTTATGGATGTCACGAGATCGGGATGGACAGCTTTGGAAACTATGTTGTCCATCGTGAACCTTGTATTCATGAGAAATGAAAGCGTAACTTGATCAGACTTGCGCTCACGAAGTAAGGTAGTTTGAAATTTGATATTAGCATTTTTGCCAGGCTTTGCCGCGAGTGACAGCTCGCTCATAACTCTCTGCTCTCCATCTGCTCCTATTTTGTGCAATCGGATTTCTCCCAATAAACGTGTAGAGTCTCTCTTGATGTCTTTGAATCATCCCTCAGAAACGACAGACTTATCCCCCAACACATCAGACTTCCCCCCTAGAGAGAAATGTGCCACCGGACGCCCTAAAAGAAAGCATCGCAAACTAGTATGTATCCTATCATTACATCATTCCTCGTGTCTTGTTCGTTATCCTCCCACCATCACCCTCTCGCTCCATGCTCATCCTTCATCGAATAATACCGTCTCCCTTCGTCGGCGGCGGTCCCTGCGGAGCATCATACACCGGATCACCTCCCCGTTGAGGCTGATAGCTGCTCTGCGGTGGCTGCAACTCATACGCATTATTGTGTCCATAGTAGCCATCATTGCTGTTGAAGGTCGTGCCTGTAGCCTGGTTGGGGACCGGTGGTTCGTAGGGAGGAGCTGCGCCGCCGTTGTAGGGTTGGTTGGGGTAGTATCCTCCATTGTTTCCGTACTGTTGACCGAAGGGAGGCTTGTGACCCCAGTTTCCTCCCATCCAGCCTGTTCCGTACATGGGGGCCATGCCGCGACGACGGCGACGGCGGCTGTTGTAGCGCCTGTTAATTGGGGTCAGTGGGGGGGGGAGGCAGGTGGAAGGGAAGAGAGGAACGTACGAGAAGAGGAAGGCCAGGAGAATGAATGCGACGACGACTACAGCCAAAGCGACCCATCGACCCCAGGTGTTCCATCTCGAGTAGCAGTTTCCGTAGACATCGTAGCCGTAGGAGCAGCTGTACATCGCCGGGTTAGTGGTCTTTCGTGTGCTGAGCTGAGGAGCCTTCTATGTTTGGACATTGATGGTAGAGAAGCAGAGCAAGGAGATGCCAGAGCGAGGGAACTTACACGTATCTCTTTCCAAATCTATTCAAAACCTCGTCTACGAGCATGTCCTGCATGGAGGTTGGCGCCATGGTGGGGTTGGGTGTTTGTGGTTGATTGTGGAGTGGCGGATGTGGAGTGGTTGGTTGTGCCCCGTCCCGATTGTTTCGATCAAACGACAGACACTCTGATGGATTCGCAAGTTGATGTAATCGACTTGATGGAAAATGAATCCGAGTGTCGAACAAAGACCAGATTATCGGTCGGTCGGTCGGTCGGTGGTGTGAGTAATAAAGGGCTCGAGGTTGGCGTGATGTTGCGAAAGAGGGTGGCTGAGCTCGGATGCGGAGCTCCCTTCAGCGCCCGGCTTTTACTACGGACAGTATGGAGTACGCAACTCTGTAGTACCAGTATCGCTACAGCCTGCAGGCGAGGAGGGCCACGGGAATCAGATCACCAGGATGCATCTTCGGGCTGTGTCTGGGGCCCACGGCTGGGTATCGGAGCAGAACAGGAGGAGCGAGGCGAGTACCGGTACTGTATTCCACATCCATTCTTTCTCTGGTGTTCTGTCTTGACTCTTGAGACCCCTTCCGACGGCCGCACGCAGATGTTTACTACGTACCAACCTCGTGCTTCAAAGATTCCACAGCCCAACCCCATTCGGCTCCGGCCACACAAAACCTGTCACGACTCACAACTCACAACTCACAACTCACAACTCACCCACGATTAGAAGCAGCTCGACATCTGGCCAACCTCGCCGTCCTCCTCTCCCCGTCATCATCAAATGATCGGCGCCGAAGCATGGCACCCTTTCCGCAGTGACCAATCAACGTCCCGTATTTCTGCAGCAAGGGTGACCCATGTGTCAACTGCCAACGCATCAAATGGTTGTGCGTAGTCTGAGTTGTAAAACGGTACTCGCTGCAACGAAAAGTCCAGTTCTTCCCAAATTTTTCTTCTCTCTCAATTCTACTTCCCGTACACGCAATGAATGATGTGGATTCTGAACAAGCTGCGCTTCACTCCGTTGCAAACTTGCATCAAGATGTCCAACATACCCGAGTCCACCAAAGCATTCATGCTACATCTGACTGACCAGGGAGAACATTTCACCAACGCAAGCTGGGCGAGACCAAAGTCACACTCCGAGAGAAATCTTGTTCGAGAGAGACCGCTGCTAAGGTCGCAATATGAGTATAATATGCTAATTACAGTGCCATTCCCAATCCAAGAACACCCAGCGATGCTTTCACCAAAGCCTCCGCCAAAATATCACCCCCGAGGAACCAGGCCACGCTCGAATGCCGGAAACCAAGAACAGAAAACACAGGAAATCTAGCAGCTTGCAGGCCGCTGATGCAACGAACGCAGGTCATCAAAGTCGTCTCATCGTTGCAGACATGGCGCATTCGTTAGAGAAGGGGAAGAGACAGAACGGTAAGCAACGAGATTCCTTTCGAACCAGATTTGGACGCCTATTGCGTCCCGGAGGCCGTGAGAAGATGTACGGAAAAGGTAAGAGTTGCAGTGAGCTGGGGAGATGTATTTGATCTTCGCAGACCGGAGAGGAAGTTTTATCTTTCCTTCAATTTTCATGATCGTCATTATTGGGGTCCCCAGAGGTTCAGCCACGAAGGGAAGAAAGGTGGAGGTTTCTAGGAAGTTTTTCGACTCCACGGGGCTACTTGCTGGCACGAGCAACGAGCCATTGCAACACGGCATCCAGATTCGTCTCCTCTTTCGCGCTTATCCCGTAGCAGCTCACTTCCCGGTGGGAGATGCTTTTGAGATCCAGCGCTTCGATCAGCTCGTCGACGGATAATTTCTCCTCGAGATCCGATTTATTACCGAGCACGAGCAAGGGGATCCCATCCAACACCGGCTTTTCCAGGAGAAGATGGAGTTCATCCTTTGCGACCGGCAGGGCCTCTGTGTCTGCCGAATCAACGATGAACACAATGGCGTTTACACCTCGGCAGTATCTCTCCCACATGGACCGAAATCGAGGTTGTCCTCCTAGATCCCAACATTTGAGCGTCACATGGCCCTTTTGTACGCGTTTCATGTTAAATCCAACGGTCGGAATGGAACTGTAGGGGGAGAAGGATGGTCAGCCAGCATTCTCCATCGGGCCGTGTGGTGGGGGTGTCGCAGGACCCCGCCACAACACCAAAGAGGTCGATTGCGCGATAGTGGGACATACTCGAGAGTGAATTCACCGCCCTGTTCGTCGCAGAAGAGTCAGCGTTGGCGCGATAAGGATTTGGAGTGGGTGGTGGATGTCTTACCGCCAGAACCCTCAATAACGAGGTCTTGCCAGCATTTTGCAGGCCGATCATCGTGATATCCATCTCCGTCGCCCTGCCATCAGGAGATTCGGGTCAGCATCATATTGCAGTTGCGGCACGAGAACTCCCACGCAGAGGTTTGCAAATGGGCGCGCAAAACATGCTCCCAGACACAGCAGAGAAGACTGACCAGAACAGCCTCAGCAACCAATCATACACCCGCTTGAATAGTCCTGCCATGGTTATTCGATCGCAAAGGGAAATCGAGGATTGCCCGAGATCTCCGTTTTGGGGCGAGCAGTTGCCTGGGAGTTGCGCAAGGCTGGAGGGAGAGCAAATTGGGAGGAGGAGGGGGTGGTGAAGCTTGAATCTGGAGATGTGGGATGCCGCAACTTCGCAGAACCCAGATAGTCGCAATGCAGTTCTTTAATCGTATGACAGTTGCAGTCTCTGCTTGCAGCAATTGTAAAAGGAGCCCCCTTCTCGCAGATCGACGGTGTAGTGAACAGCTGTAGCGCAGTGAGAGATTCAAATCAAATCCGCAGAGGGGAAGACGCAGGAAAAGGCCCCTGCCCCGAGTCCAAGCTCCTTCAGTCGGCCAAGAGTATGCGGCCGAAGAGCAGAAGGATTGTTGATGCTGGACGCGTCGACGGCCGTGGATTGGGGCGGACGAGCCAGAGTTGACGAGCCAGAGCAGAGCAGAGCAGACAGAGCAAAGGCGAGAAGGTTTGAGGCTGGAGTCGGCAGGTGAGGTCTGCTCCTGGTTGTGCTGGTTGGGCTGGTGGTGGAGCTGCTTGAGCTGCTGCTTGTGCTGCTGCTCCTGCTGCTGCTCCTGCTGCTGCTGCTGCGTATGCTTGCTTGCTTGTGCTGCAGGTTGGAGAAAAGAAGGCGAGCTCGAGGTTTGGGTTCGGTTGGTGCAGGCTGCTCGGGCTGGGCTTGGGGAGCAGCGGCGAGGGGAACACGGGAGGGGTGGTGGGCGGCGGGCAGGGCAGAGGCTTCGGTGCTGGTGCTGGTGCTGCTGGTGATTTGCTCCGTGGAAGAACACTGTGAACCTATCGTGGCTTTTCCGGGCTGTTTGCCTGGCTATTGGATACACCCCCGTGGTGTTGTGGCCAGTCGCAGCGCTGGAAGGGCTCGATGGTGTTGCCTGACGCTATCGGGCAGGAATCAATCCGCCTCGTTAGAAACTAGTTGGAACCTTTTATCATAAGCGAGCAAAAAGTCTGGAGATGTTTTTTTTGCCTGCATCCAGCGAAAACCTCTCCTCCGCACCGCACATTGGACGGAGCCTCACGTTGGGCATTGATGACCGGCGCTCGTAAGGAAACGAACTGCACGACCGCCTATGCATCTCCATCACATCACAATCACAGCGCAGGTGAAACCACAAGTGCTGACCCCATTCCGGCTCCAGCATGCCTCCTCCGCCTTCAGCCTCCCCCACAAGCACGAGCTGGACGCACGAGTTTGACACAATCCGCCGGGAAAACCTCTTTCGAAACCCGCCGAAAGATCACACTGCATATCCAGCTCTCAAGGCTGCCATCGCCCCCCATGTCGAGTCGTTCAATGCGCTCTTTGGAGAGGACGGGCTGATTGCCCAAAGCCTACTGGACATTGGCACCAAAACATACCTCGATGGCAACGACAGAGATGGACCTGCTGGGAAGAACAAGTTGACGATCAAAATCAAGGAAGTCTTTGTGGAAAAATCAGTCCTGCCGCCCTCAAACAAATTCTCCACTCGGAATCGAGAAATACTGCCAGCAGAATGCCGAGAACGACATGTCACATACCGGGGAAAGATGCGTGCCCGGTTCGAGTTCCAAATCAACAATGGAGACCCAAAAGAGTTTGTTCGGGAACTTGGGCAGATACCCTTGATGTTGATGGTAAGTGGCATCCGCCAAGTTCCGGGCCAAATGCTGACAGTACCAGTCAAGTCGATGCCATCTCGAGAACAACTCCCCTGCCCTATTGGTGCAACGGAAAGAAGAGGCCGAAGAACTGGGTGGATACTTCGTGGTCAATGGCATAGAAAAGCTCATCCGACTTTTGGTCGTCAATCGAAGAAACTTCCCAATGGCAATCGAACGGCCGTCATTCGAAGGCAGGGGACCCGCATTCACGAAGTATGGAATGATCGTGCGATCAGTACGTCCAGATCAAACATCCCAGACCAATGTTCTACATTACCTCAAGGACGGCAATATTACATTTCGGTTTTCGTGGCGGAAGGCAGAATACCTCATTCCTGTTATGATGATTTTGAAGGCGCTGGTGGAAACCAATGACCGAGAGATATTCGAAGGAGTTGTTGGGTTTGCTGGATCCGAAGGATCAAACAATACATTCTTGACCGACCGAGTGGAGCTGTTACTTCGCACATACAAGAACTACGGACTCTACACGAAAAGCAAGACAAGGGCATACTTGGGAGGGAAATTTCGAGTTGTGCTCGGGGTTCCTGAGACATGGTCAAATTATGACTGTGGAACCGAATTCCTGCGAAAGGTTGTGCTCCCACATCTTGGAAATGTCAATGTTACAGAAGCTCAAGATATGGACAAGTTCAAACTGTTGTTGTTCATGACAAGGAAACTGTATGCTCTAGTTGCTGGGGATTGTGCTGTGGACAATCCCGATGCTGTTCAAAACCAAGAGATCCTCCTCGGAGGTTTTCTGTTCGGCATGATCATCAAGGAACGGCTCGATGACTGGGTCTCAACCAGCTTGCGGGCCGCAATACGAGACTACATCCGAAAAAGCCCTGAGCATAACTTTGCCTCGCCAGACTTCCTCAAGGAATTCCCGGTCAAAATCTGCGGTCGTACAAACGAAAACATTGGAGGAGCTTTGGAATACTTCATGTCAACTGGGAATCTCATCAGTCCGACCGGCCTGGATCTGCAGCAAGTTTCCGGCTTTACTGTGGTAGCCGAGAAGATCAACTTCCTTCGATTTATCAGTCACTTTCGAATGGTACATAGAGGTAGTTTCTTTGCTCAACTGAAGACTACAACCGTGCGAAAACTTCTGCCAGAAAGTTGGGGGTTCCTCTGCCCTGTTCACACTCCTGATGGAAGTCCTTGCGGTCTGCTAAACCACCTCGCCCACAAATGCAAGATCATGACCCAAGCGGTGGACGTCTCGGCAATACCCCAGTTAATCTTTGATCTCGGTGTAGTCAGCACAGGCTCAGCATCCACGAAAGAGAGTGTTGGTGTTCTACTGGACGGGAAGATTCTCGGATGGTGCTCGCCAAAACAATCTCTCGTGATTGCTGACACGCTGCGATACTGGAAAGTCGATGGTACGCACAATGTGCCAAAGGAGCTCGAAATCTGCTTCGTTCCCAACTCGCATGGCGGTCAGTATCCCGGAATATACATGTCGTCAGCCCCAGCTCGAATGGTCAGACCAGTCAAGTATCTCCCACTCGACAAGGAGGATTTTGTTGGGCCTCAAGAACAACCTTTCATGTCAATTGCTGTCACTGAGCCAGAGATCATATCTGGCGAATCCACCCACGTCGAATTCGACCCTACCAACATTCTCTCCATTCTCGCAAATATGACCCCATTCTCCGACTTTAACCAATCCCCAAGAAACATGTACCAATGTCAAATGGGCAAGCAATCGATGGGAACGCCAGGGACGGCACTCCGATACAGGACCGACAACAAGACGTACCGACTCCAGACCGGACAAACGCCAATTGTTCGAGCCCCTCTCCACAACGATTATGGATTCGACAACTTTCCAAACGGTATGAATGCTGTGGTTGCTGTCATTTCATACACCGGATACGACATGGATGACGCTATGATAATCAACAAATCAGCACACGAACGAGGCTTTGGTCATGGGACAATCTACAAAGTCAAAAAGATTGATCTTGAAGAAGGGGGCTCAAAATCCAGGTCCTCAAAAAATATCAAGAAACTCTTTGGGTTCGCACCGGGCTCTGAAATCAAAGCCGAGATCAAGGGGCAGATCGACGAAGATGGACTGCCATACGTTGGTCGCCTTATCAAAGAAGGAGACAAGATTTGTGCTTGGCACACGGTGTCTCCCGACGGAAATGGGAACCTCGTCAATCGAGACGGAATTACACACTTCGAGAAGTACAAGGAAACCGAAATTACCTTCGTCGAAGAAGTACGACTGATTGGCAACGAAAACGGTGTCGAACCTTGTCAAGCAATTTCGATTAAATTCAGAATACCTCGATCTCCAGTCATCGGTGACAAGTTCTCTTCTCGCCATGGCCAGAAGGGTGTTTGCTCTCAAAAATGGCCCAGCATCGACATGCCGTTCTCGGAATCCGGAATCCAGCCAGATGTCATCATCAACCCTCACGCTTTCCCTTCTCGGATGACGATCGGTATGTTCATCGAGTCCCTTGCTGGGAAGGCTGGCGCTCTCCACGGTTTGGCGCAGGACAGCACACCGTTCCGATTCGACGAGGAACATACTGCTGGTGATTATTTCGGTCACCAGCTCATGAAAGCTGGATACAACTATCACGGCAACGAGCCCATGTACTCCGGCATCACAGGCGAAGAATTACATGCAGACATCTACATCGGAGTTGTCTATTACCAACGTCTGCGACACATGGTGAACGACAAATTCCAAGTCAGAACAACGGGACCTGTGACGCAGCTGACGGGCCAGCCCATCAAGGGAAGAAAGAAGGGTGGTGGTATTCGTGTCGGAGAAATGGAGCGAGATTCATTACTTGCACATGGTACGGCATTCCTTCTCCAGGATCGTCTTCTCAACTGCTCCGATTACACCAGATCTTGGATATGCAAGCAGTGCGGGACATTCCTGTCGATTCAGCCAACTGTCTCTCAATTCGCCCCTAGAAAAAAGGGAACCGGCGTCGTGAGATGCAGAAAGTGTGCGCATAGAGCGGAGGATTGGTCAGGCAAAGGCGAGGTGTGGGAAGACGGGGACGGCCAGAGATATATTGGTGGTGATGAGACGACGATTGTTGCTGTGCCTGGGGTGCTGAAATACCTGGATGTTGAGCTTGCTGCTATGGGCATCAAGCTAAAGTATAATGTTGGCCCATAATGATTTATACAATGGGCTGATGAGGCGTTTTGGAAGTTTTGTAGCATTTACATGGAGCAATGCTGGGTGGCTTGGGCAAAAATTTGTAGTCTCGAACTCGATCAACGACACCGTGTCCTCGAGCTCACCACGTCCTAACTATTGCCTGGGCTGTTCCCGGCCGTCTAAACTTGGAAATCGCATAAGATACAACCCTAGTGTGAGAAAGGGCGCCACTTTGTCGATCAGCTTTTGACTCGATGCCAGCACAGCGGGTTCCCGCCTCTGTACTTTAGCCACACAGCAGATCATGATTGATATCACGGAAACTTCACTTCATCCCCACACGCAAACAAGAGATCGAAAAATAACTCGATCCACGATCATTCATTGTCCCGCGGTGGCAGTGGACAGCTTTCAAGATCTGACGAACTCGTAGGAGAAGGGCACGGGCAGCTGCCTCAGAGCGGCGTGGGTTCTCTCGCTTCGACGGTTGTCACTCATTGTACAAACCCCGATGTGACAATTGTGGCACTGGAAAGAGCCGCCAGGTTCTCTCAATAACCCAAGTCAAGTTGGAGATTTCCAATACTTCGCCGCCTAAAGCTCCCTCGAGTGATGGTATAGTATATTCAAGTCCTCTTCTCCTCGAATGTCCTCGAAGTTTTGAGACAGCCAGTTCCACTCCCACAGATGCATGTCCAACTTAGCTTAGGACATTGAAAGCTAGGTGTCGTTTTTGAGACTGCCGAGCGTTTGTGGGTTGCGTTCGAGATCATGATCTTCAGAAATCCCGAACGGGTAGTCGCAGACCTCGTTCCTGCATGTTGAAATACACGCAATAGTCCTGTCTTCCTTCCCTCTAGTTCCAGGCGCACAAGTACCACATTCGTTCCGGCTGGAATTGTACCATCTTCCTTTCGTTCAGCGACTTTCTCTCAACACCATCAGCATGTCGTTCCTTCTGCTGCTCCTCCTCTCGTGGATGTACCTGTTGGCATTGGTACATTCGCTTCCATTCTCTTCCTACGACTATGGCGGTATCGACCGCAGCACCACTACCAAGCGCCAGTCCCCTTCGCCGTTTGTTGTGACAGGAGTTCACACCGGAAGCGGACCTAATGGCTCTGTGCCATTGAGACTCGAAGTTCGGGAAATGGAACGAGATTCTACGACATGGACACTCTACATCTTGGGATTGGACATGCTGCAGTATACCAACCAGACGGAGATGTTGTCCTGGTACCAGATTACAGGTTGAAGGCCTCGGTTCTCTTTCATTCGGCTGTTAACAAATTGGCCAGGAATCCACGGTCGTCCCTTCACTCCCTTTGATAATGTTCAACCAGTGCCTGGCAACGAGGAAAATGGATACTGCACGCATGTTTCGATCCTCTTCCCGCCATGGCATCGTCCATATCTTGCGCTCTACGAGGTTCGTGATGCCATTGAATGTTCTGTCGTATGTTTGCTGACATTGGGTTCCGTCAGCAAATACTCTACAATTTGATTCAGCAGATTGCCCAGCTCTACCCCACTGGCCCCACTCGAGACAAGTACACTGCCGCTGCTGCAAACTTTCGCATACCATACTGGGACTGGGCTGCAGTCCCACCAGCTGGACAAAGCGTGTTCCCATCCAGCGTTGGGGGATCGCCATACGTTGTTGTTGATGGCCCCGTTGGAACTCAGACAATTGCAAACCCTTTGTGGAGCTACCAATTCAAACCCTTGAATCCAAACGACCTTCCGGACTTCCCAGTACGTTGTTGCCGCCGCATTACATTCCTCGTTACTGATTTTTGAATAGCTTAACCAATATCAGCAAACAATGAGATATCCCACCACGAAAACCGCCTCCGCTCAATCGCAAAATAATCTCGTCGCACAGCAGCTTGACAACAGTGCACCATCATTTCGTCGCAGACTGTATAATCTCTTCACAAATTATCATTCCTACGAATACTTCAGCAACGAGGCATGGTTCAGTTCATCCAATAATCCGAACGGCTACGACTCCATCGAGTCACTCCATGATCAAATACATGGCCTGACTGGAAGCGGTGGTCACTTATCTGTAGGTGCACAATTCCCAACTATTCCAGAAAAATCTGTTGTCGATCGCTGGCTGACCGACTTCCCCCTTATCTAGTACATTGACTACTCAGCTTTTGATCCAGTATTCTGGCTCCATCATGCCATGGTCGACCGATGCTTTGCGATGTGGCAGGTGCTGAATCCAGGAAGCTATGTTGTCCCGAGACCGGCCACGTACAGCACTTTCACGACCTACGCCCACCAGACTCAGGACACCAACACTGCTCTGACGCCGTTTTTCAAAGACCCCCTGGGGGCCTTTTGGACCTCAGCTGAAGTTGCCAATACGACGACCTTCGGTTATGCTTACCCAGAGACATTCAATTCTGCCGCGAGTCAGGTCATTGCCGCTATCAATAAGCTTTACGGTTTTGGAGCACAATCAGCCTTCCTGCCCGGAACATTGAAAATACGGGAGTTGGATTCTATCAACTCTTGGGGGACAACCACGGAGTGGATCGCTAATATTCGGGTGCAGAAGTACGCTCTCAATGCTCCATTCTTTGTACACATATTTCTTGGTACATTTAATCCGGATCCCGCGTCGTGGTCTTTTGAACCGAACCTCGCTGGCTCTCATTTCATCTCCGTCAAAGGTCTTTCGGCAATCATGGACTCGCCTTGCAGGTGTGATCCGGATCAGATGGTCTCCGGAACCATACCTCTCACCCACGCTTTGATCAACGACATCGGCGCGGGACATTTAAAAAGCTTGGATCCCAAGGACGTCAATCCATATCTCGCTCAGAACTTCAAGTATCGAGTCACCTTGTCTGATGATACAGCCATTGGCAATGAAGACGTGCCGAGCCTCAAAATTTCCGTTGTCAGTGTGGATGTTCAGATACCTGCGAGTACAACGGAGCTTCCGATATGGGGTAATATTAAGGGCCATATGGATGTTAGCACTGGTTAGGTGCGCATTGCATTCATTGTTTCCGCTGCGTTGGGACATTGTGCATCCACGAAGCAAGGTTGTACTGCGTGACTAACGAACAACGATAAGTATTTAATGTGGCCTCATTCAATGAATTCAGAAGTTCTTGTACAACCTGCTTAGGTAGCGACCCATCGTTCTTCATGGCTCTTCATGTATGTTCATAGATAACTTTCAAACTTGCCTTCGATGGTATTGAGGCATTTGTAACCCGCGGTCAAGCTGAGCCCTCGAGGTGCTTAAATGTTTACCTTGTTCAGATTCTGTCCAGCTAATTTAGTACAGTACATCCTGCTGATTTTGGCGGTTACCGCACAACTATACAGCGTTACATACTATGTTTTCTTCTCTTCAGGGCAGCGACAATCGACGCAGCTTCTTGAAATAAGCCTTTTTGTTCTGGGCTCTGGGTTCTCTCAAAACGATGTCCTGCTCTAATATTGGTCCTCCCGGCTAGCAGCATTCCCTACAGTGCTTGTTTCGGCGATTTCCTCCACTCAATGTTAGCGGGCGAACTATTCAGTCTTCCTAGTTGCATCGTTGACGTGACAATTGGGAGTCATTAGATACAAAAGTAAGCTCCCTTGTTTGCCCTTCTCACGCACTTACCGGTATTCAACATCAAGTATCAACAGGAGAACACGACTCGGATCAAAGATTATGAGGAGAAGTGTAAAGCTGCCAAAGAGCTCAAGCTGCCATCCTTGCACACTCTCTTTAAGAATTATCCGACGGTTGATTGTGGGAAGAGCAGGTATGGTGCGACTGGTCCCGCTCCTACAATAGACTCGATAGGAAAGTCATATTCCCGCGGGGTGCGTTGGCAACAAGATTAGGGAGATCGACGACGCCTCGAGATAATATCTTAGGCACTGGCTTGCAGTATCCATTGAAGTGTTGCGCAGCTAATATTTATTTTCCCTATAGGCTAGATGGTTGGTTTGTGTTGATACTTCTTGGGACTAGCCAAACAGGGGGATAGAATGAGAATTAAACACAGACCCTTATATTTTCGGCTATGTATCTCTTGGAATTTAGATTTCGTATCCGCGTAATACCTGCGGCAGAGTTTTCCAGGCGCGCGAGAAGATTAAAGCGCAAAGTGAGTAGACGATATGAAACCCAGACCTTGAAATAATGCTCGGCAGCTCGGGCAATGGATAAGCTTTTTTCGACCGAGTGACCATAGTATACTATCCTTACGACCAAGGAGGATTCAGCTCGCGTTCTACTACTATCCTCTATTCACGACTCCACTGCATGTTTACAAATATCCTCATGAAACACTCGATATATATTCCCCATACCCCAAATTTCAACAATTGTGTATTATTCCCAATATTCCCAATATTGCTGATATTCCAAGTAAATTCAGGGTCATATCCCAGCTCCACGCGACTGTCAACTCGGCTCAGATCAGCCCAAATTCGCCAGCATTGTCAATGCCCGTGCACCACTCACCGACCTCCATGAGCATCGAGACAACACCAAGACCACCTCTCGAGTCTCGATTCCACTATCATCGAAGAAGTAATTGATACGATGACTCCAATAAACGACGAAGTCTTTGCGCACGTGAGCAACATCGCCAAAAGAAACATTTTCTATGCAGGCTGGGAAGGCATCGCTATTGCTGATACATTTGCAATCGGTTTCGGCGCTTTGATGATGGTTGTGATCGTGAAGGGCAGATGATAGGTAGAAGGTTTGGGGCTTGCAGCATGATCCTGCTTCCACTCGCTACTGATGCACTTCTTTTCGTAAATATAAGCGTAAGTAGCTCACTTGAGACGAGCTGCGAGACTGCGGAGAAATGTATTTCAGGCTCACGTGTTTTGGAACTGTAGAGATCATTTACTTAGTCTTTTGAAACTATGGTCTTGAAAACCGTCTTGTAATAACAACTTGTGAAAAGCGGCGAATCATGTAGGTGGAACTTTCGAACGTCGGCATGCACTGCACTGGCTTCAAAAACTCAAGGCGAGATATGATTTCTGGCCTTATAGGGAGCTTGGGTCTTGGATGGGCTTCATTCAAGATGGGCACGTGATGCCAAAAAGCAATACGCACGGTTTCCGGTTCAGATGATGGGATTATTTTGACACGCAGGATATAAATGAACAGAAAAAGGTTCACTTGGCCACTTGGTACAAATTTCGCCCCTGGTATACGAGGAAACCAATATTTACTCGTGTTGTTGCAGGTTGTGCCAAACCAAAAATAGGGGCACAGGGATGTGCTGCAAGCTACGGTCTGACGTCGCACCACCTTGGCGAGCTGCACGTTCCCCAAAAGCCTGATCTTCCTCCCTGCCCACCACGCTTTTCCTCCAAGAAACGAAGTCCTTCTAGACTGCTTCTGCCCCCCTTCCCCGATGCCAAATCTCCTCTCCACGATACGAATCGGTACACAGCCCTGAGGGAGTCGAGTGAGACGGCTTTTGCCCGTATTCCGACTCGCCACCCTCGAATGGGGCTTGCACAGCCATGTTGGCGTCAGCTGCTCAAGTCTGCCTCGCCGAGCCGCAATCTAGGCAACGAGATCGAACGCATTATCGAAGTTTTCCATTACTCATTTAGTCGGTGAGAGAAGTTGGATGCTTTGCAGCCTCCTTTTCCAACAGCAGAATCGGGGACGCTTTCGTGGCCAGTGACACCCTTGTGTAGTTGCTGGGAGTCACCTGGTTCGTAATGGAGGGGTGAGAATGCCAAACATTTGCCGCTGCGAGGCGGTTGCCCTGGCCTGCAGACTAACTTGGCTTGCATGAGGGGTTCATGGAGGCAGGGTTTATGTCATTGGAGCAGCCTCGTAGACCCGGTGAGTCAACTTAAATATGCCTTGTCCCTCCGAGTCTGCTTGGGAGTCACGCACAATTCCAATTCCTGCACTCTGGTCTTCTCAGTCCGGTATTTGAACAACTCTTCCGATCCACGCTCCCCTTCAAATCTCAATTCGGTTCCTATATCGCGACAAGCCAGTCAAACATCAAATTAAGTCAAGATGTGTCTCTTCTCCAGCCCCAAACCGCGCCGCCGTCATGCATACATCGAGGAAACCTACGTCGCACCTCGACCCGTCTCACGGCACTCTCATCATCACCACGGCCACGGCAGATCATCATATACTGAAGTTAGAAGAACCTCTCGACCAGTGAGCAGAGAGTACATCGCCCCTGCAAGGATGAGCCAGAGCAGCTACAGACGAAGTGCACCTGTGGTCGTCGAGGAGAGGAGGAGCACAAGGTCTTATCGTCGATAAACCAGCAGTTTGGACTGGAATGACAGTTGGTGCCGGAGGTTCGAAAGCAACGGGAAGTCGTTACGATTGATGGTTTTGGCGTGGCGGAGTACAGGCTCGGGATGAGCGTGTAAGGAGTATGGTTATTGGTTGACTGAGTAGGGCGCATTTGGTGGATTCATTTTTCTAGGGTATTTCATTATATTCCAGCGTAATTTCATGGTCTGTTGAAACGTTGTGTGTAATTTTGAAGCTCGAGAACATCGTTGGCTCTTGCCCAGATGAACTAATTGCGTGATGATGACCGATCCCACGCTCCGGCCATTGCAAGTTCCAGACTCAATGAAAGTCCGCCACTCATATCGCTTACTCTCCCAGCAACCCGACATCTGAGATTCAGGGGAAGGGATCTAGTCACGTGATCGCCAGCCAAACTGCTGACGAACTGTATCCGAGTACAACCCTTCAATCGAGCACAAGAATTAAACCAGCTGACTCTACTATTGTCCAGCGCTTTAGTCTTGTGCATTTCGCCTTTCTTTGAGTTGAGGGGTTGAACACGAGGGGTCAACTTCGGGGATCATCAAAAAGGAGAGGAGGGGAGGCCCTGAAATTAAGCGAGCATTTCACTGCGAGACGACGTCATCGAACCTTCATTCAGATCTGCAGTCGGTAGAGACTCCTTCTTCATCCCAAAACATCAAATACAAACAAGCCAGGACCCTGAATCTGCACAGCCTCCCTGTCCAAGCAGAAGTATATCCTCATATCCTGGTTCTTAATATCCGTGATCACCACATCTCCACATATTTTGCAAGGTTCGTCACATCCACCTGCAAAGGAGTCAGATGACGTCGCTGAGGTCGCGACGACAACGCCCCGCGAATGGGAACTACAGAACTGGAAGGCGCTGACCGGAACAACAGGAAGTCGACTCTCAATCGCATTCGAG
Source organism: Hyaloscypha sp. PMI_1271 (assembly GCA_021399465.1). Lineage (NCBI taxonomy): Eukaryota > Fungi > Ascomycota > Leotiomycetes > Helotiales > Hyaloscyphaceae > Hyaloscypha > Hyaloscypha sp. PMI_1271. The sequence goes on along the minus strand of JAJTUS010000245.1, from coordinate 37,674 downwards.
ATTCAAAATGTAAGTCAACCCGGAGTGCCATGCACTGGCACATCACCATGCGACGCAGCAATTCCCGCAGGTCGGCGGACAAGAACTCCCCTCTCAGACACCTGTAGAGACATTCCATGTCCCTTTGCTTGCCTGCCACACATTGCTGACCTTCTGCCTCCTGCAGGAATCGAGCCCTCTCCATTCGTTCCAACAAGAACTCCAACTCCTTCCCAAGCGCCCGTCATGGCTTCAGCTTCAGTTCTCTCCGCGGCACCGTCCAACCCGAGCTGAGCAAGAAACTCTACAAACTCATCAAGTCCGAGAACCACCTCATCCAAAACTACGAAGCCGCCGGCAAGGAACGCCTTTCCATCGCAAGTCAACTCTCCGACTGGGGCGAAGCCACCACCGACGAGGCAATCAGCGATATCTCCGACAAGATTGGCGTTCTACTCTCCGAGCTTGGCGAACAGGAGGATCTCTACGCGCACAATTTGGATGACAGCAGAGCAATTTTGAAGGCAATTAGGAACACCGAGAAGAGCGTCCAGCCCAGTAGAGATAACAAAGCAAGGATCCACGATGAGATTGCCAAGCTGAAGGCGAAGGAGCCGGAAAGCGCGAAGTTGGTTACATTGGAGCATGAGCTTGTTCGAGCAGAGGCAGAGAACTTGGTTGCTGAAGCACAGCTTACCAACGTCGTACGTCTGCATCCTTGACACAAACCCGTGCCCCATAACTCACAACTGGAACAGACCCGTCAGAAGCTGAAGGAGGCATACGCTGCAGAATTCGCAGCCACCATTGAACGCGCGGAGAAGCAAATCATCCTCGCCCGACACGGTCGCCGACTTCTCAACCTCCTTGATGATACACCTGTCATCCCAGGAGATATTCGGCCAGCCTATGAACACACCAACCAGGCCCGTCAAATACTCAACGACGCAGAAGATGACCTAAAGGACTGGCAGCCAGAATTGGAAGCCGTTCCTTCCAATGCCGAACTCGACGATAACCTGATGCCGAGTTCAGCGAGCCAGCGCCAACAAACTCTCGAGGGAAGTGTTATAGGTGGCGAGAGCGTTGGTCATCACGGCCATCACGTCGGTGGCGAGCATTTGGAGCAGAACGCTGATGGAAGCCGGATCTCCAGTGGAACGAGTGTAACAACAGGTCCTGTCACGCAGGCAAATTACCCTCAGAGTGAATCTGCAGTCTCGGCGGTGGCCTAGGATGCTTCTTCCAGGGATGGCCTTGTAAGATTGATGAATTGGTCTGTTGCATGAGGATTGGGATGTGTTTCACCAAGCCATTGCATACCTTACTGAGTTTCTTCGTCATGGGTAACAAAGTGTAAATATAGTTTTTCCACGGTTCGGAGATGTCCTAAAAATTACTCTGAACGCTTGCTGGTGCTCACAAACTGGTCAACTCTGCTACCGCCAAAACATCAAAAGAAACGTTACCACTCCCTTCCAATAAGTATTGAATCGGAAAACACGATTGAAAGGGTGACTAAGAGTCACAACTTCGGCGTTTTCTTGCATCTTACTTTCTGTCATTTTTGGAAGTATCAGAAGTCAGTTCTTGTTACTATGTACACATCTCCTTCCGCTGGCTCCAGTTGTGGAGCAAGTGCTGCAGCAAAACTATTCACATAGGCTTCCCATCAGTTATACTCTCCTATCTACAAGGGCGTCTTCTTTCTACTCATTTTTACTAACTGAATCCTCAAGCAAACCAATCAATAACACGCTCAACCGCGGCTTATGCCAAGCTTGGTATAGCCCAGGAGTAGTATGTGCTCAGCGTAGCCTTCGCACTGCTCGTCTGCACTTGCTTGATATCCCCCGTCCCTCCATTAATCAAGAAATGCGTGATATACGCGTTCAAATCCGTAGACTGCGAAGTTGGGAACGCACAATGAGAATGGCCCCCAACGAGCGAGAAACCAAAGTTCCCCGCGGCACCATTTGCACCATAGATTAGCTGTCCAATCTCCTGGCAAGCCGTCGTACTGACAGGACCAAGCCAGTCAATATCGTTTTCAATTACAAACAACCCACGGGGATACACAAGACCAGCCAGCATGTGGTGGTCCAAAGGCAGGGTGCTGGTTGCCTTTGCGTAGGTGTTGAAAGGGGTTCCGAACCACGCGTTCTCGCTGATAACTTCTCCTGCGGTTTGGATGTTCTTCCCGGCTGCCTTTTCATTGTCGGAGATACGCCAGCACGCCGCTCCTCCAGACCCGGACTCTTGTGGGATGGTGAGGGCGATGCGCTGATCGAGGGCGCCAACGATGAAGGCTCCCTTTCCGTTCCGCGAGCAACCTGAGACCCCAAGACGCTTGGGGTCGATATTGTGGCCTTCCGTGCTCTCCAGCGCGTCAATGAGGCGGGACACACCCCATGCCCAGCCAGTGGTGGCGCCGGTGTTCATGGAGCTGCCGTACAAGTCGAAGAATTTCCCCTGGCCATGGGAAGCGCTGTTCTGCTGGGCAGCCATCTCGTCGTTGCCAAAGGTGATGCTTCCGACGCCTGCTGGGATGGGGATGCTGACTCCTCCGATACCAATGATTGCTGGGTATGGAGCAGTTCCGCCGGTTGGCACCTTGATTGTTGCGGAGAAGGTGATGGATTTCCCCCCTTCAGTGACAGTGACGGATAATTTTCCGGCTGAAAAGTTTCCTGTCACAGCCTCCGCCTTCGGTATCGGCTTGGTTCCCAGTTCATACTTCTGGAAGAGGTCGTTGATCTCTTGTCGGCGGCAGGGCCAGTCTGCCTTGCTCTTCACTTTGGTGCCGTTAGCGAAAGTGAAAGGATCAGGGAGCTTCGCGTCGCCTGTGAAGCTGTAGCCTGATGGGAGGCCACATCCCACATCAACGAACTCCGTGGCGGAAACCGAGCTCTGACGCTTCTCTACATTCAGAGCTAGATTGGCGAGAACTGGGATGGCTAGCAATAAGACTGAAGACAATGACTTCATCGTGAGAGCTATTTTTGTTTATCTTCAAGCTTACAAGAACGTTGCAGAAGTCTCTCTGAATAGTGGATGAAGGTGTGGGTGCCGTCTTAAACAGCATAATGGACCTTCAGCCGCAGCTGGCATGGGCACAATTTCTATTCTTCCTTCCCATTCCTGGAAGAAAGAGGTATCCGTGAGGATCAGATATTAAACGGCGCGTCGGAAAATCCGTATTCCCACATGTACTTTACCAGCTGATAAGTTCAAAATTTCAGGAGAGCGAATGAGAATCGAGGGGACCAGGGGCTTGAAGCGATGGTGTATTACATGCATTACCCCAGAAAGCCCTCCAGAGACTGGAATGAGTGGTTAGAGTGTTGAGCCGGTAGCTGTCGATCAGGCTGAATATTCCGCCGCTTTGGGTGGGCTTGATTCGATTCGGGTGCGGCTGACCCTTTTCCCAGACATCAGTTGATCCAGATGCCAAGATTCTTGGTGCGGGGAATAGAATAGCGAAGACACTATGTTTAATTGGAGATGTGTTTTGAGAGAGGCGAGGATTGGGTTTTCAGGGTTCAGAGTGCGGAGACTCGGCTGGATGGTATTTGGTGGCTAGTTGTTGATGAACCGGCTAAATAAAGTCGAAACATAACTCTGCTCTGTTTCAATAACATCAGGCGCCGCTAATATATTTGAAGCAGCGAGAAGACAATGGGGGCGCCGGTTAAACAAGAATGTGGAGATAGCGAGCGGCAGTGGCACTGCGATCCGGTATATTAGTCTTTGGGACGAGTAGCTCGTTGATTGAGATGTCTGGTTCGAAAGTCTGAAGTTCGGGAATGCTTCCGTACTCCTTTTTCCTGGCCTGGACGCATATTCATTCCTCCTCTCCAGCTCCACGCCTCATGCACATCTCAGGGGCCCAACAGAACATGAGGCGTCCCAGCCGATATTACTTGCTTTCTCGAAGCAGCTGTTCGGTCGGTCAGTACTTGGCCTGCCGCTGTCAGCAATCGTTGTTGTATCGTCTCTCTCACATGCAAATAATATTGAAGTGCTTGGTAAAACAGAAGGTTCGTTGTCCGGCTTGAGTAAGTCATTTTACACTTACAACCCCCCCCCCCTAGATAAGCTGGACAACTCTTTGACCATTTTGGCTTGCGCTATACACCATTGATCACATCACAGCACATACCTGAACCTCGGCCCCTCAATCTCATCCCCAATACCAGCAGGTCCTCCTTCCACCTTACCATCCCCAGAGATCCTGGCCACAGGACCATACCTATGAATTGAATTAGCATCACTCTCCTAAGAACTCTAATTTCCCATCCCGGTCGCTCGCAATTTAGTACCGGAGAAGTAGCTCAGAGAAATACGTACTTCTCATCAAGCTGCCGATTCTCCCATGCAAGCAACCCCCTCAGTCCCACCGCAAGCAAGGCATTGAATAACATGAACCCCGCACAACACCACATCCCCAACCTGTAGTACGGCGCATCCTTCGCAGGATACACCCTTGTGCCCAGCAACGGCCCGCACTGACCCACCAGTCCCAAAATCCCCAATCCAGCACCCCGTCTCGTATCACTACTCGCGTTGTTCGCAACCCAAGGTAGGATATTCGTGATCGCGGCAAATATCCCGCTTGCAGCAAAAAAGACGCCCGTGTATCTTGGTCCTGTTGAAGAGGTGGCAGCGAGGAGAATGTACCCGACAGCGCCGATGAGGGAAAGGGTGAAGATGACGAGAGCGCGCTGTTGTGTGCGGTCGGCGATGTAGGTTGATGCTATGACGACGACGAAGGCGAGGAAGTAAGGGGGTGCGGAGAGGCCTTGGGAGTGGATTGGGGAGAATCCCATTTCTGTTAGGATGGTGGGTAGGAAGACCGGGAGGGAGGAGAAGGAGACGTTGCAGGAGAAGTACATTAGTGCTGTGAAGTAGTTCTTGAGGTCGAGAAGAGCGGCGAGGACGTCTGCCCATACGATTTTGCCGATGCGGTGATCTGATTGAGAGCCTACTTGCCGGATTCCTCGAGTGCGAGCTACCAGCTTGTCTTCATGGTTGAGGAAGGTGGCTGTGCTGGGGCTGTCGGGGAGGGTGAAGAAAGTTATGATTCCGGCAACAATTGAGGGGAGCCCTTCGACAAGGAAGAGGAGTCTCCAGTTCGCAACCTTTGACCCATCGCCGCTTGTTATGCCATAAGCTAGTGCACCCGCGAAACAAGTAGCGAGCGGTGCAGCAGAGATGATGAATCCAAGTCTGAGGCCGATTTCATGGCGGAGGTAGAAGTAGGAGAGGTAAAGGGGGAAGGCAGGACCGAATCCAGCTTCAAACATCCCCAGGAAGAAACGGGCGATCATCATGCCCGTGAAGGAGTAGGTTGCTGATTGCAGGGTTGCGACGATGCCGAAACCCGTGACGCAAATTGCGGCCCAGATATGTGGTGGGACGACTTTCCACATCAGAATGAGCCACTCGAAGAGGATATAGGCGATGTAGAAGATGGTAAGAAGCCACTGGTAGTCTGGGGAGGAGAGGTGGAGTTGTTTCTGCATGCCTGCGATTTTGGCGTTGCTGGGAAAATTTTAGTTCAAGAAAGGGCAGGATGGTGAGAGACCTTACCCAATGTTGGAGCGGTCCAAATATGAGAGCATGTCTGAAGAAGTTAGCGAGGGAGGTGCCATAAGAGAAAGGTTACGCATACATAGAAACATGATGTGAGGAATCAGTCTCCTGTCCAACTTTCTCAGGAGCCTCTTTTCCATTTCTGGAGTCACGTGAGGCTCATTCCCGTGACGTATAGTTTCAATGCCACTTTCATCTCCAGGCTCGCGTTTTCCCGTTCCGAGGCGTGCTGCAGTTTCTACCACAGCCGAGCCTTCGTCAGTTGGACATACCTTCTTCTCAAACTTAGAGAAGCAACCCATTGTTCCCTAAGGTTCGAGATGATAATCAAACCTCGCAAGCAGAGTCAAGATGATTCGAACAACACACATTTAAAACGCGAGGAGACAGAAATAAAAGCAAGAACCAACTCATCGCATTCGCATTCGCATTCACACAAATGTAACTGTACAACGTGACGATGCGGCATTTTGCCGGTAAGCCTGCTCTAGCTCCGGCAGTCAGCATGCACGCTTTTGCTTCAAGCGAATCGACGTGGAGAATGTCTTCTCTCTGGCTGTAGTACCTGGCATTAGAAAGTTTAAAACTGAGCATTAATCGGTGCGACTGGCTGACTTGTGCGGAAGTCGAGCCACAACGGCCCAATGAGAGGGAGTGCTTCTGGGTTGATGTCCGGAGAAGAATACGGAGTACCGTACTAGTTTGGGAAGCTAGACTCGAGCCTGTCCAGACCTGGGGCTCAGAATCAGATGACTGGGCCCTGGGTCAGCAAACATGTGTTATTCATTAGACTCTGGGTGCCAAAGTTGATACTATGGAGTGAGTCTCCAACTCCGAAGCTTTTGACCGTGGGTGGAGATAGAAGATGTCTGAGCTGGGCGGGTCCACTAGAAGCCCCTTTCCCCGTACTTGGCACTGCTAAAAATAGGACCAGTGCATGGAGGCCATGCTCGGATGGAACTTTGCGCAAACAACCCATCAGAGTGGGTGCTCGGAGTTACTAGCAATGGGCCGATGGCCAAGGGGGTATGCAAGGAGGGAAAGAGAAAAGAAGAAAATTTGAAAAGGAGAAATTTAGAGCGAGAGAGTGGGAAAGTTCTGCTGGTGGCATTCGTGGATTCGTGGATGCGTGGCAGTGCATGGTGCCGGCATGATCCCCAGTCCCGCTCGAGTGGCGTGTTCCACACTGTCTGTCGATCGCTCCAAGACCACCAATAGCGTTCTTCCTTCAGGCAATGTGAGGGTTTTGAGGGTTCTGAAGGTTCTGACACCGCGTAATACCCAGCCAGTGGAGGCCCTTTGCAGGGTCCTGGGCCGCTGTGGATACGCCCATGACGTTTCCAGTTACCAGGGAATGCCATGGTCGAATGTTGTGGCACGCTGTTACCCCACACAGTCTTTTGCAATTGAGAACGAGAATAGAGCCAATTGCGCTAGAAAACGACAACCAGAACGCTGTACTTGTAAAGGCCAGTCAAAGTAACAAGCAGATAATTCCTCATGCAAGTCGTATTGCACCCTCGCACCGCTAAGAAGTTTCTTTGTCCACCCCTGTCTCAGCCACAGGACGACGTCAGGCAAAGTTGGCAAACAGTGACAACTCCATATCCATATCCAAGGAGCATCCCTCAGATTCCCTCTGCGATTGACTGCAGCCTCTTGACTGTCTGTGAAACTGTTCAAATCTCTTTGTCTCCGCACTCACACCCTTCGAAGAGCCATTAACAGCATCCGCGGCCTTAGAGAACAGCAACATTCCTGGCAAACAAGCTGCCCTCTCGAAGGTCGTAAACCTCAAGGTCCACGTTCACGTCCACATCCACAACCTCCTGTTTGCATCTTCTTCCGGTCGTTATCTCTGGCTCTGATCGTGCAGCTCGCAGTCACTCCTCCAGGCACTCCGCGGGGTACGAATATCGCAGTCACTACACTCGTTTGGCACACCCCCCTCACTCGAGAGTCTCACTACCCCGACACTTTCTCCCGACCTTTCTTTGCTCTCAACGCAATCTGTCCACTCCAGCCGAGAGCGTCGCACAGCACTGGCCTGCTCTTATATCTGGTTCCTTTCCCCTTCACCTTTAGGTCAAACACTGGGGTGGTCAGCGGCACCGCTGCCACGTAACTTGCAAACGCGCCCTCCTCCACCTTCCAACCCCACCACCACACGCAACCTGGCGATCTATAGGGTCTGAGGTATAGAAGAGCTCATACAAATATGGAGCAACGTAAGTCACTCAGACGCAAGGTCTCCTCCTTCTTCAATCCACAGCAGTTTCTCTCAACAGTCAGCGAGGTCGAGGAAGGTACACGGGAAGAGGAGCACAAAGAGGAAGTCCTTCAACAAGCCAACATGCTCTCCGATTCCACCCCTTCAAGGCCATCGCGTCTCCGTCGACTCTCTTCCTTTCTTCCCTCAATCAACACGCAATCTAAGCTGCAAAAAGATGTTCTACGGAAGGTTGTTCCACGAAAACAGCTCCCAGCGCAGTTCGAAGCACCTCCAACGAGCGCTCCAGCGCGACTTCCGCCAGCAGTGCCTAATCTGTTCTCCGAATCTTCGAACACACCTGTCGCTACTCCTCCGAATCGCCTCCAGAAGTCCAACGGCCGACCTCCTTCTGAAGACGAGTTCTTGCGTGCTGCTGAAACAGCCTTACCAACAACGAACGGCATGCTGTTGTCACCACAAGTCGTCCACTCCGAAAACATCCACGGTCGTGTCGCCTCTGGCCCTGTGAATAGCAGTCCAGTATCATATCATTCTGAGGGCGAGGGCGGTCATACGGCGATCTCAAAGTTGCGACGCAAGAGTTGGATGCCCGGAGGAAAATCTCGATCCAAGACAGCGTCTCAGGAGGAGCGCGAGAACTTGTATTCGGCTTGGATCAACGCTGGAAAACACAAGATCGACTATAACATCAATGGGTTGCTGAGCGGCGAGAAAGTGAGTTTGCTGACTGTCTTCCTTTCCCAACATGCTAATGCGCGCTCCAGGTGCCCGAACTCTGGGATGAGTCGGCAGACACTTACGTATATCTGTCCCCTCGAGGTCAAGAGCGCGGTCCGTCCTTCAAAGTTCATTCGCTCGTTGTCCTGAGTTCGAGGCAGTTGATGGAGGTCCTTGTCGGCGATAATGTATATGGCGAGGCACAGGGCAATGGTTTCACCGGTAGAGAGAGTATGTCCGCCAAGTCCTGGGATGAAGCTACGCGTAATCTCGCTGTTCAAAGCGTCGCTAGCCCGCCATACACACCCACTACTTCATTTTCGGAAGGACGGTCGATTTATGATAGCTCAGTCGGATCGATCCAGCCGTTCGGTGACTTGGGTCCTGGCGAAAAGCACCTCTACTTCCCCATGCACGAGATGAGTCGAAGCCAACAACGCAGCCCGCGGCAAGGTGATATTCAAAGAACGATCGATGTTCGCAATCTCTTCGCGTTCTTCACCGGTCAACCTCTTGTGGCAACTCGCACATACCCGTCCCAATTCCACATCTTCTGCTCAATTGCAGCAATGCTCAAGAAGTTCGAGTATACCAATTTCGATGGAACCTCTTATGGAGAATGCGCTCAAAACAGCTTCCTCTTCTACTTGGAGGAACAGCAGTTGGCAGATGTCAGAAACAGCAGAGAAGCAACCCTCGAGGGGCTTATCTTAGGAGAAGCAATGAAGTGTGCTGAGTTGTACAATGAGGCTTTCACTCATGCCGCAGGAAAATGGAACGCGATCCAAGAGACCAAGTCCCCTCTCTTCAACCAACTTTCCACCGTTACCCGAACTCGGCTCGACAATGCCTCACGACAGCTCAAGGCTCGACTCCAGACGGTTAATCCACGTCTCGAGAATTTTGAATTCCCGTCATTGTTCGCAGGCATCGCATCTTCCACTTCGCTTGAAGAATCCAAAGCGATCAATTTCAAGAACTGCAAGTCCGATTACGAGAAGATCCGCAAAGCCGTTCGATCCTACTACATTGATTTACATGGGCAGTGGCCACCGAAAGCCAAGAGCAAGAAGAACGACTTCAATGAGAGTGGTCTGAATAGACTGGTTTTGAAGTGTCTGTATGACGATTTCGCGAGTCTTTATGATTACTTGGTCGATCGAAAGTCCCTTACAACCCGAGCTTCCAGTACTTCCTTGGACCTCGGTGCAGCGAACGGTTCTGCTTCTGTAGCAGTCCTTCGGAAGCTCCTCGCCGAGTTTGACGCTTCAACTCCTCCAGTTCAGCCACCGATCCCCTTTGACGTCCCTCTCATTCCCACGATTGCGTCAATCGAGCCCAACTATGCACAGCTCTCTCCAACTGACCAAGTCAAGGCCGACACCCGAAAGCTGAAGTCTCACGAAGCTACCCTCATCTTGACCAAGTCCCACAACCTGGACGCGGAAGTTGGTAAAAAGTTTATGGATATGTTCCAGGAGTTTGAGACGAAGGAGTCGCAAGGCAAGAACGTTCAAGAACTTGCTGAGCAGCGAATTGGGTACTGGATCTTTCTCTACGCGGTCATTCAGTCTCTGCCGCTCCTGATTGTTGATTCTCCTGGTCTTCACTTCACCAAACACGTCGAATACTTCCTGTGTAAACCTCCTTTGGGCCCCAGTCCTTGGATTGATGAAGCCGCTCGCGGTGTTCAGATGAGCCTCTACGAAGTCAAAGGTACCGGTGGATACTCTCTCCTACCTGACGATATGGTCAACCATGGTGTCGAAGCAATATTTCGGCGATCCCACTGCTGGCAATTGGCCGAGATGTGGGTTGGATCAGATACCGAGACCCCGCAAACCCAGCCATCCGGACCTCCCTTGTCTCCGCTTTCCCCGCCTCCTGTCTTTGGCAGCTTCAGTGGAGATGGGATGGGAATACGGGCAAGTTCTCGTCCTCTCAGTAGAAGCCCCGGCACCGATCAACATTCGGAATCCTCCAGCCCGACCCCTCAACCCCGAAGCCGTACCAACAGTCGCCATCATCACCAGAGCAAGAGACAGAGCATCGCATTGGGCCTCGAGAAGTGTGACAGGGACTTTGGCGAAGATTTGTATACGAGTTCAGGTGGGTCGAGACCAACCAGCCGAGGTGGTAGTCCGATGATTGGTCCTGGTGGACGCAATTCGAGCATACCCAGCGGAGGTGGAGTGGACAGCAGACCGGAGAGCGCAACTACGAATACCGGTATGACGTTCGACGATATCCTCAGCGACATTCCCGGCCAGGCTGGTGGCAAGAACGGAGGTGACAAGAAGGGGAAAAAGAAGTAAAGCGGGGTGATGCATGAACGGGAGCCGTTAGGTACAATTAATGTTTGAGTGGCATAGCGGTGGAGTTTTAGCCTTGATGATTGATGATTTTTTTTTCGTCTCATAATGAATTTCGATTCCTCCCTCCTAATATGGCAGGGGGGAGGATATACCCCATATCAAAAGCAATGCGTTGTATGCTAGTAGATACCTTTCCGGCTTTTCGAGAACCATTGGTTGTATGTAGTTATAATAGAACACTGGGAATTCCAAAATCATGTCTTCGTGATCGTTTCTCTGGGACTCCATGAAGTTATCAGAAACTCCAAAATTCACCTCCCATTCTACGCCTCCTGTGTTCTATGTCTCCTATAAGTAGTGCCAAATCGCCTTCACTGCCTGCTTCCGCCACATTGTGATTGGTATAATGAATGCTCGAGATTCTATATAGCAGTACAGTTTGCGGGTAATAGATACCGTTCGATTATTCTTTCAGTTACTGGGATAATTACTTGACGAATGCGTATGAGATTTTCTGTTGTATTAGGCAGATAACAACTTACGCACTAGCAGCAGCCTATTCAGAGGCATTCATTGTGGGGCATTGAAAAATTCAAGATTTGGGGCCTTGCTGATTTCTCAGATAGCAATTTCAAGTTCGTTGTCCCAAGCCTAGACAATGCATACAATTCACTTCTAATATCAGGAATCAAAAGTTCGCCTTTGATTGGACAGAACTTTTGTTATGCTTTCCCATAGTCAGGGCCAAACCCTCCCTCATAGATAATATTTTGCAGTATGGAGTTCTTGTATCGCTTGGGCTTATGGCTGATGATTTGTATTCCTCGAACTTTTGATTATAATGCTCCTTATACTAATAAGTGACTGGCTTGAAATAGAGAAGATATGTCCACAGCTATGAACGTAAGTGCTAGCGAATGTAGATAATTTTCAATCAGGCAATAAGATAACTTTTCAGGGGTTTTGATCATAGGGCCTTATATAGTAATATAGGGACTGTCAAGAAACCGAAAAATCTCTACTTTCCTTGTAACCTTTTATGTTGTTACGGGGTGACAATAGAAAGATTTTACTCCCTTTTAAAAAACCCCGGTTAGATGGCGACATATGAGAGGGTTAGGGCGGACCAAAGCACGTGCGGGATCAGGAACCGATGTCACTACCTCGGACTGTCAACTTATAAAGTACAGAAGTGAACCGAGACCTGCGAAATAGCAGGTGTTCTATTCCCTTGCTAGTCAGGTTCTCAGTTTCAGACCAGTAACTAATCATGAAGATCCACTGCTTCTTTCAGCCTTGACCCTTGACATGTCTCCCGTTCCACACCTACATAGCGCACTGCACCCCAACAGCAAAAACCCTTAATGCCACCTGCATCGGATCTCACAACACTCACTACAAGGTGCACTCCTTTCACAGAATCGCGTATGCTCAACCACCTGACATCAGCGGCCACAGACCACGAGCTGGACGTGAGAACGCAATGCGGAAGCTTTTGGAAAGCAGTGTGTGGGCTATGGCGTCAATATTTTGAGTAAAGCATTGCCGGTAGAGATGAAGATTCTGACTGCACCACACTTCCACAGTCAGATACATACATAACGTCGGTTCCTATTTCTGAGGAATGTTTGTTTTTGAACATTATGAAGCAGACTGGATTTGAAGTTACGAAGTTTCATTTGGGAGTTTCGGCACTGGAATCGGAACCGGCTATCGGCCACATGGTGGATTCAAAGAATATGAAAATGGATAAAGATGGAAAGCTAATAGGAGTAGATTGGGGACTTCTTTTCTCAAAGGAGATTATGGATGAGAAGGGGGGAACCTGGGGCTTCGCGCCCAACGGCACTTCTTCCTTGGGCACATGATCTTCAATTCGCTAATTGAATATAGTGCTGCTTCCTCTTGGATTCATGAGAGCATTGCAGAGTTTGGAGTGGATCGCTTGATTACGATTTGGGGAGAAAGCACCTAAGCAGCAGCAATGTCTGACCAGCTTCCTTTATTAACACAGCAGAATGGCGAAGCAGGCTTTATTGGATTACAACTTATTGCCTATAATGGCCAAAACGATGGATTATTCTAGAAAGCGGATCCTCAATCAAGTGAGGCAAGGTGCCCAGGCAGTGTGTCAAAAAAAAATCAAGGCTAGTTAATTATAATTAACTATAGTTAATTATAGTTAATTATGATTTGATTTAGTAGATTTTGACTTGATTTGATTTGATTATGATTATAATTAATTATAATTAATTATAATTAACTATAATCATCACGTGATATTAAGAAAACTTAAATTTATTAAGTAACTTAAAAGATTATTAAATAACTAATAGCTATATTAATAAGATATAAACAAAACTTATAAAATATATATAAGGGTAAAAAGCTAGTCTAAATTGGGTATAAAAATGATTATCCTCCTTAGAAACCTCTTCTTTATCTTTCATTCTTATTTTCTGCTTTTTTTATTCCTCCTTATTTTAAGGGATATTAAGGTTAATTAAAGAGTATTAAGACAATTTCGAATATATCAAGTAAAAATAAGTAAGTTTATAGTCAAAAGCTTCTTAATTAGAGCTATAGTTATTGAGATATTTATATATAAAGTAAGAGGAAAAGAGAGTAACTTGAGGAAAATTACTTATTTATATATAAAACCTCTATAATCTAGAAGATTCTTTAATAAGCGTCTAATTAGATATAACTCCCTAATATTAAAGCGCTTATTTATAAGAGGGCCTATTTTTTTTGGCTATTTTACTTATAATAATAATATTTATAAGGTAGCGAGAAATTACTAGAAAATCGAGGAGATTTTAGCGCTTTCGGCTCGTGCCGCTTTACTTACTAAGCGGCGCGATACCCGATTTAGTAAGGAGCACCTTAAGCGGTACCGGATACGGGCTAGCCTAAGCCTTATTTTAGCCTTATCTCGCTTTTCTCATCTCCGAGTATACGTGCACGGTCACGTGACTAAATAATTAACTATAATTAACTATAGTTGATTATAGTTGATTATGTTTTGATTAAGTAGATTTTGACTTGATTTGATTTGATTCAGAGGCGATAATCAAATCAAGCTAAATCATTTGACACACTGTGCCCAGGTATTGGCAATGAAATCCGTGCTAACAATCACTTGGAATAAACTGGGGTCAATGTAAATTATTTTTACCTGACAAAACAAAACTAGCAAATTGAGGCCCATAGATTACCCTTTATCAATATACTAGAGCTTGTATGACAGCATTACCTTGACAACCCGCGGCAGTAACGCAACGAATACGTTAGACTGCCTTCGCTACTTACCGTTCGAGACCCTGTCACCCTGATAATGTTTCGAACTCTTCGGTCATCAGTAGAGATGTGAATATCCCTTTATTACAGCAACCTTGCATCAACTTACACCACCTAGATCCAATATGCTGTAATCAACGCGATTTCATGGTGCGGCCTCCAACTACCCAACTTTGCAACGGCCAATTCACCAATGTACCCACTCTCATTAGCTGCAACTTCGTTCAAGGCGCTTCATTCAAATCTGAGAGTGTAAGTGCCGACGCCGGCTTTCGCGCATACATGGAATCCGTCAGATTTGCTACCGCGGACTCCACTGTCCTTGATATACTTCCTATCATGTGCTCCGATATTCCGGCCATCGTCATTCAAGCTACCTTTAACAGCTGCCCAGCTGCAACCCCTGGTAGTCTTGGGTTGCATTTAATCGTGCCTGTTTGATTATCGGAGATGCACTCATGGACGCGCCGCCGAAACTTATAACAGAGATCTGGGCTGCGAGTAACTCAACGAGTTACAGTTAACGCTTTAAAGATGTTCCAAATAGAATCTCGTACTCTTTTGGAGCTAATCAATTTCAGGAGGTGTCATTTGTCATGAATAATATTGAGGGGGTGGGGTATATTCAGAAGGGTGGCAAAGATCCATTTGCCAATAAGCTGGACAGTTATCAGAAGTTGGCAAACTTGATGACGAAGATGTGGAGTTCTTTCATGCATAGTTTGGATCCAATTGGTTCTGGAGGAATGTTGAATTCTTCTGGGGAGATAAGTTGAAGTGATAACAGCTGACGAGTTTGGGGTTTCAGTAAAACACTGAAAAGTGTTGAGTGGCCTGTGTATGGAGCTGTTGATGGCCGGAATTATGTGTTCAATGCTAATGTAATAAATCTGAATTTGACATCGCGGGAGGATTACCCCCTATTTTTAGACAGGTTTAAAAATAAGTCAAGCGAGTGAGAGGGAGCGAAGCACTTGGCAACGCGAAAGCTCAGTGCAACGCTGAATGACGAAAAACTTCTAACAAAGACACATTAGCAGTTTCAATCAAGCCATGGGAGAAGCAAGCCTATATGGTGCAATAAACGGACATGAAGTGCGAGTGCCATGTTACAGACACCTTGGCTCTATTTTGGTGTTCTCGTGTTGGGGCGGATGATGACCTCAATTTGGGGGCGGGCGCCGGAATCCGCCTTGCTGCAGGGGTGGGCAGGGGCGGAAACGCAGCGCCAACCCGCATTCTCGTAACGCAAGTGTGGGCCATTTAACCACTGCGGGTGCAGCTCTCGAGATATGTTTAGAAAGCGTATTTATAGGCAGTGTACTGCGATATGCAACATATTTAAGCTTACCCCTTGTGAGCCTTGTGGCGGGGATTGATGGAGAGGGATTAGTGAAGACGGTTGGGGTCGTCACGTGAAGGGGCTGTGAGCTCGGAGGCTAAAGATGGGGTAGTGAGGCTTAGGAGCAACTGACGTGAGAGTTAATCAGGAGCATGCTTTTGGAAGGAGCGTTTGCTTGTAGGGCTGACTGATCGATTTGCAACAAACAATGGGAATTCAGTTTCTGATGTCTGTTGTTGTCGAATGCTAGACCAGGAGGAGAATTGGAGAACGTCACGTGTTATAAGCGCGCAGCAGGATTGCCGTGTTTCAAGACTCCCTTGATATTGAAGCGTCAGCGCAGCGCGTGTGATACAACTCTTGCTTTTAGATCGGTTATTTTTAACGTGATCTGACGATCTGCAACAAAAACTGGGGAAAACGAGAGGAAGTATTGATCACGTGATAATACTCTCGATTTGGAAGGCAACTGAGCCGAGGGGCTGAGCATTTGTCAGACGCGGCCGACAGAGTGCAGAATATCGAGAACCTAGGGCTGTTTACAGTTAGAATACTGGTAAAATTTAGAAAGGCAGTTAGTATGCGTGAAGACTAAAGGAAAACTGGTCGTGGCTGTCACGTGGGGTGCCCACGGTCCATACACCGTGGGGTATGGAGAGTCTCATTCGTGAATATAATTGTTCGATGAATAGCATATTGAAAATATTGGGAATACCTTACTCTATGTTAACTGGCGTAAGTTCTAACATTTGCCTGGAAAACACGAAGCACAGTAAATTGGCACAATGCCCGAACCTTTTCGCAACCCCACGGCTAACTACTATTTAGCTCTTTTAACAAAGAAGGTCTGCTCGGCAACTCCCTCGGGGTCCAAATTGCACCAAATTTTCTCTTTTCAGAACAGCAACCGCTTCCGAATGCGGAATAGTTTCTACCCGATACGCCACCGTAATGACAGTGTGGTCTCTGAACTCCTACCTAATAATATCCTGTACCCGCTTATTATTTCTACATCTACATTGCCTGTCGCCTCATTCAGAATCAAGATTTCACTCTGGCGGAGCATAGCCCGAGCCAAGCAGAAGAGCTGCTGCCCCTGGGAAAGAGGCTGGGACTTCACGTCTTGGTTCAACCCTGCACGATTCTCGATGATAGACCAGATTTAACTTTCGCCAGTGCCTCTAAAATTGGTTCGTCCGAGACGGAAAGACACGGGTCAATAATCTGACGCAGGGACGTTTTAAGGATAAAGGGGTCCTGGGGAATCGCAATCATGCGACTGCGAATCAGTTTCTGGGGCAATGTCTGGGGATCAATATCACCAACTAATATTATTCCGTAATCGAGAACAAGAAGACGCAGCAGTGTCAAAAGGAGAGAGCTTTTGCCACTTCGAAGTGTCAATGGTAGGAAAAGGAGCATTCGAAGACTCGAGATTTTAACATTGCCTACCACCTTGACCGCAGATTCCAAGCTTCTGCCCAGGCAATATCTTGAGCGACACATCTTAAAGTGTAAATGCGTCTGAGCTAGAAGAATACCGGCTTTGATTGGTTGAATACAGAAATGGCGCCGAGGGTAGGCAAACCTTTATGAAGCAGTAACATGGTGAAACTCAACAGAGCCTTGACACGGCCAGATCCGGCATGAAACCCTCCCCTGGTTTGTATTCCGAAATGGTAGTTTCTTCGACTGTTTTCAGACTGCAGTAGGCCCGAGCGAGGTCTCCAACGTGGTTCGTGTTGCCACTAGTCTCAACAAAACAGTATTGAATACCAAGACAATGTTGAGAGAAATGCGGGTTAGTCCGCTAGTTGTTAAATCGCGGAAGAACACAACACGCTGCCTACTAATATCCAACACGTCGATATGAGGATACACTTCTACTGTCCCTTTTTGAGGCAGCTGAGAGTCGGCAGGAGAACGTGGCACAATTCAGCACAGGAACGAGCTTTCCTCATTCTAGAGATCCCGAAACAGTAGTCCTGAAATCACCTCTTTGAAACCTCCTCGCGGATGCGCAACGCGTCAATCACACTTTGCTCAGCACTGTCAAGTGCTCTCACGCCCTTTAGCGATTGATATTCTTCGAACCACGTCCTAGGAACAAGAATTGACCGCCCGAGTTCAAGATTCTTCCGAACAGAGCGCTTCCTCCGTTCTTTAATCGTAACGCAGACGTCGAAGATGGCCCAAAGTGAACACATGAGAGTTTGAGCAGGGCGGATTGGAGTAGCTGCTTGGCAAAAAGAAATGCATATTCGCGGAAAGAAGCTAGCTGGAGGCGGATGCTCTACCTCCTGTCATGGGAATGGACATCTTCAAGGGTTGGTCTTTCATGACCGGGTTGGGCAAAGTGAAAGGAAGAATAGCGGTGCCGGAAGGGTTAAAGATGGGATTATTATATGATCTGGAAGAGGAAGAAGTGCGTGCAGGGACTACTTTTCAATCTACAGACTTTGATTCGGAGTGGCATTTGTCCTCCGCTGACGACGAAACTCCACGGCCTGTGTGGACGAGATATGCTTCACCAACGACTAGGGATGGCAGTGGGAGCATTTCAGTATACCTCATCTAGTTGGAGTCATGGATAAATATTGAGAAGGGAGACTTCAAGCCGCCTGACTTGACAGGTTTGAAGACTGAGGAAGAGAGGAAAGATGCAACATCGAAATCATTCATGACAAATACAAGATCGTATTTGGTGAGCAATTTGCGGACTCCGATTCATATTGAATAGGGCGAACAGAAAAATATCCGCCGATGGTGGTGAAATAAATAAATGACAAATTTACACCTCCTGGTCTTCTTCCTTTTCACATTCGGAAAATTGAGTTTGGTTAGCTTGAAATGTTGTTACCACTTATGTGTACATGACTGATATTAGGTATTACCTCGTGTATATTATTGTTCAGTTTTGAGGGAATCAACGCATTCTTATTACATGAAAGCAATTTGTAAAGTGGTCAAGAGGTTGTGCTTTGTCATGCTTGCCGATTATAGCTCTTAGAGCGAACCTGCCAAATAAACCCTGTTCTCATAAGCTGACTGCATGTGAGATACTAGTGTCACAATCTCGTCCAGTGTGGGCTCTGATAGGTTCGATAACTGATCAATAGATAATTGCACTAATTAGTCGACAATCGATATTTATTGATAATTATTGATTATCTATTGATCGTGAAATAATGATTACTGATCTGTAATTATTAATAA
The DNA here is from genome assembly GCA_021399465.1 of Hyaloscypha sp. PMI_1271. Lineage (NCBI taxonomy): Eukaryota > Fungi > Ascomycota > Leotiomycetes > Helotiales > Hyaloscyphaceae > Hyaloscypha > Hyaloscypha sp. PMI_1271. Next base: position 18,977 of record JAJTUS010000245.1, on the reverse strand, counting down.
TAATTTATCGAAGCCAACACTGATCTAGTCAAGGCAACCGGTTGATAAGCTGCTATTTCTTAAAGCATGTGCCACTGAGTTGCTTCAAATAGTCAGAGTCCTCATTCTCACCACACGGCTGATCACTTTCATTGCATTTGAATCTCGAATTTGTGACAAGATTTGTCGTTTTTATCAAATCTGCCCGCTGAGGCAACCCCCCACTAACTCACAAACTCAAATCTACTCATGACTCAACCTCCGAAAATGGCGCCGCAGCTGGCTTTCCTGGGAATGGGTGCTTTGGGAAAAGTAAGTTCCCTCCTCAGTCTTGAGATACTCAACATTCGCCGACTCAACTTTGCACCTACAGCCAATAAGCAAGAACCTGGTACTTAATGGCAAGCTCGAGAAATCACTCATTCTATGGAACCGAACCTCAAGTCGCGCCTATGAGCATAGTACACAGATTGGGAATTCAGTTGTCGCTGAGACCATCAAGGATGCAATCTCCATGTCAGACATTGTGTGGTCTTGTCTTCCGGATCAAGATGCCGTATTGGAGACATTCGAGATAATCCTCAAGGAAGACATCAAGGGAAAGTTATTCGTGGAATGTTCGACTATCACCACTGAGGCAACGAATGATCTTGCACGAAAAGTAATTGATTCTGGAGGGGAGTTTGTTGCCATGCCAGGTAAGAGGCTGCCCTTTAACATCCAAATCGAGAGCGCAGTTGCTCACTATTCATGGATCATTAGTATTCGGTGAACCAGGCATGGCTAATCGCGCCATGTTGACTTGTATACCGGCAGGCGCTGCACAGTCTGTTCAGAAAGTCGTACCGTATATTGTGGGAGTGTAAGTTGACAAAGCTCCACTAAACACATATTCACGGGTTCGTGGGCTGAGGTTGTCCAAGCATAGGTAGATCCATCGTCGACTTGAGTGGGCAATCACCAGGAAGTGCTTCTCATGCAAAGATTGTCGGCACTGTGATGGTCGTCCAAATGATTGAAAGTATCTCAGAGGCTCACGTGCTTGCTGAGAAGAGCGGGCTACCTGCTGAAAGTCTGCACAAAGTCATCAACTCTGTGTTCGGTGGCCCTTTCTCACTGTATTCCAATCGAATGATGTCTGGAAGCTATTTTCGAGAGGTAAGATTTCACGGCGGCATCATTCATTCAATCAAGCTAACTAGAAAAGCCGGTTATAGCAATCGGAACAGCTAGAACTGCCGTCGAGCATGTTACCAAACTCACTCAGCAGTCTAGCACCGAACTGGGTGCATTCAAGGTTGCTTCAATGCACATGGAAATGGTTGAGAAATATGCTGGAGCTAAAGGAGATATTGCTGGCATCTATGGGGCAGTTAGAATGGAGAGTGGCTTGAAATTCGAAAATTGAGTTGGTGACAAGACGAATCATGAAAGCAAGAAAGGCGAGGGGGAATTAATTTCTGGTTCAATGGCCTGCACGAAGCTCTTGTTCTCCCACTAGACAAGTAATGACAGATTATTGCCGTGTCTAGAAGTTTAGCAACAGCTAATGAATGTTCAATAGAGACGTGGGGCCAGAAGGTAGTGATGTTGTGATTGCTCTAGGTTTTAGCCGAGGACTTTGGGGTTGCCTGCTTGTCGTGCGACCCTAATTTGAAACATCTAACCATTACCATGCTTGTAGGACCTATTTGATCACTCATAAAGCTCGGGTTGGATGATTGCTGCACTAATTTGTTCAGAATTCGGTTGGACTATGTGCGCCAGACCTGTGTGTTGCTCATCATTATTATCGCACTGTGTTGGGATCACTTCATAAAATTTTGGCCTCAAAAATCGGGACGAAGGATACCATAACAGTTTAGTTTGCGAAAGGAAATCTGATGTTGTCTCTCGACGTGTACAAGTATACCAAGCATAACTACGACGAGACGCTGTGGACTCGTTGAACAAACAGCAACAGTGGCTCACCATTTCGCGCAACTAAGAAACTTCGTATTTCAATATGGTTCCAACTATCGCTATCTTCACCACCTTTCTGTCATTCATCACGCTATATGTGCAACTCCACACGCAGTGATCCCCTCAAACTTCGTGCATTCACTAGCTGGTATTTCCCTCCAGGTGCTGAATTTTGATGGGAACGGTTGCTTTCCCGTTGCTACGAGCTGCGAGCATCCCTTTCATAAATAATGGAAATTCTCTATCCATTGATTGCAGCAATTTCAATGCCTACACGGACTCGTCCTGGGGATTTTTTTTCCCCCGAAAACAGGGGCTGCGAATTGGTCCTTCAAGTTACTGAACCACACAATTGTCTATTTTACGTCCACGATCTCGAATTCGATAAAAATATCACTCTGGGCGCCAGCGGCGCTATTGATGCATTTTCTTTTTTTGGGCCATGGTTGTCCGACAACAGCAAAATAGTGTGTTACACAATGGAATCTGAATCAGTATCATGTACTAATATCTCCTCAGGATGCCGACCAATTTGAACTGAAGCATCCGTATAACGGAACTTATTCGGCGTTCTGTTCGAGTGGAATCACTCGAAAGTGGCAGGCGCCTTGTGGAAAACCAAGTGCAAAGCGTACCATTTTGACGAGACTGCATGCTTTGAGAGATATTGTCACCACGGCCATCTGAGAACCTCAAGTTTGACAATTGCCAACCTTGATCACAAGAACAGTATTTTTGAAGTCACGTGGAATTCTTGCTAAGATGGATAAGGGAAACCCCAAGCATTGAATTTCGAAAGACGAGACTTCTAAATTCATGTAAGATTACAAGTCGCAAAATATAGCCTCTCTAGGCTTCACTACATTTTTTGAACATGGTACAAGAGATCTATTAATCTCTTAGCATAAGGCTGAGGCTATGGCAAGACCAAGGCTTTAATCAGGGAACAAAGCTAATTTTAACTTTTGAGCTAGAGAAGTCAGACCAGACTAATAAGTGGAAGCACCATTTGACGAGGTTAACCGCATCCACATCCAGAATGGGATCCATAACCAACAAAATTCCAGTGTCTGCTTTAGCCCTCTAGAGTTCAATTTGAGAAATTTAAGCTCGAATAATTAATCAATTGGAAATTGAGACGGGGAAGGGGGGACTGACGTACACAAATGCATCGCTGACTGAGACAACGAGCACTTTTGCCGACGACTTGAGTTTGGGGTGGTTGGTGCATTCTGGGATATGGAAATTTGATCAGGTTGGACTTTTGAATCTTCAGCATCATGTTTGGCAGTCATATAGTTCCACCGAGGGTTGCAGAGGGCAAAGTGTGAAAGGTTTCAGTTGCGTCGCGAGGTAGAAGGGGACATCCACTTGCTGAAAGGAGCAGGTACACCAATGATGAGTCCTGAGCCAAGCTCCTGGGGAGAGATTGACCTTCGCGCTGGCTTCCCCTCAACCAGCTCTAGGCTAGGGATGCGGTCTCCACCGCGTTCGCGACTTCGATATATAACTTGGTCGTTTCATATGGGTGTTTTTTCAATTGGCGAAAATGAGGCCACAACTGAACGAGGGGAAGGGGAGTTCTTAAGCTCCTGTCGAAGCTCGCCATGACAATGATGTAATTTTGCAAAAGGGGGGATTACTTGCGCAGAACAGTGAGGCATAGTGAAGAGTTTAACCATTCGTAACTGAGGTGAGAAGGTTCCTCTCCTAAGAAAACAATACTGTATAGCAACAGTGTTCTTCGACTTTGCGCTCAGCAATGCCACCAGGCTCCATCTTCAAATCCCGACTTGAACCAAGTCTCCTGATTACTCTCCGGATCCAATGTCCAGTCCTGCATCGCAAAGTCCATGCCGAAATCTTGCCCACCCCAAAATCCCACTGTATCATTCGCGCCATTGCCATTGTCCACTGGAGGTATTGAATCATTCATGTTCGAATATCTCGCAACTAACAAGTCATAGCACCTATCTGCACTCTTCGTAGCGGTATCGAGGACGCTTGCCCCGGGATCAATTCCTTCCTCCATAGCGTCAATTTGAGCCATAAGGAGGGACATGAATAAATTCCCTTTGATATTGTTCTCAACCTCGGCGATTCGATTGGCGGATAAAGTAATGACTTCTCGCAGGCATTGCTTGAGGTGTTCTCGGCTGGCTTTTCCCTGCTCAGAGAATGTGATATCTTCTTCTATTTGCGACCAAAGTTCTGCGAAAATTACCATTGAGACGTGAACCATTATGCCTTTGAAGAAGCCACCACTTATCGTTTTGAGTTGAGCATAGTCGTCCCGCGTACCGTCACTGACCATTCCTGGGGGTGGATAATCCGAGCAAGGGTATTTCAGCATCGTGACAGCTGTTTCCAGACACATCTTCCGCGAGAAGTAATAATGGGGATCCTTTAGTCCTTTGGCGGCAAAAGGACGGTGGACTAGCAATAGAAAACGTCTAATAGATAGATCAAATAAATTTTGCTGAAGCTGTGAAACTCGCGCCGGCGATTCTCGTGATTGATTAACTCTGGAAATAAAGGAGCTGTTTTCCTTGAGCGCTTTCGACAGGGAGGACCCGACGCGAAGAACGTCATCATACGACGGTTCACCCCGGAGATTGTTTGCAAATCGAACGACCTCTAGGCGAAGTGGAAATGATTTGAGGAGCGCAATTTGGATGGAAGTCTGGGTAAAAATAGTAATTGACTTCGCGATTACTGGGCCAACTGAGCTTTCGCTCATGTCGGCATCGTCAATATTGGCTGGAGGCTCCGTGTCAAAGTCATCGAGAGAGAGAAGCAAAGGCATGCCCGAATCAAGTGCGGATTGAAGATTAATCTCCAAGATTGTAGCCCATAACCTCCTACGTGTTTCTGCTTGCAGAGCTGACATTTTCGGGAGAACCTCCGGGTCCCTATGGTAACCCATCTGCAACGCAGTTCGAAGAAGAGATCCGGCTGAGATCCAGACCAGGTCACCGGCGACTGAATGATCCTGGCGAGCCAGAAGCAAAAGGCATTGCAATTGGATGGCCGATGTATGCAACCTAGCTTTCTCGAACGGCGACGACAGCCAGGCCTGTGCTGCAAATATCCACTTCATTGCTTCACTTCGCCAATGCGCAGCGTCTCGACCCTGGTAAAGAAGGGTCCCTATCGACATAGCAAGTAGAAGTTTAAGGATAAAAGGAGGACTTGCAGCATTGGGGTTCTGCCAATACAGTTCGTATTCCTGCCGAAACGAGGGAATATGAAGAATTCGATAGACGGATTCGGAAGTTCTAAAGTAAAGGTCTACTAAGATATCCGCCATCGCCCTCGAAGGAACAGCTCCTCTGAAGTTCGGATTGGCAAGCCATTGTGTGTAGGGGACAGACTTGACAGTTCTTGCCAGCGACTTGCATTTCTCTGTCAATTGGACGATGTGGCGACCAATTGCGGATGTCTCTAGGTCATGACTGAAGGTAGGACTCGGATCGTCCCCATCCATACGCATTAGGGCTACCTTATCGAACTATGAATTTTAGATTATTTGTTTATGCGGCCAGAAAGAGATGTCTTACTACTCCATAAGAGTGCATCCAATGAGTTGGGCCAAAGAATCGAGTTTTCGATACCGTACCACGAAGTCCTTTGGAAAATGGACTCGGATTATATGACTCGCATGTGGGGAAATAGGGTTGGGAACCCGAGCTCGCCAATTTCTTCTCAACCTCCTCGAGGCGAAGAAGTAGAGTCTTAGGGTCAGGCGGCTCGTCATCATTGACATGAGCACTAAGGGATGTCCATGAGCTGGAGTGGGTGGCCTCAGAGTGCGGAATGGCATTCGGCGATACTCCAGCTGAAGACGCATGTGAAGGTGAGTCTCTTGGGATACCCGCTAAGGATTGAAAAACTGTTCGAGGGTAGGCTGGAGCTGTTTCGCTCACGTGACGAAGCGTTCGAACAGTGTCTGGACTGTAGCTGCAAGAGGCGGTTTTGGACTGCAAACACTGACCACATGGATAGGCTCTATCACATTTGACCTTTCGGTGCCGACACTGTTCGCAAGACAGTGCTGGTCTGCGCCGTTTTCGCGGTGGTGCTGTTGAGCCTGGAGGTTCGGGCATGTCGGATCGGATCGGATCGGAGGGGTGCTACACCGGGAGCGGATTTCTCCCGTTTGGCCAGTCAAGCCCGTCCCAGGAAAGGGCTGCGAATCGTGAGGCTGGGCGGGATAATGTTATGGTACAGAGGAATTCCCCGACGGTTGACAGGAGTTGAGGTTGTATTTAGGTCTCGCGTCTTTCGAAGGGGCGAAGGCCGAGACGGCGTGCGAAAAGGGGAAGGCGTGAGAACAGGCGAGTTTAAGTCCGGCACGTCCACCACTCTCAACCCCAAGGATCAAGATCTGCAGACCAGAACAACAAGGATGAAACGCCCATGGAGGCCCGTCTCCAGCCTTTCAGAACCTCCTGACGCCGTTGACTCATCCCTTGTGGGCCATTTGGCGGAAGAACATTGTTACAGGCTTACGCAGCTTCAAGATCATCGCCAAAGAATATGCCGATTTTGAGAATCGGTATATTCGGGGATACCGGTTAATTCAATTTAACCAGCCTATGAGATGCGCATGTACAGAGCACATATATTTTCAATGTCGCGCCTTCATGTTCTACATTCATTCCTCGCCGTTCTTGTACAGATCCTCGTCAAATACCCTTTCTCCTTTCAATTCTCCCTAATTGTGTAATATCAAACTTGGTAAAAAGATGGTGGAAGAAAAGAAACCTGAGAACGCGCGGGAAAGCGACATTGAGGCTTCGATTGAAGGACAATCAGATGAGAAAACCCCCTGTCCTCAAGGCGCGTCACAAGAGTTTCCAGAAGGCGGTCTGAGGGCTTGGTCTGTGGCAATTGGCTGCGCTGGAATATTGTTTTCAACGTTTGGTTATGTTAATACTTTCGGGTGCGTTCCCCCTTCATGCTAGCCAAAGCTCCGGCCCCTCCTTTTGCAGGTCTAACTGGAGCCAGTGTATTTCAAGAATATTACCAAACCCATCAACTGAGGCATGAGACTCCCTCAGCAATTTCCTGGATCGGGTCCCTCCAGTCATTTTTCCTTTTCGGTGGAAGTCTTGGCGGCGGTCCCCTATTTGATAGATACGGTGCCAGGGTATTTTTCTCTTCCCTCCAATACATATTGCCGGGCAAGCCTTGACCCTTACTCAATTTATAGGTTATATGGCCAGCAGCAACCTCTTACATCTTCTCCGTAATGATGACCAGCCTCTGCACCGAGTACTATCAATTCCTCCTCTCACAGGGAATTCTCGGCGGAATCTCAATGGGTATGACCATGGCTCCCGCCATGGCAGCGACCGGCCAATACTTCAACAAGAAACGGGGAGCAGCAATGGGTCTCGCTGTGGCTGGATCATCTTTGGGTGGAGTCGTATGGCCAATTGCTCTGGGGAAGATGCTCTACACCCAAGTCTGAGTTTCGGCTGGTCTGTCAGAATCTCCGGCTTCATCATGCTTGCTCTCATCGGTCCTGCATGCGCTGCTATCAGAGCACGACTGCCGCCGAGGAATGGAACCTTCTTTCTCCCTGAGGCATTCAAGAACCCCCAGTTCCTGGGCGTCGTGGGTTCGACCGCTCTGATGATGCTTGGTATGTTTCTGCCATTTTTCTACCTGCCGACTTTTGCAGTGGCGAATGGGATGAGCACCGATCTAGCTTCGTACATCATCGCTATTCTGAACGCGGCTTCGTTCTTTGGAAGAGTCATTCCCGGCGTACTGGGGGACAAGCTTGGGAGGTACAATGCATTCAGTGCTGCAGCACTCAGCTCTGGCATTCTTCTCCTCTGCATGCAATGGCTAAACAGCAATGCCTCCATCATCGTCTTTTCGGCTTTATATGGATTCTGCTCGGGTGCGATTGTGTCTGGAATGTCAGTAGTCTTGACACAAGTACCGAAGGATCCCAGAGAGATTGGAACATATATGGGCATGGGAATGGCGACTGTGTCTATTGCGGCGCTCGTTGGACCACCAATTGACGGAGCCTTTCAGACACATTACCATAGTTTCAATGAAGTGGCAACGTTTAGTGGGGTCGTGGTGTTGGCAGGAGGAGTTACGTGCTTCTTGACGAAATACACAACTGGCAAGGGCATTTTTGGAAAAGTTTGAATGGCCTCACCCGAGGATAGTGATTTTGTACGGCCGTTACGGGAAATAGAATAACTAATTGCATGAGCGGAGTTTAGATACCTTGTAGTTTAGCATCTCATCTCATCTCAAAAGTCTTCACACCTTCCAAGTCTTCTCAACTATCTGCTTCACAATCCTTCTATCAACCTGACTCCTTATTGGAACAAAATACTCACCGGACCGATTTCCATTTCTATTGACCCTTAGCCACATATATCTCATCAACATGCCTGTCGAGTGCTGGATCTCGGCAATCGCAATCTGCCTTGTCGGATCTCAAGCCAAGTACCTCCTCTCGCATCAAAATTTAACCTTAGCGATATCGTAGTCTATCTCCTCTTTCGGTTTATTCATATCAAGCATATTCCCCACAGCGCAGCCACTTGGGCGTAGCTGGTTGCCTGCACACTCGCCACCAACCCGGTGAAAATGAGCGAGCAATCGTTCTTTTCGACCAGGGAAGACGGTACCATATGGCGATAGAGACGGAAGAGCGTGTAATTCACCTCTCGAGGACGGGGAGGGGAGGATTCTTCAATACGGGAAACATCTCGAAGACTTCTTTTTCGGCCTCTGCTGGAAGCTCCGCTCAGTGCACAGCGGTTTTAGGGGTTTCTTCGGTTAGTGGGGCGGTTGTGCCAACTTGGATGGCAGTTGGAGGATCGAAGAATATTAGTTTAAGATCCCAGCCTGTGGTGAAGATCGCGGTATTGCAAGGGAAACTCACACCGTTTAGGAGGGTAGCGGTTAATCCGGAAATGGAGGTGGTGCTTGCGCGATGGACTTCGATGAGGTTCCTTGAGTGGAGTTCTTTGAGTAATGTGTCTTTAATATAGTTGGTGACCGGGGTACCTGTGGCGAAGAATAGTAGACTATTGAGAATAGTAGTTTTATCTATGTCCAGAAAGGGGCGTGGAGGGAAAAACTTCCGAGTTTCAGGCGCTAGCTTCTTCGTGTTTTCGCCGCTCGTTTTATACCGCTCCATCGTAAATGGCACCGAGCTGGCTTTCCTCCATTCCCTTTACAAGAGACAAATGCCCAATCGGCTCTTCCAACTTTGAAGAAATCGATAGCAAAGACATTCGGTTGAGAATATGACGGCGTCAGAACGGCCCAGAATATCCGAGCCTGCCTTGCTGCATCAACACGGCTACTCAAAGTCTTTACTCCACCCATAACGAAAGGCCCATTCCATTTTCGCGAATCACCCAACCTACTTTCTTTTCCTCCATGATGCAGAGGGCAATTGAACCTACTGCGGACTTGCAGCCGCCGTAGACAATGAGGCGATTAAACGATTTATCTTCTCTCCTGCGAGTTCTGAGTAATGAAGGCTGATGTCTTTGGAATGAATAGCCAGTCCTCAAACCCTTTCCAGTAAATGGCCGTGTTTATTGCAAATTCAATGCTGAGGCGAAAATCAATATATCACAAGTCACAACCTGCCTGAACCCTCTGTCTCAACATCCCGCGCCTGACCATCTGCATTCCTGGAGACTTTCGAGACCCTAGTCTCCAGTTTTAGTCTCTCCACCAGCGAAAACTTCCTTGCGTATATGGTGAGATACTTATAGACTTTGGATCCAGGGAGATCCGCCCAGTTTTCAAACCTATCACATCGCGCATAGAGATGTCGGAGTTTACATTGCCCTACTTCTGGAGATAAGTCACTTGCTATGATATTCCTATCTGTCAAAGGGAAGAAGGGTATGTTTGACCGAGCGTCTGATAGCTATGTGGCGCTATGCTCATAGCACTATGCTGTTAAATGGTTCATGAAGAGCTAGTACCCCCAGTCGTCGAGGATGCCTCACTAAAGAATAGGGGCGCCCACTAGTTTACCTCGTGATAACATAAACACTTCGTGAGAACCTATGAATTATAAGAAATTCTACCCCAACCCGCCGGTAACTGAAGCAAGAATCAACATTGAAAATTTATTTGGCCTTAACCCGTCAGCGCTCGATTGATCTCTGAACTTAGCCATCTCTGTGTTGGGAAACATTGGGTTGATGATTCTTCTAACAAGGATGGCGCGAATCGACGACTCACTGTTCTGTAACCAGTGAATTTCAGCTATGCTCAAGACTTTGAACACTCGCAAGATTATTCATTCAACATACTCCGTGAAGCTTCCGGTCTAAAAGCTGGCCCATAAAATCGTCCCAAAACTCAATTCGTCTCCTATCTTCTCCTTCATACCCAAACAGTAGTCTTCATAGGGCTTTTAACAAAAGCTTCTTTCGTCTATTAATATCTAAATTCAGATATTTTAATATATAAGTTGAATATAATAAAGACACTTCGCTGTACTAAAGATTTTACTTTCCCAGGATTCACAGTATCTAGACTGGCTGACTGCTAGATGGTGTTTCAATGGTCCCTAGTCAGTATTAACGCCTTATGCATTAACAGTGCTTGCCAAATTGAAATAAGTTGATCGCAAAGTGCAGATTAAATAGTGCAGTTGCTCTCATGCATGTTAGAAGACAGTGTGTCAAAGAACTACTCATACTACTCATACTACTCATACTACTCATACTACTCATACTACTCATGAATATTCATGAGTAGCGTGAGTAGAATATGAGTAGCGTAATATCCTGAAAATTTGAGTAGAGTAGAGTATATACTCATGAGTAGTATGAGTAGTTATGAGTAGCCGTCACGTGACAATAATAAATTAAAGTTTATCTAATAATTATTAAATAATAAAGGCAATTATTAAGTAGCTTTAGTAAATATAAGTTAAGGCTTATATAAGACTAGCTAAATACTAGTTTTTAATAATAATAAACTAGTTACCTTCCTTAGAATCTTGATTTCCCCTTAACCTCTAGCTCGCTTAGTAAGTAATGCTACCGCCTAATTAGGTAGAGACATCGCGCTAGAGTCGTGGTAGACGGGAGGCTTACCTAATTAGGCTAGCCTATCACGTGTACCTGTCACGTGGATTCCTACTCACACTACTCATACTACTCATGAGTAGCTTGAGTAGAGTATGAGTAGAGTATGAGTAGCGCTTTAATTAGTTGAGTAGAGTATGAGTAGGACCCACTACTCTACTCTACTCTACTCATTTGACACACTGTTAGAAGAGAGTCCCACTCCTATTTAGAAATACAGTTGCAGATTCGCAACACAGTATATAAATCTCGTGAAATTATTTTGCAATTTCGCAGCCAGAGTTGGGTTTTCCGTAAAGAAGTATGACCACCACCACGACCGAATCTTATCCTCCTAATGCCCAGTAAGTTCGATTGAATGGACTTGGGGTGAATTATTCGACTGCTGTTTGGCTCGCTTTGCCCTATCTACACCAAGCACTGTACTCTTGGTGTCAAAGCCCAGATGATGGGCACGGACAAATAGGGTCGAAACCAACGATATGCCCGCGGCGGCAACGCACTATACAGGTGTTAGTTAAACATTAAGATTTCTGAAAGCAGTCCAACATATACCATAATCCACACTGCCTTCAGCGCTTCAAAATATACTCGTCGAATAATAGCTTGCTGGTCTGCCGGCAAAGATTCAATCAATTCAACGTTTGCCGTGGCATGGTCGCCATTGAAGTATATGGCAAGTTGACCACTAAATTGGTCAGCCAGACCTTGGTTGGCTCCATTCATTTGGTTTTGAAATATAACGCCACCAAGGACGACTGCAACGGCGGTTGCGATGGATCGACAAAAGCTCATCGCTGCATTGATAGCAGCGGTATCTAGCGCCGTCGATGCGGCCAACGCTGCGAGGAGTGGTGGTTCTATATTCATGCCGATGCCTATACCAGCGATGATCTCGAATCCAAACAGTTTGGCCAGGCCTTCCTCAAATTTAAGATTGATAAAAAGCCCGACACCAAGTGTCAATATTACTTGGGACAAGTACATTTACTTGGACAGGAATAACTAGTTACTAGCCTAATAAGCTAACCTCTATTAGAATAAGAAGAAGAACTACAATAGTTATAGCACCTACTAGCGCTATTACCCGGGAAGTTAGTATAATAGAGTAATGAGCTACTATAGTAAACTAAGCTATAGAACTATAACGAGCCTCCTCGTCTTTACTAAGTATACGAGACTATACCTAAGCCCGAGCTACTCTTTATTATTACCTAAAATCTTATCTTTCAAGTAACTAATAAGAACTAGAGGAAGTTATAATAATAAACGAAGAAGAAGGCTACTAAATCAAATAAGGTAACTAAGTTTAAGCCTAAGTCTAAGCTTAAGTCCAAGTAAGCTAAGGCTATAAAGAATTACTAGTAGCTCTTAATAAAGATAATTAATCTAGTCTTAAATAAAGAAGAGAATAAGAATAAGAATAAAGAAGAAGATAAGGCTAAGACTAAGGCTAAGGACAAAGATAAGAATAAGACTAAGAATAAGGATAAGGACGAAATTAGAGGTATTAAGGAATAACTAGTATTAAGTTAATATATAATAGATATAAATATATAATTTACTAAAGATTAGTAAAAGTATAAAGTATATATTAACTCTAAGCTTTAAGTAAAGATAATAAAGAATTCTAAAGTAATTATAGGATATAAAGTAGTTTAGAATTAGAAGAATTTCTATATATACTAGTGAGATAATAAGTAATTAACGTTATAACTAATATCGTGAGATAACTTATAACTATAATAATAATAAAGACTTACTTACTTTACTAAGTTTATATAGCTCTATAATATCTATAACTAAATTAAGTTAATTAACTTAAATATAAGCTTTAAGGCTATTATATATTAGTATTTATCGATTTACTAGAAATACTAAGTATTATTACATATAGTCGTGAAATACTCGTTATGTTTATTGTTAGTAAAGTAATATATTCTATAAGTAAAAGAGCTTAGTTTAGGAGATTAAGCTACTAAATTATACTCCTAAACCTCTATTATACCTAATTAAGTCTAGTCTATAAGATAAGCCATATATATAACGCGGTATGTAATAATCTATAAAAGTGTATTTAAATACTAGAAGCTCTCTAAAAACATCGAAAAACGTAGTTTCCTATTAAATATATACTAGTTTCCTAATTAAGCCTAGTCCCACGCTCTCTAACTATGCTATATATCTATGTGATACCCTCTTATTAATATTACTACTTCTATATATTAACCTCTTACTAATATACTCCTCTCCCTCGCTTTATATACCCCTATTCGCGTTTAACTTACTTCTTTATATCTAGTTATATAGTATTTATATTAATTAGGTGCTTAAGGGTATTTATAAGCTTTAATTTCGTTATAGAGTTAGTAGAATTCGATTTTCCCTTAATTTACTTAACCTCCGCGATCTCTTATTATTTATATACTTAATAGAGGTATATTACATTAATTATAAGTTACTTTTCTTATATAATTCTAAGCTTTATAAAGTATTTATATAAGGATTTCGAGTCTATATAGACGACTAGTAATAGATTAATTTCTAGAGCTTTATCGACTATTAATTTAACTATAGCACTTATATTAAAGCTATATATTATACTATATAGCTCGGAGGCTAGTATACTTCGAGTAACTCTCTTATACTTTATAGATAACTAATAGATAATATTCGTATTCTAAGTAGTATTAACTAAGGCTAGAATATAGCTTATTTATAAAGATAAATCTTTATTATTTATAAAGGACGAATTAGTTAATATAATTAAATAGAGGCTCTCCTTATCTAACTTTACGAATTGTAGTCCCTTAGTAATATTCTTAACTTATTACTAGAAGCGCTTATTAAGTGAACTAATGTCGTTTTCTATAAGTTTAATAACTTAAGTAACTATTACGAGGTTATAAGAGGCTTTAGGTTAATAGACTAATATAATATAAGCTCCTTAGGCTTATTAAGCTATATATTATTCCTTGATTATAAGGTTCATATATATAGTACCTTTACTACTCATTATAATAGAGTTCTTAGTTAATATAGTCTTAAGGTTACTATACTAGCGCTCTTATATAAGAGTAATTCTAGTAATCTTAGATTTTATAATCGTAGTATTTTTAGAGGTTTTAGTAATTTTAGTATATATCATACCTCTATTAAACTTTAGATTATAATTAAAGGTAAGCTATTCCTACTCCTTAACTAGGAATTAAGCTTCCTTAAGCTTTAATTACTCTAAATCTAAGAAATCGTTATTATTAATAATTAGAGTATTATTAATTTATAGACTTACTATACTAAATAGTTATTTATTATATAAGAGGTATAGATTATAAGTAAATTATTCTATAATAAGCTCGTTAATATAGTAGGAGTAATAAGTCTTAAACTAATAGTTTCTAGCTTTTAGTATACTATATAGTAGTTTTATAACTTTTAAGACTAAATCGTCTTATAAATATAAGTATTTAATAAGTTCTTATAATAGTTTTATATAAAAATTACGATTTAAGAGAGTTATTAATTAAATATATACCTATAAGATATCTGTGATATATAGCGGGTTGCACGTGACATTAGCTCATGTGATATACCTCGGTTCTTAGGTAATATAGTCGGCGATTAGGAGGATTAATGATCCCATTACATCACAGGAATACTACTAATTAGTAGGCTAGCTAGTACTTATTAATTACTAGATTATACGTATATTATTCTAGACTCCTATTTATAGGAGCCTACCCTAGACCTCTAAGGAAGGACAGAGATTAGTTCTATACTAAATTTAATACTAGTGATTTTTAATACTATAACTCTAATTCTACTATTACCTTATTACCTACTAATAACCACCTCATAAGCTAATCTCTCTACCCTCAAGGGAGGTAGTTCAATAACGTAATAATATCACAGAACCTACGAAGTATATAGTAGCTTATCATTAACCCTACTCCTAAGGAAGAAGTTAATTAGATTAATCCTTAGGGAGGAAATAGAAACAGCAAAGGCTCTTCTAATACTTTTAATAGAGCTATTTAGGTACCTCCTAGAGGTAGCCCTAACGATGACAATAATCTTAGTAATAAAATCGATACCCTAATTAAGGCCTAGGTTACTACTACCTAAGCTATAGAATAGACCCTATAGTATAAAGTCGAAGTATTCTAATAAAAGCAGGAATTAATAGATATAATTAATTAACGTATCCTTTAGTTGAAATAATATAAGGGTACCCTTCAGGATACCTTAAGGTTCTCTATATCTTATTCAAGTTCTACTTATAAGTCTACTCTATCCTTAATAGTAATTCTTACTAGGGAAAGTCCTAGAATAAGGCTAGAATCTACCCCTTTTCCTAACGCGATAGGTTTTGAGAGTAATCTTAATACTATTTATTAGGAGCTACTATATAATGTCTTAAAAATAATACTAGACTAAGAGAAACTTCTCAAGGTCTAGATACCGGACTTATATTATAGAAAGTCCCTTAAAGAATAGAGGATATTCGTGTCTTCCTAGGAGGCAGTCTTTAGGACCTAGCCTTAGACTTATAATAGATACTCTTCTAGAGTTAATTCTACTATAAGTACCCTTAGGGATAACCCTCACGACGCCTAGGAAGCTATAATGAAGTAGAGTCCTCTAGCTTATGAGATTAACTAAGAGAAGTTCAAGGCCTATTTAGCGGATATACTCTAGGCTCCTTAGACCTATTAGTAAGATACCTTTAAAGAGATTCGAGATCTTTATTAGAAGGATAAAGAGACTATTATTAAGTTATATACTCGGATAATTAGTCTTAAAGTTAACTAGGACCTATACCCTAAAAGGGACTAGGTCTAGACTCTCGATACTACTTTATCTAACTTTAAGACTTATTAGATACTAGTATCTATCCTTTCAGGTAATAAAGCGGCGTCTATTTTAGAGTAGTTAGAGAAAACATAGAAAGTAGAATATACTACTTACCCCAAATTAAGGAGAGCTAAGGTAGGGGAGGCTAGTAAGGGTAACTTTACCTAGAAAGATCCTAACTCTATGAATTCTAATCTATAAGAGCGCCGAAAGAAGAAGGAGAAGAACCGGAAGGCCCGTGAGAATAACTCAGGTAGTAGTTTAGCTCCTTCTAAGCCTTACTATAGTACTAGTTCTAATATATAAATTGTTTACTAGACTTATAATTAGAAAGGATATACTTCGGGATCTGTGAGATACTCTAAGTATAATAAATAAGCTTATTAGAACCCAGAAAAAGCTAAGATAATTGAGGAATCTCGGCGCTTATAGAAGTAAGTTAATAAGATTACTATAGAGGAGCGCTCTAGAGGAGTACCTCCTAAGGAACCGGGAAAAGGGAAGGCCAAATCTTAAACGTTAGCGATTTTGGCTATAATAAAAAAGGTATATCACTTCATATATCTATTTAGGTAAGGTTAACTTAACCTAAAGTAGGTGCCTTAGAGGTATATACTAGTCTTAGTAATACTAGGTCTAAGTATAACTTCCTTAATAACGAGTAGGCTTAGAGCCGGGGCTTCGTAGCCTTAGCTAAATGTGACTAAGAGTTTATCCCTTCGTCTGGCAGAAAATGGTCCGTACTAGCAGGGGGGCCTGGCTCAGGGCGAAAAGGTGATAGATGACTAATAAGTTTCTAAGCAAAGGCGCACATTCACTGGGGGTTTTCGCCCTGAGCCAGGCCCCCCTGCTAGTACGGACCATTTTCTGCCAGACGAAGGGATAACCTTCTATCCGTTCCGCTGCGGCCAGCTTGGGGTTGGCCCGTGCGCATCTAAGCGAACTGAATTAGCAAATCATATCACTAGATTCTTTGATTTAAGACCTCTAATTCGCTGCGAATTCGTGGTATGTTTTATCACAGAAACCCTAAGCTGGCCGTAGCGGAACGGATAGGAACAAGTTCAGGTCTATTAAGCTTATAATCTTGAGGTATTTATTATAGATAATTATAGCGAGATACATTCTTTCAAGCTCTAATTCTATAGATATAAGAATATAGGCTCTTATAGCCTTATTTTCGGTATAGAATTCTATAAAGTAACTATTATATAGTATACTAATTACGTTAAGAGACACTAGGCATACGCGCTTACTTAGCCTAATAAGGTTAAGATCCTAACCCCGAAAGAATTCGGAGAGGAGCTTAATAATTACCCTAAGGTAGTACTATAGGCCTTATTCTTAACTAAAGGCGAATATAACTACCCTAGATAATAGGCTTCCTATATATACGATAGTTACTAGGTATCTACCTCCTTATATAATTCTAGTAATATAGGATAAGAGTATATAATATATTAAGTTAATACCCTTAGGAAAGGGGCCTTGGAAGTACCTATATACCTCTAGGATAATAGCGAAGACTTCACGGGGGTCTTTAACCCTAATAAGGCTTCGGAACTTCCTAATCTTAGTAGTATTAAATACTCTATTAATACGGATAGTATAGTCCCTTATAGACCTTTATATAACTTATTAGAGATCTAACTAGAAGCGTTATATCTATATCTATATAATGCGCTTTATAAATATTAAATAAGACCTAGTATAAGCCCTATAGGGGCGCCTATCCTCTTTATTCCTAAGAAGGATAGTGGGCTATAGCTTTATATTAATTATTGTGGCCTTAATAAAGTCACGATTAAGAATTAGTATCCGCTTCTTCTTATTAATGAGACCCTTAATAGGCTCTAGGGAACTAAGATATTCATAAAGTTAGATCTTAAGGATATATATTATTATATAAGAATTCGTAAAGGACACGAGTAGAAGATAGCTTTTAAGACTTGCTATAGATATTTTAAGTACCTTATAATATCTTTTAGGCTAGCTAATATACTAGCTATATTCTAAGTATATATTAATACTACTCTTATAAGGCTCCTAGATCATTTCGTAGTTATTTATTTGAATAATATCCTAATTTACTCCTGAAATAAGGATAAATACTATAATTATATTCGCTAGGTACTTACTAGGCTATATAAAAATAACCTATTCTATAAACTTAGTAAATATGAGTTTAATATTAAGGAAGTCGAATTCTTAGGCTTTCTTATTAGAATAAAAGGTATTTAAGCAGACCCTAAATAGATCTATAGTATTATAGAATAGCTAGAACTAAAGTTATTCTATAATATCTAAGTATTCCTTAGATTTACTAACTTCTATTATAGGTTTATATACTATTACTCTTAGGTAACTATAGGTATAACTAATCTCTTATAAGGAATAGAGAAGGGCTATAAATCCGGCTTATTTACCTAGATAGAGGTAACTAGTAAGAGCTTTAAGGAACTCAAGGAAGCTTTTACTATAGCGCTTATCCTAGTCTATTTCGACCCTTCTAAGAAGATTTGAGTTAAAACTAATACGTTAAAGTTCGTAATTACTAGTACTATTTCTTAATAAGTAGATACTAGTAATAGGCCTAAAAAGTACTAGTATCTAGTAGTGTTCTAGTCCCAGAAACTCACTAGAGCTAAACGAAACTATAGTACCTATAATAGAGAGCTACTTATAATTATAGAAGCTTTTAAGTACTAGTACTATTACCTTAAAGGATCTAGGTTCACGATCGAGGTTATTATAGACTATAATAGCCTCTAATACTTTATAGAAATAAAGTATCTAGAGAGCTATTAAGTATATTAGGTAATATATTTTATAATAATAATTTTAATATTATTTATTATAGAAGTACCTTAAGCCTTATAGATAGACCTAGTAGAAGACCTAAATATAAAGAAGGCTCGATTAATATAACTTAAGCTGCTTACTATTAGTTACTAGTAACGCGTAAGCACCGTCATATAGTCGTGGAGGAATACTAATTACGTAGGTTAGTGAAGTAGTTATATTCTATAAGTAGGGATTATAGTATCGAGGTCTAATATATGATCCCTAAATACGCTAATC
>JAJTUS010000244.1:0-64418 GCA_021399465.1 Hyaloscypha sp. PMI_1271 | reverse complement strand
GGAGAAATGCCGCCATAAGACATCACGAGATGTCAAGTGAAGAGGCTGTAACTTCGTGGAAGTCGAATGGATGAAGATCTTGAGATTGCTGATGCTTTGGGAGGGTGTGCGACCAAGCGTGGGAGCGAGGCAGCCCCTCGAGTAGCCTTGAATTCGCTAAATCTTCAAGTTTCAGCGCTGTGAACTCCAATGCCATCAACAACATCACCACAACAAGATGGCACCCCGACGCACGAAATCTTCAGGCCCCCCGCCGCCTGCGAAAACGCTCGTGCTTGATAATGGCGCGTATACCATCAAGGCAGGACTTGTTGGTGCCGACACAGAAACGCCAGCCCCCAATATCATCCCCAACTGCCTCGCCCGAGATCGCGACAAGAAAGTCTACATCGGATCGCAGCTCTCCTCTTGCAAGGACTTCAGCGAGATCCTCTTCCGCCGCCCTGTGGAGAAGGGCTACCTTGTGAATTGGGAGGCGGAAAAGGAGATCTGGGAACAAGAGTTCTTCGATCCTAAGGCGAGTCTTCACTGCGATCCTGCAGAAACAGGCTTGATTCTCACCGAGGCCCCAAACGCTCTGCCAGCGCTACAAACAAACTGCGATCAGATGGCCTTTGAGGAATTTGGATTCGCGAGGTATCTGCGGGTTGCAGGCAGGTTGACTACACCTGATTTCTTGAGCACGCGACTGACTTCTCCAGCGCCAACTCTGAACGCATACACGGACATTCAATCTATCTTCAAATCACCACCGCGCGACCCGGCCTCCCCTCCCACTCTCCCTGCCGAAATCCTTATGCTCATCGACTCTGGTTATTCACACACGACGATCGCGCCTCTCCTTCTTGGACGTCCAATCCAATCTGCAATCAGGAGACTTGATGTCGGAGGCAAACTCCTTACAAACTACCTTACGCGATTGCTTTCCCTACGCCAGTACGACATGCGAAATGATACATACCTCGTAAATGAGATCAAAGAAGCAACATGCTACGTTAGCAAAGACTTTAAGGCAGACATGGAAAGGACTTGGAAGGGGCCAAAGGGGGATCGCCGTCCGGTGTACGAGACTGCTGATGGGATTGCAAAAGATTATGTGCTTCCCGATTACCACGGGCGAGCGAAGGGATATGTGAGGGACCACGATCCGAAAGCTGCGACAAAGTTGAAGGAGCTGGTAAAGGGCAAGGCAATGGGAGCCTCAGAGGATGTCTTGACGCTGAGGAATGAACGGTTTACGGTTCCGGAACTAATGTTCAGCCCCACAGACATTGGACTTCGACAATCAGGCATTGCACAGCAGGTGATGGATAGTTTATCGACTCTGCCGATGGGATTATGGCCTGGGTTCTTGGCAAATATCGTTGTGGTTGGGGGGAACTCGAATATCGAGGGCTTTGTGTTCAGATTGCAGGCGGAGATCAGAAGTTTGGCCCCTGCGGAATGCATTGTTCGTGTAGCGAGACCGGCAGATCCAGTTGTCAACACCTGGCAAGGAGGGGCGAATCTGGCAAAGGATGAAGAGGCTTTGGGGGGATTGAGTGTCACAAGACAGGAGTATGAGGAGTATGGTGCTGGGTGGGTGGCGAGGAAGTTTGGGGGAAGATTATAGGGCTTCCCGAAAGTTTTGTTCAGGATACCAACATAACTCGAGCAGAATATCTGCCAATCTTGAACAAACCACTCCATGCGAAAAGCGTTGCAGAATAAGGACATTTCTTGCCCTTCGCCCACGCGCTAGAAAAGGGTTGAATGGCCCCAGTTTAGATTCAGATCCAGCCTTGAATTATACCTCCATGCCTGAATACATTTGGAGCCAGGCAGCTTGCTCGACAGTTTGGTTTGACACCAAGATCTATCAGAGTCTGTCAATGTCACAGAAAAATATGGCTCTCAGGGGAATTGCTGATTTTAGTGGGATTCGGAATCATCTGCGACAAGGCTGGGCTCCAGCCTCGAGGCATTCCGCTGATTAATCCTGACGTGACATCAATCCCCGCCTTCTCCGAATCCACCACAGCAGTCTTTGGTTGTTTTCACTTCCAAGAAGGCTGTGGTTCTTATTATCTGGGTAACTCTATCGCCTTTGCCTGCTTGTTCGCCTCCGCAAGCAATTGGAAACATTCCTAAGCGTGCCGGGGGAGCTTCTATCCCACCTCCACAATGACCACCCCCAGAGTATTCATCGTCCGACACGGCGAAACAGAATGGTCTTTGAACGGCCGACATACCGGCACAACCGAGCTATCGTTGACTGCAAATGGGGAGAAGAGAATTCTCGCAACAGGAAGAGCATTGGTAGGCGATGATCGCTTGATCGTACCACGGAAGCTTGCGCACATGTACGACTTCTTGCTGCTTCCCAGGCATCACTGACAGAAACAAAGCTATGTCTCCCCAAGAAAGCGTGCCCAAAAGACCCTCGAACTCCTCTACCTTGGCTGCCGGGTCAAGCTTCCCTGGCAGGAGGAACGCTCGCATCCTGATTCCGACATCCGCACGGAAGCCAATGTGGAAATCACGGAGGACATCCGAGAGTGGGATTATGGCGATTATGAGGGAATCACAAGTCCGCAGATCCGGGATTTAAGGAAGAAGCAGGGAATTGGTGGACCCAATGGGGGGTGGGATATCTGGAAAGAAGGTTGTCCTGGTGGAGAGTATATATTACCCACCCCGATTACTGGGATCCCCTGATGACGAGAACAGGTCTCCCGAGCAAGTCACGCACAGAATTGATCGACTTATCGGGGAGATACGGGAGAAATATCATGCACCTGTTATTGGCAAGCCCAAACACAGCAATCTAGCTGGAGATGTTCTTTTAGTAGCTCATGGACATATCCTAAGAGCGTTTGCTATGCGGTGGGCGGGGAAGACGCTAGCAGATGGACCGACATTCCTACTCGAGGCCGGTGGTGTTGGGACTTTGAGTTATGAGCACCATCAGCTGGATGAACCGGCAATACTGCTTGGAGGAGGATTCATGGTCGATGTAGTAGAGAAGTCAGAGAAACTCGGACAAGAGGAGGGAGAACTTGAGAATAAATGAGATACTTTTTGATCGTGATGGTAGGATGACATACGGTTTTGCATTTAGAGGGTTTAGAAGCAATGGGACAATGGCGGGGATGACTTCTTGGACATTCTATTTCACAGTGCTTCCACGCCTTCCAGGATGCCGAGTGCCCGGCCGACCAAATGCACACTGCCCGTGATGAAAGCATGGACCTTGGGCTCGCCCTGCTGCTTCAAGCTTCTGATATACTCGATAGCGTCCTCTACGCTTGGCAACACTTTGATAGTTGTCGAAGGAGCAGTACCAAGTTCTCTCCATCTCTTTGCAAACTTCTTCTGCATTTCCAAAGCCGCTACAGCTGCAGAATCGGTGGAAAGGTTCATTGAATCTGCATGGTCAGTCTGAACAAGATTGAGGGGGAGGCAGTTGTCCTAACCTCGATAGCTCAATGTATCTGATGGCACGGTTGGGCAGAAGATAACATGATCAAAGGGCACGGATGTCTGGGTATTAATCGCCTTGAAGAGCCCTTCCAAGAGCTCCACAGCTTCACGGTGACCTTGTTGGTTGAAAATGAGGACGCGAGCCCCTGGTCTGTTTCTTGTCAACACTTGGTTCGTAACCAGGCTGGGATTCAATACTTCTCGAAGCTCTCATCATGAAACCATTTTGCAGCAAGAGTAATGCTGTCTTGTGTATGGGCACCATCAAGATACCACGTGATATCTCCTTCCTTTTTGGTCTCACATCTTCCACGCCATAGTACTTGCTCCAATCCATGAACAAACTCTTTCGGTAACAATGTCGCGTGTACCTCAAAGTCCGGGTCAAGTTTCTGGAGCACAGTCTCGGCCAAAGCGATCGCCAAACTCGCATTCAAGCGCTGAAATGATGCATTAAGTCGAATGCTGACGCCTTTAAGTCGAGGATCCTCAGCTAACACAGTCAGAGACTCGACGTCTCTCTCTTTGGCCCGTTCTTGAACAACTGTCAGAGCGGCCGGGACTTGGCTCACAGTGAAAGATGGGACTCCCTTCTTCTGTATCCCAGCTTTATGCCACGCAATCTCTTCGATCGTTTTTCCCAACGTGAAAACGTGGTCGATTCCCAAGGTCGAGATTCCAGCCACAGCAGGGTGATCCACAATGTTTGTGGAATCAAATTCCCCACCCACACCAACCTCATAGATTGCAGTATCGACCTTTTCCTGAAGAAAGACGTGGTAACTCAGTAAAGTGAGATATCGAAAGTATACAGGCTTCGGAGTAGGGACCTCTGATTTCGATGCGGCAGCTTCGAGCCTGTCCCAGACTTCAAAGAAATACTTGGCAAACAATTCTCTGGATATCGGGACCGAATTAATCCGGATGCGTTCTCGAATGGCAATGAGATGTGGGGAGGTGAAGAGTCCAACATTTCGAGGGATATCATGTGACTTGCGATACTGTGACAGGATCGAGTCAACGAAAGCACAAGTGGAGCCTTTGCCTTTGGTGCCAGCAACGTGGATGACATTGAGTCTGTCCAAGTCTCGTTGCTGGATGATAGATCAGTAGCTATAGTCTTCGGGAGGAAGGGAGGGGAGGTGTACTGAGTAGCCAGTCTGGTCAAGGTATTTCCTCAGTTCACTGTTTGCTGTCTCGCTGGGCCGAGTACCGGTATCTCTTTGCTTCTTGAGGGCTTCAAAAGGTGTTTGAAGTGTGTTTAGCAGATCAACAGCGTCCTGAGTGTTGTTAGCTTGTACTTGAAGGAAGGAAGGATGACCGACTTCGTAGGTTCTGGATGCCAAGACTGCAAAGGATCGTCGTGAGGATATGCCATGCTGCTTATAGATGTCACAAATCAAACTACGTCTTCGTGATCGACATAGGGAGTGCATCCCAAGAGGAGGTCGAGGCATGAGAGGAAAGGGGTGGGGGAGAGATTGGCGAGAGCATGGGGGGCCTTGGGGACCCAAGTCTTGAGCTAGGCCGAAAGCGCAGAGCGCGGGAAAATGTCTCAGCCTTGTTCACATTTGTTTGCCCACGCGCGAGAGACGGAGACAGCTGAAGCGCCACCGCTGCAGGTCCAATTGAGCATTGACTTTGAAAATGTTTTTCTGCCTTCAAAACCTCCTCCTCCATCAACCTGAATCGCATGGTTGGGGCTGAGCAGGACATCCATGAATGTCCAGCTGTCTAAGCTGCCATTGAACAACACTGGTTCGATTCCTACTCTTTTAACAACTCAGCATTGCTAACCTCTAGCAGTCCTCCACCTGCGGCCTCTGCCTATCATGTCCAAGAACATTGTTGGTCTCGTGCGTCAATCGCCGCCCATCGATACCGAGGCACTTTACGAAACAGCGTCACTCCAAGGCAAAACGATCGCGATCACAGGAGGTGCGTCAGGATTTGGGGCAGGCTTTGCCAGGCGGTGGGCTGGCTATGGTGCTACGATAATCATTGGGGACATTGATTCAACGCAGGGTAAGGCTTTGGTTGGGGAGTTACGGAAGGAGACTGGGAATGCTTCGCACCAATTCCTCTATTGTGATGTAACTCTCTGGCAGAGCCAGGTCGACTTTTTCCGAAGAGCAGTTGAGTTGAGCCCCAACGGACGACTAGATCAAGTTGTTGCAAATGCTGGGATTGAGGAGTCGGGGACAAAGTTCAATGAACCGCAACACCTTGACCAAGACGAACCCCCCAAACCGCAATGGCGAACAATGGACGTTAATTTGAAAGGCGTTTTATACACTGCTCATTTGGCCTTGTTCTGGCTTCCTCGAAGTTCCTCTAATTCGTCAGACTTCAAACCAGATCGGCACCTCCTTTTGATAGGATCTGTAGCATCACTTATTCCATTCGCGGGACATATACAATATAGCATTGCAAAACACGGCGTTCTCGGGCTCTTCAGGTCCTTGAGAGCGACCTCGTTTCAAGTCGGAATTCGTGTGAACTGTGCGGAAGCCCTTCCCCCTCATATTGCCTGCTGCGGACTTTGGCTGATAATATATTAGTGCTGCTGCCATATTTTATGGATACTCCAATGATCTCTCCTGTCGGCAGAGCTTTTTTGGCTGGGATTGGAATGGGTAAACACGAGGACGTTGTGGACGCTGCGTCGAGATTTGCTGCGGACACTTCCATTCGTGGTAGAGCTCTTGCCGTGGGGCCTCGAGTCAGGTTGGACGACGATGGGCATCTTCTCCCCCCGAACGCTCAGCAAGCCAACGAGATTTCTAGCTTTGAAGTATTTGCCCATGACTTTGAAGAGGTGGAAGCATATACCCTTCGATATGTCAAGATTTTGAATGCTGTTGAAGCGGCAAGGGGATACATCGGCTGGGCTGGAGACATTGTCAAGGCTGTCTGCTCCCCCTTTCTTGCCTGGCTGAAGGGCTAGTCTAGCAGTCTTCACATCACCCCACTCGCAGGACTGATACCCCTAAAATTTGACATTCCTCACTTCATCAAAGTTGACATTGGCCGCAGTTCGGGATGTAATGAAAATAATGGGGAGCTATGTACTCTTAGGACTTCTTCCCTAAGTGGGGTAGATGTTATTACAGAAGAGCATAAATTTCTATCATCCCTTGTCGGGAATATGCAAGGCCCGCCAACCTGAACACGTCAGCATTTTCCCCGGTACTACCTGCATTGTGAATCGGGTGGCTTCTTCTTTGGGGGAATGCCAGCACTGTTCTTCCTCAGCTGCTGAGATACCACAGGTCCACAATGGACTTCATGGGCTTTCATTAAGGCATGTATATTAATTCAGGTTTGTGGGGTATACAGGCTAGAGGGAGAGTTTCCGGGGTGCATGACTGCGCTTGGGTGATTTTCAAGCGACTCCAATCTCAGTTCTCTCAACGATTTACCAAGCAACTGGTGACTTGTAGTTTCCCCCAGACACACAAAGACCTCCGCATCACCTACACAGTCGCTGAGGTTGCCTATCGCCTGATAGCCAACAAGAAAGGCATCACATCTCCGGCGGATCTGAAAGGGAAGAGGGTCGGCACGTTCCCTAGTACTTCGGCTGCGTATTTCGTCGAGAAATTGCTCGCAAGCGCGGGGCTGAAGACCTCCGATTACTTTTGTGGTCTCTGGCAGCGTTTGCTCAGCTGCACCTTGCGGTGCTGAAATGCTCCCGAATATGCTTCAGCACGGATCTATCGACGCAATCGGGATGTGGGAGCCGACTGTAGAACATCGACGCGATTGGAGAGTCCAATCTGGCGATATTCTAAAATAAGACGATTTATGGGAGATTTTCAACCTTCACAGCACTGCTACAAAACTCAAACATGTTGCAACGCGGAAAGGTATCGTTGCGTTTCTCAAAGCCTTGAATCAAGCCGAGAATATGTACAACACAGACCCGTCTAGCATTCTATCCCAAGTTTCGTCGGCTGTTGGCGTGAGTGCTGCTGTACTAAAAGAAGCGTGGCCTGTTCATTCATTCAATGGCACAATCTTGGATCCAGATGTGCTGGACTTCCTGGTCCAATGAGACGCATGGGTGGCACAGCCAGATCGAAGAAATGCGATAACGAAAGAGGAACTCACCAACCTCACCGCTCGGTCTATGTTGGCAGAGGCGCTGGAAAGTTGAGAATTGGGAAGAGCAAGGTAGCTGTGAAGGTTCGCGCTTGCACTCTCTCTATATATTTTGGATTTTTGGCAAGCCGAAAATGGAAACCGCGAACACAGTCCCTTTTACTTCTATATTGACATCCTGACAACCCTACAACTTTTCCCAACCTTCTCCACGCCAGCACGTTCCAAGATGTTGCACAAATCACGCTTCGGCGATGATCCTTTCTCTGCTTCTCTTCCTGAGACTCCTCCAAGCACGGCCGTCAAGTGGGCGAACAGAGCCGCGCGACCTTCACGCTTTTCTGGCTTACGTCTCACTCGGCTTAGAATCGGCATTCTGCTTCTTTTCACTGGCAGCTTCGTCCTGATTCATGACTGGATCCCCAAACTGGCAACTTCAAGGGTGAGTTGTGGAACCACAATCAGCGAAGCATCTCTACTGACCAGCACAGCCTCTGCACATTATCGACATCGGCAACACGACAATTGTTTTCCAAGCTGCCTTCCAACCTCCCGAACCAGGAGCATACCGAGTCCCAGACACCATAGACACGTTCCAGTCCTACAAGTTCCGCAATGCCTGCAATGTCTCCTCTCTCGATCTGCATGCGCCTTTCAGTCCTCTATGCCTGGATCGCGCCTCAATGCTCACTGCAATGTCATCCGGCGGTCGAATTGGGCATGATGCTCCGTATATGCCTCGCGGCTGTGATATGCGCTGGTTCACATCAGAAGAAGTCTGTGAAATACTTGGACGATTTGATAAGGTGGTCCTGGTTGGAGACTCCATGCTGAGACACATGATTGGGAGCATCAACATCCTGATTCGCAAAGATCTTGGTTACGGTGCCGTTACAGATTGGAATTTTTCGCTGCAGGAGAGGTACGGTCTTGCTAAGGACTCAGTAATTCCTCGCTGACCTGGTGCCAGGAAGGAATGCTTCTGCAACGAGCAGTTCGATGCCAAGTCATGCTCTGTGCAAGGAATCTACAAGACCGCTGATGTTCTCGCGCACGACCCCGTTAGCGTCTCTTGTGCGAGTCCTATCAATGTCATTAGTGAGGTCTGTCCCGGATCCCTACTTCTCTTGCTGACTCCTGCTACAGTGGAACAAATTGTTCGCTTCCCAATTCCGCAGGAGGAACTCGACCGATTGAGGATTAGTGTCGCTAGCAGCAGTGGCAAGGTGGAGGCTATTGTTTTTGGCCATGGCCTGTGGAGCAACCTTGATTTGATGAAGTCCCTAGATTGGTTTGACGCCGTTTTACAGGCGATCAAAAACAGCAACACAAAGCGCTGGCATGGATTGTTCGTCACTCCGAATGCTGCTGGAAAGGAGAAGCCGGATGACTGGATTGTGACGCAGGGGAACAAAGCACTGATGCTGTTCGAGGAAGCGGTGGGTATCGAGGCCAGAAGAAGAGGAGTCGAACACCTTGGGACTTGGAACATGAGCATCCAGAGCAACAAATACGATGGTGTACATCTTGACATGAGGGGAAACCTGGTGAAGGCGATGATGGTTATGAATTGGCTCAATTTGATCGAGCACTGATGTCAGACAATGAACGGAATCTGGAAGAACTTTTGATTGCTCTACGAATGCGCTTTGGCATTCTTTATGTGAGTTGTATGCATCTCCTCCACCGCCGGAATGATGAGACTCTCAATGTCCATCTCTGGCTCCCCTTCTGGCAGATCATTCGGATCCAACGGCTTTTCAGCAAAATCCCCTCCACTGGCAGCCACCCCCACCATATTTTCCGCCCCTGTAATTGTCTTCTTCCTTCTATGCCTGGGCACTCTGATCCATTTGTCTGATTGCCCCGGAGCCACAAACACAACCTCCCACTTCCTCGTCGAGAGCAAATTCCCAATCACCAAATGGTGTTGATACCGCGTCAGCGAGTATTGTGCTTTATGTACCAAGATCTCCGGATCTGTCTCGAGCTTGAAAGATACGATCATCCCCTCTGGAGCCCACCCATCAACGAGATTCTTCAAGAACTTTGGGACGGGATCGAGGTCGACGACTAAGCGCTTGCTTCGTGGGACCGCAGGCGAGGAGTCGAAATTGTCAAAAGCTTCTTCATCTTCCTCTTCGATTTCTTTCGGGGCGACCTTCGAATCCGCTGCATTTGTCGACTGAATCTTGTGTTCCACCATCCTCTCGGGAGGGACGAAGAAATCAGAGACGGCCGCTGCGAGGTATAGGAGGCCATTTGGACCTAATGGGCGCATGAGTTGGGCGATTGCTCGCAAGACGAAGAGGTAGTCCGTGATCGTAACGAATGGTAATGTCAAAAGCAGGTTCTTGTCTCTCGCTGAGTTGTATTTCCGGAGCACCATCAGCATCTTCTCTCTGTATTCCTCGTTGGCCACCACGCTACCGTTCGGTCCCTCATGCAGGAAATCAAGAAAGCAATCTGTGGCATGGCTGTAATGTCTCGAGTAGGGGAGCAGACTGAACTGTCGGTGTAGGAAGATAACGGCGTAGCCGGTCTCGAGGAAATATTCTGCAGAGGTGGCGCCTCTCGTTCCAGCGCTGAAGTTGTCAATGAAGCGGACTGTCTGTCGTTCGAGAGGGACTGTTGTCCCACCAGATGTTACCAGTACGACGCGTCTTCCCGCAGCGGCGTGGTGGTTGATGAAGTCTCGCGCGAGGGCGGTGTGCGTGTCGAGGGCGGGAGGAGGAGGGTTCTCGTCGAAGTAGTCTCGTTCTGCGATATCCGCCGTATTTTGCCTAGCCACTTCTGGTCTGGAAGACATCGTGGATTGTGGGGGATGGAGGATGGTCGTTGAGAAATGAAGGCCAATGGCGGGGTATTTGGGACCGACGGGAGGAAGTGGGCTGATGTTGTGGAACAGTCACCGCCTTGACTCGGTCTGCGCAGATCACGGATCAGCCATCGTGAATGAATTGGAGGGGTGAGGATCGCGGATTAGTATGCGATGTTGGACTTGAGCCTACCTTTGTGCCTCGTTCCTTGCGATGTGTTCGGATGAAGCTCGTCAGGGGCCTCGGCTACAGTAATGTGGGGTTGCTCAAAGTGGGGCAGAAATTTTTGAATGTTCTGAAGGGACATTGAGGAGTATTGTCTTCATGTAAGTACAAATTATCTTGACCGTTGAAGGTCTTCTGTAGAATTTTTCGAACCAGCTTTGAAGCCTCCCGCAAGCATATCACCAACCCCTTCCTTGCATCTTGTCCTTTGCATCCATCGAGCTCACATTCAAGCCCACCATGGCCTCTCCCAGATCCTCACTGACAGCAGCCAGAACCTTTGGATCATTGTAATGTGTCACCGCTTGCACAATGGCTTTCGCTCTCTTCGAAGCATCACCAGACTTGAAAATTCCACTTCCAACAAACACACCATCGCATCCCAATTGCATCATCAGCGCAGCATCAGCGGGTGTGGCAACTCCTCCAGCCGCAAAGTTGACAACAGGTAACCTGCCCAACTTCGCTGTCTCCTTCAATAAGTCATATGGTGCCTGGATTTCCTTTGCCAATATTCTTAGCTCGGGATCTGACATGCCGGAGGCGCGGGAGATCTCAGCGTTAACTGTACGCATGTGTCTGACTGCCTCGACAACATCGCCGGTTCCTGCTTCACCCTTTGTACGGATCATTGCTGCTCCTTCGGAAATACGTCGTAGAGCCTCACCAAGGTTTCGGCAGCCGCAGACGAAGGGGACGCTGAAGGGGTGCTTCTCGACGTGGTGAGCGTGGTCGGCTGGAGTGAGGACTTCGGATTCGTCGATGTAGTCTACGCCAATAGCTTCGAGGATCTGTTTGAGAAACTGTTATCCTTCGTGTTTCTAGTGGGGGGCAGAGAGCGTACCTGGCATTCGACAAAGTGACCAATTCGTGCCTTTGCCATGACTGGGATTGTGACAGCTGCCATGATCTCCTTAATCATCTTAGGGTCCGACATGCGTGCCACCCCTCCTTGAGCCCGGATATCTGCCGGCACTCGCTCGAGAGCCATGACTGCAACTGCGCCGGCCTCCTCTGCTATTCTTGCCTGACGTGGGGTGAGCCATTGTACCAATGTTTGGAGGAAAAAGGAATCCACACCTGCTCAGCATTTACAACATCCATAATGACTCCTCCCTTTAACATCCGTGCCAATCCCGTCTTGACGGTGAAGTTGGCCTCACCCTTCTTGCCATTGCTCTCGCCATTGGTAGCATGAGTGGGCAGTTCGGTAGCCATTCCACCTGTAGTCTGGTCGTTGATCATTTGGTCTTTCTTCAGGTTCCGTGGAATGTAGAACGGGTTGATTGGGTTGTGGTCGATTGGTCTTTGCAGGAACAAAATAAATGAAAAATTGACTGTAGCAACGCTCGATGAGTCTTATTCTTAGCATCACACCAGAAATGCCCTAGAAAAAAAGTGCGGCCGATCGGAGGGGTCGGGTTCGAGGCTTGGGGCGGCTGGGGTCGGCCTACAGTATCCATCGCGGGTTATCCCCGCAACTCTCCCAGTCTGCGTTGGCGCCCTTGCAGTGGCATATGCAGCCTGCACAGTATGCGTGCCGGACGGGGTTCAGAACTCACACCTCATTACTCTGACTCAAGTCTGACAAAAGGGAAAAAAGGCTCGTCTGAATGGATCTCCTAGATGCCCGACTTCGGGGTTTGACGTGCCAAGCATCTTTCTGTCAGACATCACCACACTTCGGCAAACCCTACCCGCCACATCAACAAACACAACTGTACTTCTGAGTCGGGATTCGACTGGCTGAGGAAATATATCATTGCTTATTCGTCCGTCTATCCGTGGTCCGTCGAATCCGTCTTTCAGAATGCTCCCAAGTGATCTATACGCTGAACATTGCCCTAATTACCCCCCACAATCCTCCCTTCATCCAAAAGTCTTGTTCATGAATTGATGAGCCAGCTCAACACCCAGAAACGTTGCAGCATTGGCAGGTACCGCTCTCGCGAGTGCTGGTCCAAATCCAGGGAAGAAAGCCTTCAATCCTCCATTCCTGTAAAGCCCACTGATCACTCCTCCAACCGTAGGCTTCCCTTCCATTGTTTGCAGCCTCGACTTCACGGTGTCAATCGGAAACACTGGGATCCACATTGCTACACCTGCTGCCGCTCCTGCACATGTGATTGCTGGCAGGCTCAAGTTTCCGCTTGGCTTGCCGGTAGCAGGGTCAAGAGGTGTCAATCTTCTCTTGATGTACTCGTACGTCGCAAAGTATGCGGCTGAACCAGGGCCATCTCTTGCCAACGTTGCAAATGAACCTCTAAACACCGACCGAACTCCTCCCTCCTTGTATAGTTGCCGCACAACATCCACACCGCCGCTGTACTTTGGTTTCTCGCCTGGTGCCAATTGCTTCTGGCCTTGGATTTGTAGCAGCACCTTGACTCGTTCGAAGGGTGCCGTGATGAGTGTCATGGGAATGGCAGAGAAGAAACCGGCCGCAGAGACTTGTGCGACCGAGAGTTGGTCGTTCTCGACAGTAGAGAATCGGCGGACGAGGCCCTTTCCAACATCATACCCCCAGAAAGACACAGCAACTGTAGGCCAATGTCAGTTCTTGCTCGCCGAAGACAGAGGGCAACATACACATAGGAGTGACGCCCACCAATGGTGCACTGACGCCAGCATACAGTCCCCTTCTTAACCCATCTTTTGCAATGCTCTTTCGCACCACATCGAGCGCGCTCGAGTAGACTCCTCGCTCCGCAGTCTGTAACCGCACCTGCACTAGATCAGTAAGACACCCTTCGCAATCGATGAATGCCAAAGACTACCTTCACTAGATCAAAGGGATGTCCAACAACCACGGCGCACACTCCACCGAAGCCTCCAGCAGCCAAACTCCGCAGGCCCGCAAAGGACTTCTTCCCAACCTCCTTCGCGTTCTCCTTCAATTCCTCTTTCGACTCTGGCACGTGGGGTAGCTTGCCTGCGACGCCTGGAGGCAGCGAATCGATCTTCTGGTTGATCTGCGTGCCCGTGGAGGGGGAGGAGGAAGACATGACGAAAAGAGGAGAATTGCGCACAATTTTTTGTCGGCGACAGGAAGGCTGTGAGGAATTTATTGTCGTGTGGATAAAAGAGGGCTGCAACTTCACCGGACGAAGAGTTGCCGAGGCCCAGGCTGCGCGGCTGGCGTTTTCTCGGCCGAGTGGTGCTCTGGGGAAGCGGAACTTTGGGACCACCTGGCCGAATGAAATTCTTTTTCCTGACTTCAACTCTTCCACACTCGGAATGGTGCTTTGTGCGTTATTGTGATGTTTTCACTCTAGAGGGAAGTCCCTACATGAGCTGGGGGCGGTACGATCCACATCCTCAGCCTCGGTGTCTTCTTGATAGTGGGAAGTTTGTTTGTTACAGTACGAGTAACCTTATTCGTAATCTCACAGCTCATCCCAGTCCACAGCAATAGCTTGCGCAATTACCTCTCGCTGTCCCTCAAGTCAACTCACCAAACTTCCGTCGTCAACTTCCTACAATTTGAGGTTACTCTTCATTTGGGCCTGCGATCAACATCTTGATCCCCTTTCCAGCCTTGACATCCTTGAAGGCCTGCTCTGCTTCCTCAAATCGCACCGTCTCGCTGATCAACTGCTTCACGTCCACCTTCCCAGCAGCAACGAGCTCGACTGCAAGTTTGTAGTCACCGCTACCGTATCTGAAGCTTCCCTTGGCTGTCACCTCCTTCATGCACAGCTCCATGATGGGGAATGTGATATCGGGCTTGCCCATCCCTCCTTGAACATAAACACCTCCTCTCCGCACAACATAGATGGATGTCTGGATGGACGGTTCGGCGCCGGAAGCGTCGATGACAGCGTCTGCACCACCTTCAAGTCCAGCCTCCTTCAGCAAGCGGGCAGCGTTTTCCTCCGCAGGGACCCGCTCAGGTGTGAATGTATGCGTTGCGGCGTAAGCAGCTGCGAACTCAAGTCTGGAGGGTTGGATGTCAACTGAGACGACAGTGGTTGCACCAAATGCCTTCGCGACTGCGCAACAAAGAAGTCCCACCGGGCCAGCACCCATAACCACGACACTTTGGCCTGGCTTGATCTCAGCCTGCTTGGTAATATGAACCGCCACGGCCAAGGGCTCGATCAACGCTCCCTCCTGAAGAGACACATGATCCGGCAGCTTGTAGCAGAAATCCTCCGCAGAAGTATAGTATCCGGCCAGGGTACCATCGATTGGAGGGGATGCTGCGAAGCGCATGTCAGGGCAGAGGTTGTAGTGGCCTGCCAGACACGGTGTGCAACGTCGGCAGGGTGTCCCGGGCTCCAATGCGATCCTGTCCCCAACTTTGACCGACTTCACCGCCGACCCGACCTCCACAATGGTCCCTGCGGACTCGTGGCCGAGAACCATAGGATCCTTCAGAATGAAAGAGCCAATTCGGCCAGCCTCCCAGTAGTGGACATCGCTGCCACAGATGCCAGTGTAGTTTATGGCAATGAGGACATCGTGAGGCGATTCGATCTTGGGCTTCGGTCTCTCTTCGAAAGTCACGTCGTGCGGTTTATTGAGGATGAAGGAGAGGTTCTGCACAAGATTGAGCTTAGCTATCACAGGGTCTTCGGGAGTGCTGGAGGGGCAAGTTACGCTGTCTGTCTTGGCCATTGTGTAACTGCAATGGGATTTCGAGGGTGAGAGGAAGATTGATGAGCTCGAGAAGTCCCCCTTCTCGTATTTAAATAAAGGCGTTGTTCCTAGGGAAAGCAAACCATTGACACCAGTTGACCTGCAATGTCGCTCGGCACACTTGCCCCTCTCTCATGGCCCCTCCACCCCCCTAGCCCCCCCTACCCCCACACCCTCCAAAGCGAACCCAGAATTTATCCAGAATTATCCGCGCCAATCACGGCTCTCTCTGCGTGGCCGAAACCGCTGCAAGGCGTGCCCAAGGGATGCGATGTTGAGGGCCAGACGGCCTGCAGTGGAGGACGACAACAGACGGTGACACTCGTTTTTCCAGTGTGGAAATGACCAACATTCAACGCGCGATACATGCAATGGAAGGGAAGGGAAGGTGCGCCGCTCAGCCAATTGCTGTGGCGGAAAAGGGGGCCCACTTGACCCGGCTGAATTCTCCAGACGAGGCTACGAAGCCGAGAATCTAAGGCAAATTTTCAACCCTCATTCCTCCCTTTCTTCCACAACCCACATCGTCGGAATCAATCGCAACCCACAATGGCAGAACTAGACACAGTTGTCACTAAAACATCCCTCGAGGCTCTCCCCAAGATCGCAGAGGGGAAGGTCCGCGATCTCTATGAAGTCGACTCGAAAACCCTCCTCTTCGTGGCCTCGGACCGTATCTCGGCGTACGATGTTATTATGGAAAATGTGAGTGGCCCAGCAATTTTTATCGTTCAGACTAATTGTCTATTTTCAGGGCGTTCCATCAAAAGGCAAACTCCTCACGCTGCTGTCTGCGCACTGGTTCAAACTTCTCCCAACATTGATTCCCGACCTCCGAACTCATTTCCTCACCCTCTCCCTTCCCTCCTCGATTCCCGGGTCCGAGCATGTCAAACTCCAGAAACGCTCAATGCAAGTTCGACGCCTCAAGATCTTTCCAATTGAAGCAATCGTTCGAGGCTACATTACAGGTTCTGCTTGGAAAGAGTACCAGCGCAGCGGAACAGTGCACAAGATGCCAATCGTGGCAGGCCTGAAAGAATCGGAAGCTTTCCCTCAAGGGGCAATATATACACCAAGCACCAAGGCCGAAGCAGGGCAGAATGACGAGAACATTTCGATTGCAGAAGCTGCAGAAATCGTTGGGCCAAAATACGCGCAAAAGATAGAGGATCTCGCAATCAAACTCTACACATTAGCACGAGATTATGCAGCAGAAAGAGGCATCATAATTGCGGACTCCAAGTTTGAGTTTGGGTTGGATGAGGAGTCCGATGAGGTGGTTTTGGTTGATGAAGTTCTGACACCGGACTCGAGTCGATTCTGGCCGGCAGACAAGTACGAGATTGGGAGAGAACAGATGAGCTACGACAAACAGTATTTGAGGGATTGGTTGACAAGTGAGGGTTTAAAGGGGAAGCAAGGTGTCAAAATGCCTGAGGAGGTCGTGAACAAGACCGCGGAGAAGTACAGAGAGGCATTCGAGAAGTTGACTGGGCAGAAATGGGTGGATGCTGTTAAAACCTGAAGGCCGACCAAGTGGAAGACTTGATGTTTATGATCTTCCTCGACCGATACTCTGCTCCCGAAAGCATTTCTATAGAGATCTTCCAGTGAACGATATCCAAAGACTTACTTCCTTGCAAAAGATTTTTTTTTTATCATTTCGTGCATATCTTGATTCTCAAGATGTGAGCATTCCTGCTCTGCAGGCAGGGGTGAGACACTGCATATTTTCTATCTCGCCCCACCTTCCTCTCATGTTCATAACAAACAAACCCAAAGTTCACCACTTCGCTACGCAAGCAAAAGAAATCTTTTTGAATTTCATGTACAAGCATAATGTCTTCGATCCATCCTCGATATGTCCCTCGGGACTCATCCGAAGCTCAGCACGCCGCGTCCTCCATCCAGGTCATTCGCACGAGGGACAATGCATCCTTCCTCGCCTCCAAGATTTCGAATGTGGTAACAAAAGACGCCAAAAAGGAAACCGCAACCACAAAACTCGCATCAGCTATCCTACCGACTGCAGCCGTCCCTCTTTCTCTGATTCTCAACCACCCGAACATCATCTCCCTTGTCGACATCATCCGGACTTCCACTCTTTCAGGCCCCACCACCGAAGCAGGTCCCTACGGCGACATTACAGTCTGGGAAGATATGGATGCCGGGTGCTTAGCCTACCTCTTGCCCACACCGGAAGCATACCCAGACTTTGCTGACGAAGCTGGATGGCACCTCCTTGCCGCCCAAAACTTCCACCGCTTCTCTCTCCCAGAATCCCTCTGTTGGCATGTGCTGAAAAGTATCTCTCGAGCTCTGCTCTGGCTGCATCACGGAGTCAAGGAAACGGCGGGGATACGTAGAGAATGGCTCAGGCATGATGATGACTGGCACACTATTTTGATCAGAGATATCAGTCCTGGTCAGATTTGGTTCAAGAAACCGAAGGGAGAGGAAACGTATGGTGAGTGTAAGCTCGGGGGCTTTCAATGGGGGAAGGTTTGCGGGAGCGTGGGAGGCCGTGTGGCTTCGACACAGAGGATGGAAGAGGCATCGAGAGAGAAGATGTTTTACTGGCCTCCAGTAAGTCTGGTCATTTAACTTTAATTGCCCGAGACTTATTTCTTCTCAGGAGATCTATAGACACACACACTCATGGACTCGAGCATCTGAAGTCTGGGCCCTGGGTGCAACAGTCTACACGATGATGACCGGCATGCCGCCACCTCGATTTTACAATTACGAATGGCAGATCTCGAGGATGAATGACAAAGGGTTTAGTGACTCGATTCGGCACATTGTTGCTGAGATGTTGAGGCCGCATCCCGATGATAGGTTGCAGACAAAGGACTTGGTGAACCAGGTTGATGATGCTTGGGAGGGGTGGAGGGCTACGACGGATGAGGGTGCTTATTATGTTGATGTTGTGGACAAGGCAGTGTTGAGGAGTGCGCTTGGTACTGGTGAATCGCTGGTGTTATAAATCGTGTGAATGAAGAAGTGCGCTGTGTTTGGAATTAGTAGGAAAGATGCGAGTCTTCTTAGTCGATGATGAATCTGATTCTTCTAATTTGAAAGCAACAACACTTATCGGCGGTACGCCTCCGCGCGTAATATGTTCAGAGGGAATGCTTTCAGCCACTACTTCCCTTATGGAGTGCAAAGACAAGATATTGAAAGAAATATTATGACACGTGACATCAGAACATTTCCCTGCCAGACATCAAACCTGAAGGTATTTCAGGCTAGAAAATAGGCCCTTCGACCTTGCTAGAGCCTGTATAGTCGGTCCGACATAGCTGTCCGCCTTTTACGCCCATGAAAACGTTTTTGCTATAGCAGGAATTATTTAATAAGTATTGCAATTATAGAATAGAACCAGGCAAATAACATGTATTAACCACTTCTTTAATAGGAATAGTATTTAACTGGTAATAGAATTTTGAAGTACACGGACAGTTTATACTTTATTTTGACCATATAAAACGCGAAAATATTTTAGGAAAGTCACGTGCACTGAAGTAAGTAGCATTTAAACTTAGATTTATAAGGCCCATTAGGCTTCTATAAGCTTACTATATATATTAGAAACTCAAAATTTAAGATTTAGTACTATAGAGAGTATAAAGTACTAAAAGTCTATGATTTTAATCACGTGCAGCCTCGCTAAAAATAACAAGGTGCTTTATAACTCCCGCAATACTAAAGATATTAAAAAACGGCGAACGGGAAATTAATCACTATACGACACACGGTGATTCCGATTAATATGATTTATAATAATAAGTTTTATTGTAGACTTTCTTTCATTTTGTCGTTGTTGTGTCGGACCGACTGAACGTCTTATGTTGCATCCTATTGTTCCCGACGATGGGCGCCACTCAGCCCCCCAGTTGATTGGCCGATGAGAGTCGCCGATTGCGCAGCGGGATGATTACCTCAACGGCCTGGGACCCGAGGTATCTCCTTTGGGCCTTCCGTCATGACTTGGGCTTGGGAAAGAGATTTTCGCAGAGGGTTTCTTTGTGTACAGTATTGCCACCAGCGCATCTCACCTTGATTGAGAGGAAAACAAAGCAACAACTTTGAGAATATCCTCGATCACAAAAAAGTAGAAGCCCAAATCTGCTCTGCCACTGTATTTTGTACCGCGCCTCTCGATTTTGCGCGGGTGCAACAGCCGAAAATAATTAGTCAGTGTGCTGGCCGCGATAGTGGGGTGCCCGCGCGCAGAATCAGCGCACGCCCTTCATCTCCCACCACCACCACCACAATCCTCCATCCGAATTGCTTCTTCTCACAACAACCCTCTCGCTGCCCCCTCCCGAGATCCAGCAGCAAAACACGGAGTAACTCTCCTGCCGCTCATTGCTCCGCCATTCGACGAGCGCACGCGCAGCCCTTGCCCGTCAAACTTCGTCTGTCCTTCGAGAGTCACCCACCCCTCGAATCTCTCCATCCTCGAACCTTGGCCTCGAACACCAAACAGCTATTCGCACACAACACTGCTCTCGATTATCGAAGGAATACACGGTTACGACGGCCTCAGAACATCGTGAACCTCTCTCCAAGATGACCTACAATGGCAGACGGGGTCCGAACGTCAGCGAGTACATCGCCAACCTGAATGCGATCCCGACGGCACAGGACCTCTCGAACCAAGACAACTTTGTGGATGACGATCTGGCGCTTTTCACGAACACTCAATTCTTCGACTTTGATCTGGGACAGGAGGTGGACTTGCAGGCTGGGGGCTTTGCGGACGGTCAACCGGCGCCGGCTGCCGATAGCTTTGACGTTGATGTAAAGGGACTGGATTTTGCTTCAGGTTAGTGCATATCTGTTGGGTCTATATCGAGATGCTGTTGTTTGCGATTTCTGTCTGCTGTTTCTCTCTCCGACTCTGGCTCAGGATCTGCTTCTGCTCCTCCACCCTTGAGGAGAAGTCGTTGCTCAGCTGGCCGACTTCCTGCTGCACAACCCCGCAGATAGCGCCTGGGCCAATGCCCGAGTCATTCTCACAATGACTGGCTGTGCTGCGCGCGGTGCTCGCAGTTGCTGCAGTTGCTGCAGCAGTCCTCTGTTGGATATTCAGACGGGCCTATCACGCAATGTCAAGTCCAGGATGACGCCTTATCACATGACTTCCTGGGCGGAGCATCAACTCGAGGCGCAGCGATATATGTCTGACAAAGTTGTCGACATTACCGCCTCCGCTTCTAACCGTTGTGTGGAACACTGTGGAGTGGCCATGCTGACGCTTGATGGCTCCCGCAGGCGATTTCCCGTTTAATGACTTCAACCAATTCCCCGGCAGCTTCACCGACCCCAGCCACACCCCCCTCCAACCCGGTCAAGCTCTCTACGCCTCGTCACCTGCTGCGGGATCTCCAACATCTGTAGTAGCCCCGTCGGGCACGAAGCGCAAGTCGGATTCTATTTCGACATCCCCATCCGATGCACAATCCTTCGAAGAAGCATCCCGCCTTGCTGCTGAAGAAGACAAGCGACGACGCAACACTGCTGCCTCAGCACGATTCCGGGTCAAGAAGAAGCAAAGAGAACAAGCTCTGGAGCGGTCTGCGAAGGAAATGAGTGATAAGGTTGCTGCGTTGGAAGGACGGATAAACCAATTGGAGACAGAAAACAAATGGCTGAAGAACCTGATTACCGAGAAGAACGACTCGAAAGAGGATATCGCTGCGCTATGGAAGAAGTTCAACGCTGAGAACGAGCAAAGGAAAGGCTCTGAGCGGAAGAGTGGCGTTGGTACCAAGCCGTGACCTCGGGGTTCTCTTTCTTTTCTCAGTGGTGGCTTTTTGCTTTGCATCTAAAGTAATGCGCGCTATTACACACCTTTGATTCGTACATCGTGGCTAGGGGGTGACGGTAAATGGTGTACGTCTTGGTGGGTGGGCTTCCTCATACTTGCATCAGAGTAGCCGGATTGCTATCTCTAAGAAGGTCACGAACAAATGAACATAAATGGTATGCTTGTACCTGCGTAATTCTTGTGACTTTGAAGTGCCCGACTTTCCGTCCAATATTGTCAGCAAGCAACTCCTTGGCCGAGTTGTGTTCCAAGTAACATCACGAATCCATGGCGTGCATTACAATTTCAGCCAATCAATCATCCCAACAGTGCTATTTTTGTAATTCGTCAGATCAAATTGAGTCCCACTTCTCATTCCTCAAAATGTCCAGCGTCCTCCCTCCTAACGAGCCTACCACCCATAAGTCTGTGGACTACAGGGCATTTCGCTAACAAATAACCACTAACGTCCCTCCCTACGTCGCGAGAAACCCACCGTGCCGAGAAAATCGAGGGGTACTTTGACTTTAAACATATTTAAATCTGTGCACACATCGAAATATTCTATATTGTTATTTGAGCCGTACCCCGT
Source organism: Hyaloscypha sp. PMI_1271 (assembly GCA_021399465.1). Classification (NCBI taxonomy): domain Eukaryota; kingdom Fungi; phylum Ascomycota; class Leotiomycetes; order Helotiales; family Hyaloscyphaceae; genus Hyaloscypha; species Hyaloscypha sp. PMI_1271. The sequence goes on along the minus strand of JAJTUS010000244.1, from coordinate 42,757 downwards.
GGCTACTCCTGAACACTCTGCGCCTCTCCCACCAGAAAATTACATTCGCGTCGTCGCCCTTGCGCCTGATCTGCGGGCGGCCTTCTTTTATGATGGAAGAGAGTTCTTTCACTATAGCTCTACTATTAAGCTCTTATCACTTCTGATATTTATAAAAGGGTCTTAAACGATCTTTAAACCCTTACTACTAAGTTGGAAATCCTTATTAGCTTTGTGGCTGCCGCGGACCGCGAATTCATACAAGGTCGCCACGCGGGATAGTACCTCCAATCGAAGCGACTAACTTAACTTAACAAGGTTTGGTTAGGGTATAACGACCCCTCCCTCTCCCCGCATTTCATGACGGATGCAATTGAAGAATAAATGTCAGCCTAAGATTTAAGGCTAGACAATTCGAAAACAGCAGAAGTTAAAGCTTGGACATCAGATTACTGATTGTACTTTTCTGTCATTCACTGTGCAATTCCTTCAGCTCCCCCCTCAGCGACATGAACACACCATGCTCAATCGAGAGTAGCTTCGAATATCTACATCCTGTCCCATATGACTTCCCGAGTTTCTGCGGTAAGCCCGTGCGATTGGCAGGTCTTCCGCGGTGATGCTCGTCGATGTCATTACCGCGAGGCTGCCGCTCAGCTGAGTGCGCTAGCCCCAACGCGACGCCTTCTCCAACCTTCACCTCACTCCACATCTATGCTCTTTCGACGGCTCAACAGCTACCGAGAACCCTTCCTCCTGCGATCCTCGAACCTAGTCGAATAATGCGTCTGCTACAGTACAACAACGATGGCGACTTCAGCCTGACTGAGTTCTTTGAAGGCGATATACCCAAGAAGTATGCTATACTTTCGCACAGATGGGGAGCGGAGGAGGTCACTTTCAAGGATCTGACAGACGGCACGAGTAAATGCAAGGCTGGCTACGGCAAGATACAGTTCTGCGGAGAACAGGCGAGGCGTGACGGTTTACAATACTTTTGGGTGGACACCTGCTGTATCGATAAATCCAATGCCGTCGAGCTTCAGGAAGCTATCAACTCGATGTTTCGCTGGTACCATGATGCGACCAAGTGCTACGTTTATCTACTAGATGTTTCGCGACCTCGAACCGATTCGGCCGACGGGTCTAATGAAGCCTGGGTATCGACATTTCGGAAAAGCGAATGGTTCACACGAGGCTGGACGCTGCAAGAGCTTATTGCGCCGGCGTCAGTCAACTTCTTCTGCAAAGATAGGGGGCTATTAGGAAATAAGGTCTCCCTAGAACGACACATCTGCGAGGTAACAGGCATTCCAGCTAGTGCCCTTCGAGGGAGCCCTTTGTCTGACTTCAGCGTCGCTGAGCGACTGTTGTGGGCAGCAAGTCGTGGGACTTTTCGCCAGGAAGACAAAGCATACTCGCTATTAGGCATTTTTGACGTCAATATGCCGCTTATATACAGCGAAGGAAAGGATAAGGCGATGAATCGACTTCGAGAGGAGATTGATAAGGCTTCAAAAGGTAAGTCTTACTCTTTTGTCATGAGCACACATTAAGAATACATCTGGGTATTGCGAAGCTGCTGACTAGATCAGGTTTCAAGCGCGAGGACTTCTCAGTCACCTTCAGCCTCTCTGATGTTTCCTACGTCGAACACTTTGTGGCAAGGAAGGCAGAGCTCGTAGAGATACACAAGGCACTCAGTGGTGATGGCTCCCGCCGAGCAGTGGTTCTTTACGGTCTCGGCGGAATGGGCAAGACACAACTTAGTGCTGCATACGCGAAGCGGCACAAGGACAGCTACTCGGGAATATTCTGGCTGAATATCAAGGACAAGGATTCTCTAAAGCAGAGCTTTGCTAAGGTAGCCAAGCAGATATCAAGAGAACATCCGTCGGCTCTTCGGCTTAGCAACGTGGATGCAAATGAAAGCCTCGACGAGGTGATTGATGCTGTCAAAGCGTGGCTGAGTCGGCCAAACAATACGCGATGGCTGATGATCTTCGACAATTACGATAACCCCAAACTGCCTAGGAACTGGGATCCTGCGGCTGTGGATATCAAAAAGTTCTTTCCCGAATCATATCAAGGGTCGATTATTATCACGACGCGGTCATCGCAAGTCAAAAATGGTCAACTTATTCAGGTTCGTAAGCTCGGGGATGTACGTGATAGTCTCGAGATTTTATCAAACGCATCGAGGCGGAAAGGACTATTTGATGGTAAGAACGTTATACATTTCTGTGATACGGATCTAATCTTATTAATAGATTCCGATGCTATCATGCTTGCTAAAGAATTAGACGGACTGCCTCTTGCACTGGCTACTGCCGGAGCATATCTCGATCAAGTGACGGTGGGTTTTTCGGACTATTTACGTCTATATAAGCAGTCGTGGGTGCAACTCCAAGAGTCGAGTCCAGAACTGGATTCGTACGAGGACCGAACACTTTACTCTACATGGCAGATATCATTTAATCACGTCAAACAGGAAAATGACCTCTCAGCTAAGCTTCTTTGCTTCTGGGCGTACTTCGATAGCCAGGATCTCTGGTTAGAGCTTCTTCAGCACAGTGACTCGAACGACCCAGACTGGCTACGAGAACTGACGAAAGACGAAATAAGCTTTCATCAAGCGGTGCGGGTATTGAGTAGCCATGGGCTAGTGGAGGTAGATATGTCTTCGCAAGAATTAATCGAGTCACGAGGGTATAGTATTCATGGATGTGTTCACTCGTGGACAGTCCACGTTCTTAACCAAGCGTGGGATTACGATCTAGCTAAGCTAGCTGTGAAGTTTGTTGGATCACATATCCCGGGAGAGCTGACTATTCGGCCGTGGCTGACACAACGACGGCTTCTCCAGCATGCAGCTAGATGTTCATATATGATTTTGAACAGCTTAGTTACGGACGATGGCATCGCACCGGTATGCCACGAATTAGGCCGTCTCTATGCCTCCCAGGGCAAGCTCGTCGAGGCCGAGCAGATGCACCAGCGGGCGCTGCAAGGCTACGAGAAGGCGTTTGGTCCGGAGCACATGTCCACGTTTAACACGGTCAATAACCTAGGGAACCTCTACATATCCCAGGGCAAGCTCGTCGAGGCCGAGCAGATGTACCAGCGGGCGCTGCAAGGCAACGAGAAGGCGTTGGGTCCGGAGCACACGGCGACGCTCAACACGGTCCATAACCTAGGGAACCTCTATGCCTCCCAGGGCAAGCTCGTCGAGGCCGAGCAGATATACCAGCGGGCGCTACAAGGCAAGGAGAAGGCGTTAGGTCCGGAGCACATGTTCACGCTTAATACGGTTAATAATCTGGGGAGTATCTACCAATCCCAGGACAAGCTCGTCGAGGCCGAGCAGATGTATCAGCGGGCGCTTTGTGGGTACGAGAAGGCGTTAGGTCCGGAGCACACTTCGACGCTTAATACGGTCAATAACCTAGGGAACCTCTACCAATCCCAGGACAAGCTCGTCGAGGCCGAGAAGATGTACCAGCGGGCGCTACAAGGCTACGAGAAGGCGTTGGGTCCGGAGCACATGTCCACGCTTAATACGGTCAAATATCTAGGGATTATCTATAAATCTCAGGGCAAGCTCGTCGAGGCCGAGCAGATGTACCAGCGGGCGCTACAAGGCTACGAGAAGGCGTTGGGTCCGGAGCACATATCCACGCTTGACACGGTCAATAACCTAGGGATCCTCTACAAAAACCAGGGCAAGCTAGACGAGGCCGAGAAGATGTATCAGCGGGCGCTTTGTGGGTACGAGAAGGCGTTAGGTCCGGAGCACACGTCGACACTTAACACAGTCAATAACATGGGGGCTCTCTATAAAAACCAAGGCAAGCTTGTCGAGGCCGAGAAGATATACCAGCGGGCGCTGCAAGGTAAGGAGAAGGCGTTAGGTCCAGAGCACACGTCGACGCTCGACACGGTTAATAACCTGGCAGCCCTCTACGCCGCCCAGGGCAAGCTAGCCGAGGCCGAGAAGATGTACCAGCGGGCGCTGCAAGGCTACGAGAAAGCGTTGGGCCCGGACCACACGTCGACGCTTCGTACGGTCAACTGCCTAGGGGCCCTCTACGCCGCCCAGGGCAAGCTAGCCGAGGCCGAGAAGATGTACCAGCGGGCGCTGCAAGGCTACGAAAAGGCGTTAGGTCTAGAGCACACGTCGACGCTCGACATAGTCAACAACATGGGGGTTCTCTATAAAAACCAAGGCAAGCTTATCGAGGCCGAGAAGACATACCAGCGGGCGCTACAAGGCTACGAAAAAGCGTTGGGTCCAGAGCACACGTCGACGCTTCGTACAGTCAATAACCTAGGGGCCCTCTACGCCGACCAGGGCAAGCTTGTCGAGGCCGAGCAGATATACCAGCGGGCGCTGCAAGGCTACGAAAAGACGTTGGGTCCGGAGCACATGTCGACACTCACCACGGTTAACAACCTAGGTCTCCTTTACAAAAAACAGTGCTATGCGGCTGCTAAGCTCTCAGGCTATAACATTGTGCTTGCGTACATCAAGCAGTTGGCCAGCCTTTGCCTCGGATTTCCACACTCAAGACTAGCACTATTTGACTATGTTGGGCGAGCGTTCGTCTGGGTGGGAGACAATGAAAAGTCTGCAGCTGCCTTTGCGTATCAATTGGCCCTAAGCTCACCTAAATACTATGCATATTGTGATGGCTGTGATACTGGGTTATGTGTCGACATGAGTCGATTCGTTTGCACAGTTTGTGAAGACAGGGATTTATGCAAAAGCTGTTTTGATAAATTGGAAAGCAATGACCTTGGAGAGGTTTCTTCTTCATGTCAAGGCCACACATTCCTTGAATTGGATGGTATTAGTATAGCGAGGTCTTCTTCAACTGATAATGCAAATAATAGCCTATTAATCGAGCAGTGGTTGAAGGATATAGCAGATCTATAGGTTTAAGAAGTCAAAGTAATCTAAATATTTTACGATCTCAGCGATGGTAACCTCGCAAGCACGCTCAGAGAACCCTTGGACAGCTGGACGTGGCGGCGTAGATGAAGGGGGAAGAGCTAGAAAAGAGGATTTTGCGGCTCAATTGCCATGCGCAGGAACATGACAACCGTCCTTTTGACAATGGCAGCGTCGACCAGAGTGTTGCTCGAAGGTACATCATTCCCCAGAATGGCGTCGAATCTTGCAGAGTCGCAGCATGCGCAGATTCGCGACATGATCCTGAGTAAGCGTCTTGCTGCTGAAATAGCTGATGTTGCTGGTTGCAGCGAGCGTTCCGTGTATGTGTTAACTTAACAATGCAGGTTTACGTAAGGGTAAGCGGTCTTGACGCGCTTTGTGGCACATATGTCGATTCATGAATTTGGTTTGAGTTATCATATTGAGACTACAGCTATTGATGCTTATGTAGAGCATCTGAACGACAGGCAGCAGTAGGCTACAGTACTGCAAATTAGGTAGAAATGCCACCTCCTTATGTGATTCATCATGTGACTCACTAGTCACACATCACATGCTAACAGTATGCAATAAACAAAAACCTCCGCTGCTTTGGCTCCACCCCTTCGAACGGCGTCGGACGGCCTCGAAGCATTACCCCTCTGATGTTAGACGATCTGTGTGAATACTTACTGGAGAAGCCAGGGCTATATCGGGACGAGATGGCGGACTTCCTGTGGAACAAGTTTTAAGGTGCATGTAACGACTTCAAGCATAGGGAGAGCGCTGGCTTCCCGCGGTTAGACTAAAAAAACAATTGGCCGTATCGTAAAGGCAAGAAATGCTGATCTTCGAGATTTGTACCTGCATTGCGACGCTGGCCGAAATGATTTTATTATGATGCGACGTGCGCGGTCGCTGCGCACTAACCAAAAATCGTTGATCGTTTGGTTAGAGGTACCGACCCGCATGGCGATCTTGCATGAATCTGCGGACCGCATCAGCCACAATGCTAATGAGGATTTCTAACATGGAAGGAGACCTGCAGAGCTCAGGTAAAATCTGTTTATGGGAATTAAAAGTGATAAGAGCTCGATGGTAGAGCTATGGTGAAGGAACTCGATAACGCTACGAAGGGAGACTCTCTGCAAATCAGGTGCAAGGGGGACGACGCAAATGTAATATTTTGGTGAGAGGGGTTCTAGGTGTTTAGGAGTGGCTATAAAACGCGACGTATACAAAGAAATTAGAGACATCGATTTATATATATTTTTTGAGGTGCTTAAAGTCAAAGTACCCTTCAGATTTCTCGGCACGGTGGGTTTCTCGGCACGTAGGGAAGGACGTTAAAGGAATAATCAAAATTTTTGCACAATGTAATAAATATTTAAAATAAATAGCGAAATTATTACTTAGCTTCTCTCCTACTGAATTAATTAAGTTTAAAGGAAAAAGAATATGTAGTTATTTAATTAATTTCATGTGAAGTGATTGACTTTGTTTTCGCGAGGCCTGAAAACCTCGCTTAAATGCCCTGTAGTCCACAGACTTATGGGGGGTGGGCTCGTAAAGGTATGTAAATCAGAAGGTCGAAAGCTTCCTCTATCAAGTCATTTTCTGACATGCGTTCACTAGACTAGTTGACAGACACATCTTCATCATTCTCTATCCCGCCTGGCACTGCCTCATGGCAAACTTGAAGGCTTGGATGCTTGAAATGCGCTCGAAGGGCAGGCTCCGAGCAGCCAAGTCGACCCAAGTCTTGAGTGGGCTGTCTGTAATGAACATTGCTGCTGCAACCTCCAGATCTTCAGAGACCAGTCCCCGCAGTTCAGAGCTTTCCTGATTCCTTTGGTTGTTTCACTCGTTTTCATTCCTCCTGTCACGGCGGGCTACCCCCACGAGCGAAGGCTGGTGCACTTTTCATCGCCCTGTAGCTCAATAGGAACTCGACTCGGCGCAGCTTGAAAAGCTACAGAAGAGGCGAGGGTGTAGGCTTTGATTTGCAAGGCTAATTGCCCCCACCTGCAAGAAATCTTTCGATGTCGCTTGTTGCTGTTTCGAGGTTGGCGGAGGGCTTGACAGAGAAGAAGATTGTCTTTGGCGTCGCTGATTGTGGCAGATTCCTCTAGTGAGAGGCCTCATCGGGTTCTCTTTGCCATCTAGAAGAGGCCGGAGGAGACCTTCACCTTCTAGCTCAATGTGAGAGGCATTGATGTCCGAAGTTTGATTCAAATGTTTGTTCGTCAGGTGCTTTGGAATAGCTGGTGAGGATGTCTTGTGCTTCAATCAATTGCAAGCTAAGTGTTGAAACAGCTAGCTACTTTAGGCTATCCATTCCTTCCACTCCAGCTTCAACCACTAGTCAGTTCGTTCTATTATTAGAATATGCTTACGTATAGACACACTAATCGCTCGATTAGTATTTCCATTCGATTACGTTCATTAAACCTATGTTTAGGTATCTTGATAGTAATCGTATCACCACCAAGATGCGGGGTAAATCACATGGTGCGCTGGGAATCAGGAATATAGCTATGGAAGTCATTCCCTTAGTTTTTATGGTGGTACACTCCTGTAATTAGCATATCTACAGATTATCAACCCTTAATATATCGATTTCTACCATATAAATCGATTCTCAGTTTAACAGGTTCTGAGCCCGGTCAGCGCACTAAGTGCTTTCACGCGATTTTCAGATCACGTGACCTCATTTATTCACTTTACTATTTCCGATATCATCAAAATCGCGATTTTTATTGAATCGCACCCGTCCCTTTGGCTTTGCATCAGACGAATTCGCCGAAAACACAGCCATTTTCGGTCGTAAATTCTCCGCGAAATCCGCTATACCGGACACCAAAAAACCGGAATATGTCACCTATAAAGGGTCGAAGATCCTACCACTCACAGAGACTAATATCGTCTCCTGGATAATCCATACCAGGAATATCCTCATTTTTGACGATCTATGGTAATATGTCGACCTAGATTAAGCCCCTACGATTATTGAATTAGCTCTAAAGGACGATAAAACGATCAGTCGTTAAATATCACTCGCTCGTGTAGTACTAAGCTTCCTTATTAACGCCGATTTCTAGCTAGAACTCGACGAATTCAACCTTCTATACCAGATTTGGGCATATATTAAAGCTAGAGCGAACTAGCTAAAAGCTTAGAAATAGTCACTTAGCCTTTAGGAATTAGAGACACTCACTTATAATTCTAATAAAGGGATAGAGGACTTTATTAACCGCGTTAGTTATAAGGTATTAGATATTAAGGGGGTAGGAGGCCTTATTATAGACGTTACTATATCAGGAATCCTACTCCGGGGGCTTCCTAATAAGGAATTCTCGAATTTTAAGCTATATATCGGTTCTATGAGAGACGATCTCCCTAGACTAAAAATGGAATTACGTAGAGCAGAGGCCACTATTAAGGAGGAGAAGCTTAGAACTAATAGTTCTAATACCTCTAATTCTACGTTAAAAGCGCTATTAGCTTAGTCGAATTAATTAGGTAAGAAATAGTCAAAAAACAAGGACAAAAAACCGAAGCTCCCTAAGGATCCGAACGCTTATTACTCTTACCACGAATATAAGGGGTATAATATCAAGGACTATATAAGCTATAAATAAGCTTAGAAGTTCTTTAATTCTAAGGGAAAAGACGCTTTTTCTACTAATTAGGAGGCGTCGTCCTCTAGTTTAAAGGAGACTATATACCCTAAGGCGTATACTACTAGAAAAACGATATTTAGTGTACTACTTAGTAGCTAATTACCCGACGATTTTGCGAATATCTAGTATATTGATTTGGGTACTACAAATTATTTTACTAGTAATAAAAGCTCCTTTCTTATATACGAAGAGATTAATCTATTTCTAATTACCCTTAGTAACGAATTAACGATTCTAATTAAGGGAAAGGGAACTATCCTTTTAGCTACTAAGCTAGAACTGAAAATATAGCTCATTAACGTGCTTTATAGCCCTTAGTTTAGGAATACCTCTTTATTATCGATTCCGAAAATCACCTATATAAGAGGCGACGTGATATTTTCCTAGGGGAATATCCGAATTATCGATAAAGGTACTACTATTATAACTAGTACCTTTAGCTTATCTATAGGGCTATATTAGCTCGATTAGTTCAGTTCAGGACATGCTCTTAAAGTATCGAAAACAGAGGCTTTAGCCTCCTTAGAGGTATAGTACTAGTGCTATAGATACTTGAATACGAAGTATGTCCTAGAATTAGTAAACCACGTCTATAGTTTATAGTTCAAAAATCAGAACGTATTCGACTATAATTCATACGATATGAGTAAGATTATAAGAGCTAGTATAACTAATTTATACCCTAAAAAACTACTTCTAGGGGAATATCTCACTATTAATCTATAGGGGCTATTAAGGGTTCTATCCCTTAATAAAAACACTCACATATTATTAACTACTTATAAGGGTACCAAATATCGTATAGCGGTATATCTATTGAATCGAAAAGGCTATTTTACGGACCTCTAGTATTAAGTCACCTTTATAGAGACATAGACTAGAAATAAGGTCAAATGCCTATACCTTAATAATACTCTTAAATTTATATTAGGCTAAGTTAAGAACTAGTATAAAGTAAAGGGTATTCGATTAGAACTAATAACTACCTATACGCCTAAATAGAATAGTGTTTCTGAATATAGTATATATATAATTATCGAATTAGAGTATATAGAGCTAGAATAATCGGGCTTACTATACGATTTCTAGGAGGAAGTAGCTATATATGGGATTTACGCCTATAATCGATACTACCTCCCTAAAATTGGTATGACTCTATATAAAGCCTTCTATAGAGTCAAACTAGACGTTTCTAACCTATAGGTATTCGGTTCTTTAGCGTATATTTATATACCTAAAGAGATAGCTTTATAGTACAAACATATAGCTAAAGCCTTTAGGGGCATTTTCACTAGCTATAGTAGTTCTAGATATCGTATCTAGAACCCCTATAAGTATTCATTCGTCGTTTCTAACTATTATACTATTAAAGAACACATTAAGGGAGTATGTCTCCTGAACTAAGCCTCCTAGCTTTATAGAAGACTTATTAATACCGCTGATAATTATGACAATACTTCTAGTAGTAATACGGACGAATTTAGCTCAAATCATAGAGATACTATTATTATTGATACTAGAAATTAATTACTTGATATTCTATTAGAAGATAATCTAGAAAAGAACTCTGATTTAGAGGGGAATACTACTCAAAGTAGGTCACATGACTAAATTAAGGGTATTTCTACTATAAGCGAGCCTCTTGAATAGCTAGAACCTTAACTACTTAGTAGTTTAGAATCAAGCTCTACTACTTAGAGAGCACCTATACTACCTAGTATAGTTCGAGCGAGGGGTAAATTAATCCTACTTCGCGATAAATTAACTAGGATTATAGATAGGAACCTCGATTACCGTGCTTTAATTACTATTAACCAAAACACTAAAGCTTCTAAGATTCTATTATTAATTAAAGAAGCTCTCACTAGCCTAGATGCTTATCTATAGAGACCTTCTATTAGGAAGGAGCTATGATCCTATTTACGTAATTATACGTGGGATCTAGTAGTACGTAAATAGCAAAAAACTATTAGATATTACTAGGTATTTAAAATCAAGTCTAATAAGTGCTATAAATTAAGGCTCGTGGCTCAGGGATATACTCAATTACATAGTATAGACTACTTCGAGACCTTCGCTCTAGTAGTAAGGCTTTCTACTATTTGTATCCTATTAGCCCTAGCGACTAAATATAGGCTTCATATCTACTAAATAGACGTCTAAATAGCTTTCCTATATAGTGATCTAGAAGAGGAGTACTTTATAGAATAACCCCCTAGTTTTATCGAAGGAATTAACCTTATTTATCGTCTATAGAGGAGCATTTACGGTTTAAAATAAGCTCCTAGGGTCTAGAATCAAGTCATTAATAGCTTCTTCGTTACTATTAGCTTCTAGAGATTACTCTATAATCTAGCTTTATATATATTCCATATATACGAACCTGATTAGCTACTACTTTTAATCGTTATTTACGTCGACGATATGATTATTATTAGTAAAAATATGACTGAAATCGACCGAATTAAGGATGAACTCCGTCAGAAATTCGATATAACTAATCTAGGAGAAATTAAGACGCTCCTAGGGATGGAAATTATACGCTTTTAGGATAGTTTAGTGTTTTTATACTAAGATCGGTATCTTATAAATCTACTTTAGAGGTATAATATAAGAGGCTTAACTCTTATATCTACACTAATAACGTATGTGTCGCTACCTAAAGGGGAGGATATCGATATTACTAAATATTAGAGTTATATAGGATCACTTATATAGCTATCCCTAGCGACTAGGCCTGATTTTTGCTATGTGGCTAGGTACCTAGGGTAGTTTAATTCGTGCCCTAAAGCCTCCTATAGTACTACACAAAAGCGTATTATGTGATATATTAAGGGATCCCTTGATATAGGTATTCTATATAACACTACTTCTAAATAAGGACTTATTGGGTACTTAGATACCGACTATAGAGGCGATTTACAGGATCGTAAATCGACTTCTGGTATAGTTTTTACCCTCTTCGGCGGAGCTATTAGCTAGGCTAGTACGAAGCAAAAAATAGTAGTAACTACTACTATCGAAGCGGAGTATATTACCCTCACTCTAGTAGTCAAAGAAGCCCTATAGCTTAAGTAATTATTTAAGGAAATATTAATCCCTATAGGAATAATTGACCTGAAAATAGACGCTTAGGGAGCTCTCGATCTAGCTACGAATACACGATTTTCTCAGAAAACTAAGCATATCGATATTAGATACTATTTTATTAGAGATCACATTAATACTAAGGATATTAAGCTCAAGTATATTCCTACTATAGAAATAATAGCTAATATTCTCACTAAGCCCCTAGCTAGACCTACTTTTGAACTACTACGTTCAAAGCTTGGTATTATTAGCCTCACTGACGTTAAACCTCGACTATAAGGAGGAGGCGTATTGAAATAGCTAGCTACTTTAGGCTATCTATTCCTTCTACTCTAGCTTTAACCACTAGTTAGTTCGTTCTATTATTGGAACATGCTTACGTATAGACATACTAATCGCTTAATTAGTATTTCTATTCGATTACGTTCATTAAACCTATATTTAGGTATCTTGATAGTAATCGTATCACTACTAAGATACGGGGTAAATCACATAGTGCGCTAGGAATCAGGAATATAGCTATGGAAGTCATTCCCTTAGTTTTTATAGTAGTACACTCCTGTAATTAGCATATCTACAGATTATTAACCCTCAATATATCGATTTCTACTATATAAATCGATTCTCAGTTCAACACTAAGCTATACATCGGATATATTTTCCAGTCGGGGTTTTAAATCTTTAACAAGTCGAACACCAGAGCATCCCGCAATTCTTCTACATGTTAAAAACAGCACTTACTGTGAAAGTCCATCGTGAGATTCTCGCTTACGCCCCTTTCTGCATTCCGGTCCCATTCTGCGAGCCGCAGAATCGGACCATATTTATCAAAATAAGGGGGTTTCGAGTACATTATTATTCAGGTATCTGATTAATAATCATCCCCCCACCAAGTTAGCTTGGAACCCCAATATTAGTGCGGGGTAGTGGGATCGCTGTTGGGTTATGGGAATCAGGAATATAGCTTGGGAGGCCTTTCTCTCTGTTTTTAGGACTCACTCACTCTGTATCTAGTTATTCTAGGTTCCGTTGATCATTAATATATTGCTTTTGCACCAAAATATTATTCCCATTTCAATATGAATCTCGACACCTCTGTGAGACTGTGATTCAAGATCATGCTTCTGTACGTAATCAAGAACATGTGGGATCACGTAGGCTCGTTCGGGGACCTAAATCCAAGGCATCAATCAAAGCTCTTAGGAAATTCAATTCGAAAGAGCAATTCATAATTCTGAGTTATAATGTGGACAATCGAGATTTATCTACTTTTAACAAAGGCAGACGTTGTATAAGAATCAGGACCTGGAAGTGCTCGATGTACACCAAATGAAGTCGTTTCCGGGAGTAACCGGAGTTGCACATGATAAAAACGCAACACATGTGAGAGGCATTTAAAATTGCGTGTCAATGAGATAACACATTTATAAGAGATTATCTAGAAGGTAAGGACAACGTTATGCCAGATCATGGATCACGTTTCTGTATCAGCTCTGCAAATTCCGTTATTCCGGTTCCGCCGGCGAGCAGCTGGTCCTAAAACTATATCAGAAATTTTGAATATTAATCGTGGGCGAAATACATACCCTCTCGGGGGGAGACATAGTACTCAGAGCTGCCGGCGCTTGTGTGCCAGCATATACTCTGTGGAGAGAACCCATGGCAATTGCAGCTTTGTAGACTTCCTGGGCGAATTCGATCGGCAGCATGCTGCTGGGTGCGCTTTTCTCACTCTCGTAATTCATCTTTGGTTCAAGTATTTCTCTCCCAGGGTAGTAGAGCGATGTTTTGTTCAGATGAATAGTCTCCAAGTTGTCGAGGAACTTACTCCTGATTCCTCCAGCGGCAATCTACACAGGAATTAGAAGTGGACCTTCACATGCGAGTAATGATGAAAAGAAAGAAGCAACGGAAAAGAAAGGGAAAAGGACAAACATAGACCACATCGACATTAAATGGGCGTAGCTCCAGCCGCAAGTTGTCAGTAAGCGATCTAAGCGCAGCTTTGGAAGCATTGTAAACCCCCTGCCAGGGCACAGGCAAGGCATCGACATAGGAGCCGATGTTAATGATCGTCCCTTTGTTGGCAATGAGAAGTGGAATGAAAGCTTTGGCGACGCTGATTGGTGCGAAGACGTTCAAATCGAAGAGCTTGCAGGCTCGACCGAGGTCCATGTCTAGCAGTGGTGTCATATAACCTATATCCTATCAGCGATCTTACCGTGCTTCCATTTTCAGTATGAACATGCCTGCTCCTGCGTTGTTGATGAGAATATCAAGCGTTCCACCAGTCAGGCCAGAGACAGTCTCAGCTGTCTTCTCGAGGGAACTACTGTCCAAAACATTCAACTCTAGAATGTCAATACCCTCGGCTTCCAGATGTTGGATTCTGCTAAGACTCCTTGCCGTTGCAAACACTCTAAATCCATTTTGGACGAATATCTGTGCAAGAGCTTCGCCGGCACCGCCTTGACTGCAACCGGTAATGAGGACTGAACGGCGCGCCATTGTAGAAATTATTTGACGCGATAAAAAAGACGTTTTGCGGATGGACCTTAGTTTCCTGTCGGTTGGAAAGCTTTATGTTCTGAGTTCACTGGAAACTACCGCCGACACGGCGGTATGCAGAGCTGCTGAATTTCAAAGCAGTAAGCAGCCAGCGCCCCGTAAGGTAATCGGCGACTAATCGCGAGGTTTCCGTACTGACTTGCTTTTTCCAATTTCAGCCGACGGCGGTCGTAGCCGAGGAGTCCAGCCAGGCCCCAGTCCACTCACCATGGTTCACCTCCTGGACTCACCGCGCAGCCTGGCTCACCCACAGCTCAGGCTATAGCAGCAACGGCTCAGGTCCAAAGACAAAAATGGAAAATGCTCACGTCGAGATTTCGATAACGAACTACCTGTTACATCAAGCAATTCCCCACATGTTGAAGAAACAGTGCACAAAGGGATATATCGTGGGAATGAAGCAGGCGCAGCAAAGGAACATGTCTTGGCTAAATGAAATTGGTGCTAGGGAAGACCAAATATTTTCGGCGAGTAGTGTGTCTTCGAAGGGACTCGTTGATTCTTTTTGCGGTGTGCTTTGGCAACGCTGTCGCTAGAACTGCTCTTAATTTCCATGATTTGCCCGTTTTGTAGAACCAGCTTCTCTTGGAGGCGATTCTCTCGGGATAGTGAGACCGAGGAAGGGATCGAGATTGGTCTCTCGGAAGACCATGGGAGGGAGGTCGTCCAAATTCACGGGGAGTTTAGACGAAGAAGGTCTTGGCTGCTCTTTCGCTTTGTATCTCTCCTTGTCGTCAAATCCTGGGCCAAAGCTTTTTCCTTCGTCATGAGTTTTCCTTGTCTGCGAATATCAGCACGGATCTCATGTGACAGAGGGACGAGTGTGGAACTTTCAATGCACTGCACTTACTTGAGCTGGGATTATCACACCGACGAGTGGTCGCATCACCTGATTGCTTGTTGTTGGCTGTACGGAGTTCTTTGCTTGGCCTCGGCCATCTTCCATGATTGCACGGCTCTCAAGAGTGCGATTCCTCCCAGCCTGGGCTCTGGATCGTGCTTCGTATGCCATTGCCTCCAGACCCCCCTCGTCATCAAGCCACAACATTTCTGGTCCACGCTCCCCTACGTACGCGCTCTCAGAGTCTCCAGATGACCCCCTTCCTCTTCTGCAATCCGATCCTGAGTCCGAGGAGCCATGCAGTGATATCGTCAAGGATCTTCTTGCACGCTCCGAACATTGTGAGCCATCGGAGCCTCCAGATGACCCACTCCCTCTTCTCTTCTTCGACTTGGACTTCGAGGAGCTAGACAATGATCTCGAAAAGGAGCTGCTGGGTGATGTCATCAAGTCTATGGGATTCGTGTTCCTGCCTGGACCAACTTCGACGGTTGACCGCGGTTCATGACCGACCTGAGACCCCTCCGCCTTGGCTCTAGCTTCTCGGTTTACAGCTGCATCTCGGTGGTCATACGCGATTGACAACGTCCTTTTCAGAGCTATCCTCTCTGCTCCACTGTTGCGGTTGAGTTCATCAGGAGAGTCGCTTCGATGTGTCCTTTTCAACATGGTAAAGGAGACCGGAATTTCGAAGCCAAACAGTATCGAACACTCAAACTCAGGCGGCTTTCTTGAGCAAAATAACCTCCAGCCTGGACGACTGGTTGAGCGCCGTTGGGATGTCCTGACTAATAAAGACGATAACGAGAATATATACAGAAAGTAGTACGAATTGAAATATCAGTTAAGCAGAGAGAAGTACGCGAAATCCCGAAAAGCCGGTGACAGGGGAAAGATGTGACAAAGAAGCGGGATGAAATCGGTGAGACTAGCCCCTGAAATTTTAGCGAGCACCGAGCTACAAGGTTGATCGCCCTAAGCCAGAAACATTCTAGCGCCGGAAGCCGGAAAAGCTCCCTGCCCGAGCTCTCAACAGTCAAAAAATCGTGTTTTATCAACAACCTCCTTACTCCTTCCCGTCAACTTCTCACTCTCCTTAATCACCTTTCATTCAATTGGTCCACAATCATGCCACCGAAAGCACCGTCTTCGGCTTCTGATGTCACACCACAGTCCTTCGCTCGGAAAGCAACTATCTTCACGGTCGTTTTCGCGCTCTTGACAGTTCTGTACAGGTTCTTGGACTCACATCTCGACTGGTTTTATATCCTCAACCCTACGGACCTTCATGATCTCTCACTGCGTGCCATTGGGGCTCATGGGAACGACACCACCGCTGTCGTGGCCTACATTACCAAAGAGTTGAGCGACAAGTTCCCTGGAGGGTATATCAATCTTGATCAGGAGTGGATATTCAATAATGCTGGAGGTGCCATGGGAGGGATGTACATTATCCATGCCAGTAAGTTCTCTCATCAGTGCATCCAGCAGACATCAAGCTCTCAGATCCATGCCGCGTGGTCACATGACATACCAGCTTCAATCAAATTTGTTGACACGACCCCCAGGCATCACAGAATACCTCATCATCTTCGGTTTGTCCTCCCTTCCCGCTTCTGGGGAATGTGTTACTGAAAATCTCACAGGCACCGCAGTGGGCACCGAAGGCCACACAGGCCGTCATACCGCCGACGACTACTTCCACATCCTGAAAGGCACTCAGCTCGCCTATACTCCGGGATCCTATGAGCCAGAAGTCTACCCGCAAGGTAGTGTGCACCATCTTCATCGCGGCACCGTGAAGCAGTACAAGATGGACAGTGCTTGCTTTGCGCTTGAGTATGCGCGGGGATGGATTCCTCCCATGTTGGGCTTTGGGTTTGCGGACGGGCTGACGAGTACTTTGGATATTCCGACGCTGTGGAGGACGACTTGGGTCACTGGAAGGGAGATGGTTTTGAATTTGGCGAGGGGCAAGCTGTAAACTATAAGCAAGTAATTGCGAGTGTTAAGGAGAAATGCGAATGGGAAATGCAGGAGTTTGGGGGGATGGAGACTGTATCAGGAGATAATCGTAATGTAAGGACGTGCCACAATGATGAAGTCTAGCGAGGTGCTCGAACGAACTTCTACACATTAATATATAGTGACCTGAATCTGGTCTTTAGGTAATGAAACTCCAGAGCCATCCGCCAATGATAATTACATATGATCACTTCCCCTTCAGGAGAATAGACGTCCTTCAATTGATTGTCCCACAGCTCACTGGTATATCCAGTTACTTTTGAACCCTTGCCCTTCTGACATGCTTCTTGATGCTTTTGGTGCTTTGCCTCTGGGTTGGGGGTGGTCGGATTTCATCACCGCGGTGGTGTGGGTATTTTATGAGATGGTTCCTGAGGTGCTGATTGCGTTCGAACTGGTTATTGCAGGTAAAGCATTTGAAAGGATGTCTTTGACTGCGCACCTGCGCCCTTGTTAGATGGGAATGTCTCGGAATAAGTGGCATATCCACAGCTTCTTGACCTTCGACCTTAACTTGTGGCTGCTGGTTCGTAGAAGGTCCAGGGTGGTCATCGGCGCTATAGAGATCAACTCCATGCAACTCTTTTTGGAATGGATCCTCATCTTTGACACGTGCTGGCGGAGATGGGGCGGGGGCACGAGGAGGTATGTCTCCAAAGTCCGTGGAGGGCTGAACCCATCCACCAATATATTCTGGATAGTTGGAGGCACCCATGTGTGTAATGCCGGCTGGCTCGTACTGACTACCATCTCCATCTTCAAATCGGGTGTGGGAGCAAGACTGTTGGACTTGATCAATCGGGGGGTGGTCTGTTAGCGCCAGGAACCATTCAGGTCTGAGAGCCCAACTATAACCAGGGGGCGGTGAAGAACGAGGAATTGGAGGAACAGCCAAGATGACACGTGGGGCTGCTTCCTCATCCGCAAATCCGGAGTTGTCCACAGCTTTATCACTTCGATTGTGGCTCTCTCGCGGATTGAACGACATTTCCATCTCATCCGCTTCGTCGACAACACCGTCGCTCCCATTGTTCTCCTCTGGTCGGTCGAATGACATTAAGTCCTCTTCCGCATCTCTGTCGTTGAAGCCCCCATCTAGCGATTCGTCAAAACCGGTACCAGATGTTTTTGAGCCCCGACTCGATTGCGTAGTTACGCTTGTTGAGGCAGCCAAACCACTTTGTACGCTAACAGCCGCCATTCTCGCAGCATCAGTGACTTCAGAAAGAACTTCACACCCGCCGACGGCACCATCTTGGGTTTTGCTATCTCGGGTAGGCTTGCGAGCAGGCTGAACTCTGATTTCGTGACCAAAAACTTCCCTCCCGGAGAGTTCAGCAATAGCACGCTCAGCTTCGCTTGGGGTGGAGAGATTGGCGAAGGCATATCTACGCGAATTCTTTGGAAAGGTAGTGGATGCACTGTAGAGGTGTTGTCAGCAGTTGATCTGAGGCGCGACTAAACCGATCAAGGTTTCGGGAGCCGGGAAAAGGAAAGATAACACTCTTACACTTGGTACCCTTCGAGAAAAGTTTTCAAATCTTCTTCGGTCGTTGCGTATGGCAGATTTCCAATGTAGATTGTACGACCATCAGCAGAACTTATTTCGCTTGTATCTCCGACACGATGGTTGTGGAACTCGCAACGCCCAAAATGATTCTCAGGCGAATCGCAGTCAGGTCTCGGGACTCGAGTCTTCTCCCTCACTGTTGCGTGGGCTGCACGAACATCATCCTCGAATCCAGGTATCCCCCTGAACAGAATATTGACTGTACCCTGCTCCTCAGCTGTACCATCCCCATTGAAGAGAAAACAAGCAGTCGAAAGAGCGCAGTAGTGACGAAGCTTGCTTCCCCTTCTCGTATTTGTGTAGACCTCTCCAAAATGCCGACCTACGAGGCTGCGACTGCATTGATGTTCATGGAATCGTAAGGCATCGATCGAACGGTTCGCCAGGTCATCCATTTCGTAGAACTCTGCGAAGTAGCAGAGCATCAGTATGAGCTCGGCGTGCTGCTTTGCCTCGGGACGACTCCCCACGCAAGCAGGTCCATTTGGAACGACGTCGTCTCCTAGGTAGTCGATGATAGCCTGGTACGCGTTGCGAAAGTCTCGCGGTAGCTTGAGCGAGGTTGTGGTTGGGGCTTGTTCACAGAGTTTGTTGACAAACCAAGAGTGCCGGCATAAGAGACTTCGGTTTACCACTAAGGTATCGGCATCGGCACAGAAATCGGACAGAAAACAGAAGAGATTCGACGAATTCGCCATTTTCTGAGACTTTGCCGAACAGTGGTCACTGGTCGAGGTTCAATTGGCAAAAAAAGGTTGCATACTTGAGAGGTCGCGTCGACGGAAGTCGCGATGCGCACGGACGACTTGCGCGTGTCACATGGTGTGCCAAGAGTGCAATATTCCGCGATTTTCTCTCTCTCCTAGCTCCCGCCAGTCGCGAGAGCCGGGTGAGCGGGGGTGCGCGGCGCTGCTCTAGCTCTTGCGGGAGGGTGAGGAGGGAGCGGCCGCCCAGCCGCCAGGGATCAGCGAAAGTGGCGTAGACACGTGTGCACAAAGCGTTAGCTTATTATCTACTTCTTATCGCTCGGATGTAATACTACAATATAATTGCTACAGTAATTACTCCTCATCAGGGGCTAGTGAGCCTACGCTAAGCGAGACTTGCATAACTCTCGCTCACGTGCATTTTGCGCTACCTAGCCTCGCCAATTTTCAAAATCGCGATTTATATTCCACAAAATCCTAATTATTAAAATATAAATTTTGAATAATAATGCCCAAAAAATACTCTTTATTTCCAAGATATATTAAACATATACACACTAACACTTTACGCCCGTATTTCGAGTACTTCACCCCTCTACTTTCTTATATATGCTTTATTCCCTTTATATTCACAAGGGCTTAAGAAGCTTACCCAAGGTCCCTATAATTAAATAAGAGACCTAAAAGCCCTCTCTCCAAAGTAACCTCGCTTATCTAGCTAATAGAATAGGAACTTATACTAAGTAACTCGAGATAGTAGTCGAAGAATACTCTTAATATCAGTTCACTAGTAACACGTAGTACCGTCACGTAGTCGTGGAATGCTAATTACGTAGGTTAGTAAAGTAGTTGTTTTCTATAAGTAGGGATCGTAGTATCGAGGTTCTAATATATGATCCCTAAATACGCTAAGCCTAATTAGTACTAGTGTCTAGCATGTCCCATTTCCCGCATATCCCATGTCCCATGTCCTATTTCCTATATATAAGAAGCGAGGTCATATGACATAAATCACATGACCTCCGGGAAACTATACTAATACTAGTAACTACCTGAAAAACGCGAAAAACTAACGCAAAAGTGCTAAAAACGCACGAAAAACAGTGTCCCCTATTCGTATACAAATTTCCTAATCCGGCCTAGTACTAGACTATCCCTAAATACTCAATATGTGTGTCCCTATCGATATCTCTATCTTATACACTCATTTCCTACCCATATACCCCTCTAGTTACCTTATCTATATTCGACCTATTCCTCTATATCTAATTATATAGTATTCGTATTAAGTAAGTGTTTAAGGGTATTTATAGGCTTCGATTTCGTTATTAAATTAGCCGGGTTCGACTCTCTCTTAATCCACTTAACCTCCGTAATCTCTCGTTATTTAGTAAGCCTAGCGGAGATATATTACGTCGATTATAAGTCGCTTTTCTCGTGTAGGTTCCTAGCTTAACTAGGTATTCGTAAAGGGACTTAGAATCTAGTATAGACGACTAGTAGGACTTCGATTTCAAGGGCCTTATTAATAGTGGACTTAACTAAACCTACCTATATTAAAGCTATATAGCTATACTATAAAGCTTAGAGGCTAGAATACTTCTAGTAACTCTCTTATACTTTATAGAGGACTAGTGGATCATATTAGTGTGTCCTGAGCTATCCGCTAGGACTAGAATATATCTAATCTAAGAAGAGAGGTCCTAATTACCTACGAAGGAGGTGTCTATAAAGATAATTAGGCGTAGGGACTCCTTATCTAGCTTCACGAAACGTAGTCCTCTAGCGGTATTTTCGATTTACTATTAAATACGCTTATTAAGGGCTTTAACGTTAGTTTCTATAGGTTTAATAGCTTAAGCAGCTACTAAGTAGTTATATAAAGCCTCTAGTTAGTAGGTTAATATGATATATACTCCTTAAGCTCACTAGGCGATGTATTATTCCTTAATTATGAGGTTTTAACGTATAATACCCCTATTACTAGTTATAGTCGTATTCTTTACTATTACCAGGTAGAGGTTACTATACTAGTGTTCCTATGTAAGGGTAATACTAGTAGAATTAGTGCGAATAATACCTTTATTAAACTTGAGGTTATAGTTAGTTATAAGGTATTCACGCTCCTTAGCTAGGAAATTAGCCTCCTAGAGCCTTAGATACTCTACCTTAGCGAAGTCGTCGTCTCCTACAAATAGAGTATTATTAGTCTAAAGGCCAATAATACTAAAGGGGTAGTTACTATAGAGTAGGTATAGGTTATAAGTCGACTATTCTATAGCTAGCTCATTTAGGTAGTAAGAATAGTAAGTCTTAAACTAGTGGTTTCCGGCTTCTAGTACTCTATAGAGTAGTTTTATGACCTTTAATACTGAACTAGCCTCTAGATTCAGTTAATTAGTAAGCTTAGGAAGTGGGCTAATATAGAAATCGTAATTTAGTAAGGTTAATGACTAAATATAGGCTTATAATATATCCCGCAGGTATAGTCTAGTAGTTCCTACGGTTATAGTAGTGATATAGAGGATAACTCTCTAGCTAATTCATTAGATAGTTAGTAATTACGTTAATACTATATATTTCTCACTATTATTATAGGCTTAAATAACTAGTCTTGACTTCTTGAGCTCTCTATCTATCCCCTTATTCTTAATCTCGTCGACGAAGCGAGAGTTAAAGATATATACCTCCTATAGTACCTAAGATCTAGGAATAACCTTAAATATGCCCTTTTCTAAGAGGCTAGTGACTTTAGTTTAACGGGAATCCTCATATAGGTTATTGTCCTATAAGAATACTATTATATTAAGGTTCTTATAGGGTCTACCTCTACTACGCTTTAGTGGAATAGGTAGTATAGTAGGAGGAATCATGCCTGTGTCACCTTCACCTTCGCTATAGTATTTAGGATCGTCCTTAGGACCCTTAGAACTAGCCTCAATATCCCCTGTATAGAATAGCTTTACGGAGGTTAAGTGAAAGGTAGTATTACTATATAGTAAAGCTAGTACACATGACTCCTCTTCTATTACTACTAGCTTATATAGTCCCTACTAACTACCTAGTTAACCTATATTCCCCTCGCGCTATACTAAGACATTCGAATTAAGTATAAGCTTATAGATATCGCTTATAGAGGGGCTATTACGTGTATTTAGTATATCTTTAACTTAGCGCTTAGCTCATAGCTTCTAAATCTCCGCTATCGCCTTCTTTAGGGCTATCGCATATTGGGAGATAGTAGGTATAGGAGTATTATATTCACTTAATTGAGGTAGTGTGCTATAGACTAGGAGGGTAGGAATAATCCCACTAATTCCTGTGGTATTATTAAGAGCCTTAAAGGCTATCTATAAGGCTATCTCCTTACTAATTCCCTTAATTTTGGCTACGATAATTAAGTAGGTATATTGAACTAGCCCATAGTAGCATTCGACGATTCCTATAGAGTTATGAGCTTCTATAGGGACGATTTTCACCTTTATTCCTATTATATTTATAAGCTAAGTGAACTCCTTACTAGTAAACTACTTTCTGGTATCTACTATAATCTAATTAGGAGGACCTAAATAGGTGTTAATCTAGTATATCTTTAGGGTATCCTAGGTATATATAGCACTAATATTCTAGAGCTAATAGCCCCCGTGATATCTAGTGCCCTCGTCGACGATATAGAGAATAGGCTTCCCGAGGATATAGAATATATTAACGATAATTGAGAGGTTAAAGCTAACGTCGTCTCTTAGGCTAAACTTAAATTAACTAGGTGATTTTCTGTTCTTCTAGTATTATTCGTAGTATTTCGTGAGGTATTCTAAGGCTTCCGTATCGACTTCGTAGCTAGCTCGCTCTAGTAAGTTCCGGAGCTTATTAACTAATAGATAGCCGAATTAGTGATAGAGATGTCATAATTTAGTCTCTGTGAGGAAGTATAGATTATAGGTAAAGGATTCGGAAATGAGGCTTTATAACGTATTATTCTAAAGCAGAAAAGAGTAACTGAAATATCATATAATAGGTACGTGACGTCTAATAGAAGTAACGATATAATTAGTGAGATTATTAAAGTAGACTTATAGCTTATCTATATTATCTAAGCTAAGTAGGAATAGAGTCTTTAAGAGTATAATATGGAATTATACTTGCCTAATTAGTGTTTCTATAACTATAGAACTAATAGAAGTAGAAGAGCCTATACTAAAGTAAATAGTAACTTAACCTTTAGTGCTCTCGTCGAGCGCGATACTATTATTAGTTTACTATAGAGCTTAGAATTAATCGAGGCTAGTAGTTAAGTATTTAGAGGCTCTAGTATTAATTACAATTCTGTAAAAGCGTTAATTACCGTATCTAGACATACCTCCTACTATAAAGGTCTAGGTATCCTCTATAAGTGGTTCTTTAGGTTCTATAGTATAGTTCTTACCTATTAATTAGTATATAAAGGAAAGAGAGGTAAGTTCATCTATAAGGCTATTAGCTATAGTTATTAGTACTTTAGGAGCTCGTATATTAAGAGCTTAATTATTAGGTGGTTATACGTCTAAAGCGGCTAGGAGACTCTCGACGGAAGTAAAGAAGGAATCTAAGTATTAGTATTCGTCCTCTACTTCTACTTCATCTATATTATTAATTATATCTATTAAAAGAGCCTCAAAATCATTACCTAGATTATCCTCACTATTCTAGTATATCTCCTATTCGCCTTCTATATAAGCTATATATTATAGGTATAAGCGGCTAAACTCCTTATTAAAGTTTCGGGAGTTCGGGGCCTTGAACTAATAGAGGTTTCTAGCTCTAAATCGAGCCTTTTCGTCTTATTATTCCTCTAGCGAATACTTCTAGGAGCAGTAGTCTAGTTTCTTATATATAAAGCACGACTTCGGGGCGTTCAAATTACTATTACTATAGCGGGGCTTATAGGAATTTGAGTAGCTATTATAGTAGTCGTTACGATTTCCGTAGTTATTACTATTTCCGCTTCTGCGACTATAACCATAGTCGTTTCGACGGTTTCCGAACTAATAGTTATTCGAATGAAATCGTTAATTAGTAAAGAAGGTAGATTCGCTATTAATCTATTATTACTCCTTCTTATACGTGGTAATAAAGGATTATAGCTTGTGGATAAGCTAGCCGAGATCTATAAGAGGGTCTAAAATTGTATATTAGTATACTAGAGAGCCTTAGTAAGTAGTAATGATCTTATTATAGAGGAATTCGGTACTTTATAATATAGGTATAAGTCTATACTATAACTAGTATAAGTCGTTAATTAGGATCTAAATAACCTTAAATATTAACTTTTTAGGGTATTTGGCTATTATAGAACTTAAGTTAGTAGTATTCCATTTATCTAGATTTCGATATTAATATTTGGGACCTTCGAAGAAGTTATAAATATTTATATAGGCTACTTTATAGGTTCATTAAGATAGCTAGTTATTATAAAAGTAGTCTTATACTAGACCCTTTAGTATAGTAGGGAAAGCTCTTATAAGTGCCTCCTATAGAAGGTCTATATATTAATAGATATTAAGGAAGATAGTGAGTTTATAGTCAAAACTACTATTAGTTCTATTATACTTCTATTCTTTAGTATAGATTCTAGCGACTTCCCCGATTAGCTTTCTAGCTAAGCTTAACTAAGTACTATTTAGAGGTAGTATAAGCAGTAGAAGTAGTAGTAGGAGTAGTAGAGGAGGTTAGTCAATATTCTATACGCCTTATTCCGGTAGTAGTAGAGGTTAAGGTTAAGGTTTAGGTTAAGGTTAAGGTAGTAGAGGTAGTAGTTAAGGGGTATACGTAACGATTAGTTTAATATATTAATTTCTTATAATACTATTCTTAAGGGATATATATAACGAGGTTATAGGGCCTACTTTAAGGTCTTATTAATAGGAGATAATATTATCTATAGTCTATATATATTATTCTTCCTCCTAAATTATATTAACTAGAGACTATATAATAGTAAAGTAACCTTAGTTTTATTAGATATAAACACTACTATATTATAGAATAGCTTATAGTTAATATAGATTATATTAATCTAGTAATCCGAATATATCGATATTGAAGTTAATAAAGTCTCCCTTATATAGCTCCTAGAGGTCTTTATTAATTAACTTTTCTACCTTATACTAGAATAATCTAGTATTAAGGTAATCTAGAATATCCTTCTTATCGGAGTTTTCCAAGTTAATACTATCCTTCTACTTCTCTATCTACTTATATCTATCCTATTAGTTCGCTATCCTGAACCTCTAGGGCTAAGCCCTTCTTAGTATATATATATAGTTTATAGTAAGAGGGGTTTAAAGGTAATTCGTGAAGAGGTATTAGTTTTATTAATTATAGAGTTATCGAGGTTCGTAAATATTTCGTCTATAATAGGAAATTTAGGGTATGAAATATCGAGGTTTCCGGAAGGTTTCTAAAGCTTAAAGGGGCTTAACTTAATAGTAATGTCGAAGAAGGAGCTAAAAAACCTATAGGGCTTTAGGGGCGTATATTCCCGGAAGAGGGGCTATAGTAGTATATAAGTAGAAAGTTGGTTACTAAGAAGGTAGTCTTAGTACTAAACGAAGTTAGTTTTAAAGGATAGTAGGGTCAAATAGACTAAATAGATAGTCAAATAGCTAACCGCTTATTAATTAGTAAGAGCTAGCTATCTTCTCCCTTAGGCTACCGGATACTTTAAATTATAGAGTTAATAGGTAGTTCCCCCTCGATATAGACTAGATCAATTTTACTAAGGGCTACTAGATACCTTATTTAGTATAACCTTCTATTCTCTAATCTATATATATAAATAGATAAATCCTGAGATTCTTCTAATCTAAATATAGACTAATTAGTGTCGGTTCACTAGTAACACATAGCACCGTCACGTATTCGTGGAATACTAATTACATAGGTTAGTGAAGTTGTTATTTTCTATAAGTAGGGATTATAGTATCGAGGTTCTAATATATAATCCCTAAATACGCTAAGCCTAATTAGTACTAGTGTCTAGCATGTCCCGTTTCCCGCATATCCCATATCCTATGTCCCATTTCCTATATACAGGAAGCGAGGTCATGTGATATAAGTCACATGATCTCCGGGAAACTATACTAACACTAATTTATATTTAAAGAGTTTTAAAGAAAATGCTTTAGTTAATTAACTAATTATTAGCTAGGAATTAAATCTTTTTTAAAGTCTTTAAAATAATTAATTAATTAAAGTATTAGAATAAATAGTTTACTTATTATTAAAATTCAAGAATATATATAACTAATTAGAAATACTTTAAAAATAGAGCTAAAATATTAATATATATATTTAAATAAAGAAGAAAAATTAAGGAAATTTAAAGGAGTTTTTAGTAAAAATCTTATTAAAAAGAAATATATTAAAAAACCTAGAAACTTTATTATAAAGCTATATAATATTAATATTAATTATATTAACTTCCCTTATTTTTAAAAATATATATTTATTTAAAAAATCTTTTATTAAAATCAAAAATATAAAGAAATATCGAGAAATATCACGAGTTAAGCCTTTATATAAAGAAGACTAGTAGTTTAATTAACTATATAGAATTCTCTAAAGTGAAAAGAAACGAGAAAAGGAGAAAAGGAAATAGGGATAAGAACTATATTTCTTTAAGTATCCGAGCTCTCTAAGTAATATATAGTTACTCTATTAACTAAAGGAAGTATATTATATGACTATTTTATTCCCTTCTTTACTTATAAATACTAGTCCTATAACTATATAAGTAAAACTTCCTTTTATCTAATACTCTCTTTTAAGCTTCTAGAGCTAATATCTCTTCTAGTATAGAGTATAGCTCTTATATAGAGCGGGTATAGCTCTTCTATTTTACTAGTAGCTTCTTTAAGATTCCTTAACTATATCTTATATACTTTCTTATTAAGGATCTATTCGATTTCATACTCGTCTTTATCTCCTATAAGCTATAATTATAGTTACGAGTCGTCTTATAACTAATATAATAGTAGGTCTATTATAACTAGCTAAATATAAGGCGTAAATATAAGAGTAAGCGTGGCTAGCCGGATTTAGTAGCCTAATTAGGCTAGTATATACGAAGGATTATACTTCCTAATTAGGACTAGTACTTCTATATACCTAGCGGGGTACTAGATTCTATATAGGGAAGTATATAGAGCTTAGAAAAGGGTATTAATTAGTATAGTTCTAAATACGAGTCCTTGGAATCACTTATACTTTCACGCTTCACTCCTAACTTTACTATATATTCCACCCTTTTACCCTTAGTTACTTATATAATACTCTACTATTTATGCGCCTTATACTAAAAGAGCTTACTATAAAATATATTATAGATTCCTAAAAGTATATTAAGCTAAAACTATAACTTCTTATTACCTTAATTACTATATACTAAGTATACTTTATATCGAGCTTCTTAGTTAGTTAATTAGTTTATATTTTAAAGTTATTAGGCTATTATTATTATAGCTTATATATTATAGAGCTTATATATAATATTATCTATTATCTAAATAAGTAATACTCTTTTACTCTCTTTACTAACTTTATCCTAAAGCTAGACTAGTTTAATATAATATCTATAAAATAGAAAAAAAGAACTAACTCTTATAGAAGTAGTATTCTAATTATTAATTACTAATTTAATATATAGTAAAAAAGCTACTTAGTTTACTTAATTATAATCTATAAAAGTATAAAAGAAAGTCTCGATTATCTAGTTTATCTTTTCTATAAACTTAATATCGGTTCACTAGTAATACATAGTATCGTCACGTAGTCGTGGAATACTAATTATATAGGTTAGTGAAGTAGTTGTTTTCTGTAA
Organism: Hyaloscypha sp. PMI_1271; assembly: GCA_021399465.1. Classification (NCBI taxonomy): domain Eukaryota; kingdom Fungi; phylum Ascomycota; class Leotiomycetes; order Helotiales; family Hyaloscyphaceae; genus Hyaloscypha; species Hyaloscypha sp. PMI_1271. Next base: position 14,501 of record JAJTUS010000244.1, on the reverse strand, counting down.
GTAGGGATTATAGTATCGAGGTTCTAATATATAATCCCTAAATACGCTAAGCCTAATTAGTACTAGTATCTAGTATATCCCGTTTCCCGTATATCCCATATCCTATATCCTATGTCCTATGTCCTATGTCCTATATATAGGAAGCGAGGTTATGTGACAAGATCACATGACCTCCAGGAAACTATACTAATACTAGTAACTACCTGAAAAACGCGAAAAACCGATACAAAAGTACTAAAAACGCACGAAAAATAGTATCCCCTATTTATATATAGATTTCCTAATCCGGCCTAGTACTAGACTATCCCTAAACACTTAATATATGTGTCCCTATCGATATCTCTATCCTATACGCCCATTTCCCTCCGAATATATCTATTTCCCACCTATATACCCCTCTATTCACCTTATCTGCGTTTAACCTATTCCTCTATATCTAATTATATAGTATTCGTATTAAGCAAGTATCTAAGGGTATTTATAGGCTTCGATTTTGTCATTGAATTAGCTAGGTTTAACTCTCCCTTAATCCACTTAACCTCTGTAATCTCTCGTTATTCGTAAGCCTAGTAGAGGCATATTACATTAATCATGAGTCGCTTTTCTCATATAGTTCCTAGCTTAACTAGGTATTTGTAAAGGGACTTGGAATTAGTATAGACGACTAGCGGGACTTCGATTTCAAGGGCTTTATTAATTATAGACTTAACTAAACCGCCTATATTAAAGCCGTGAGCTATATTATAAAGTTCAGAGGCTAGAACGCTTCTAGTAACTCTCTTATACTTCATAGAGGACTAGTGGATTATATTAGTATATCCTAAGCTATTTACTAGGACTAGAATATATCTAATCTAAGAAGAGAGGTCCTAATTACCTATAAAGGAGGCGTCTATAAAGATAATTAGGTATAGGGACTCCTTATCTAGCTTCACGAAACGTAGTCCTCTAGCGGCATTTTCGATTTACTATTAAATACGCTTATTAAGGGCTTTAATATTAGTTTCCGTAGGTTTAATAGCTTGAGTAGCTACTAAGTAGTTATATAAAGCCTCTAGTTAGTAGGTTAATACGATATATACTCCTCGAGCTTACTAGGCGACGTATTATTCCTTAATCGTGAGGTTTCAACATATAATACCCCTATTACTAGTTATAGTCATATTCTTAACTATTACCGGGTAGAGGTTACTATACTAGTATTCCTATATGAGAGTAATACCGGTAGAGTTAATACGAATAATACCTCTATTAAACTTGAGATTATAGTTAGTCGTAAGGTATTCACGCTCCTTAGCTAGGAAATTAGCCTCCTAGAGCTTTAGATACTCTACCTTAGCGAAGTCGTTATCTCCTATAAATAGAGTATCGTTAGTTTAAAGGCCGACGATACCAAAGGGGTAGTTACTATAGAATAAGCACGGGTCGTAAGTCGACTATTCTATAGCTAGCTCATTTAGGTAGTGAGAATAGTAAGTCTTAAACTAGTAGTTTCCGGCTTCCGGTACTCTATAGAGTAGTTTTATGACCTTTAATACCAAACTAGCCTCTAGATTAAGTTAATTAGTAAGCTCAGGAGGTGGGTTAATATAGAAATCGTAATTTAGTAAGGTTAATGACTAAACGTAGGCTTATAATATGTCCTATAGGTATAATCTAGTGGTTCCTATAGTTATAATAGTAATATAGAGGATAACTCTCTAGCTAATTCATTAGATAGTTAGTAATTATATTAATACTATATATTTCTCACCGTTATTATAGGCTTAAATAACTAGTCTTAACTTCTTAAGCTCTTTATCTATCCCCTTATTCTTAATCTCATCGATGAAGCGGGAGTTAAAGATATATATCCCCTATGGTATCTAAGATCTAGGAACGACCTCAAATATGCCCTTTTTAAGGAGGCTAGTGACTTTAGTTTACTAGGAATCCTTATATAGGTCATCGTCCTATAGGAATACTATTATATTAGGGTTCTTACGGGGTCTACCTCTACTACGCTTTGGTGGAATAAGTGGTATAGTAAGAGGAATCGCGCCTGCGTTACCTTTACTATTACCTTCGCTATAGTATTTAGGATCGTCCTTAGGACCCTTAGAACTAACCTCAATATCTCCTATATAGAATAGCTTTACAGAGGTTAAGCGGAAGGTAGTATTATCGCGTAGTAAAGCTAGTACACACGACTCCCCCTCTATTACTACTAGCTTATATAGTCCCTACTAACTACCTAGTTAACCTATATTCCCCTCGCGCTATACTAAGATATTCGAATTAAGTATAAACTTATAGATATCGCTCGTAGAGGGGCTATTACGTATGTTTAGGGTATCTTCGACTTAGCGCTTAGCTCATAGCTTCTAAATCTCCGCTATCGCCTTCTTTAGGGCTATCGTATATTAGGAAATAGTAGGTACGGGAGTATTATATTCGCTTAATCAAGGTAGTGCGCTATAGACTAGGAGGGTAGGAATAATTCCACTAATTCCTATAGTATTATTAAGAGCCTTAAAGGCTATCTATAAGGCTATCTCCTTACTAATTCCCTTAATTTCGGCTATAATAATTAAGTAGGCACGTCGAACTAGCCTATAGTAGTATTCGACGATTCCTATAGAGTTATGAGCTTCTATAGGGACGATTTTCACCTTTATTCCTATTATATTTATAAGCTAAGCGAACTCCTTACTAGTAAACTGCTTTCCGGTATCTACTATAATCTAATCGGGAGGGCCTAAATAGGTATTAATCTAGTATATCTTTAGGGCGTCCTAGGTATATATAGTACTAATATTCTGGAGCTAATAGCCCCTATAATATCTAGTACCCTCGTCGACGATATAGAGAATAGGCTTCCCGAGGATATGGAATATATTAACGATAATTGAGAGGTTAAAGCTAACGTCGTCTCTTAGGTTAAACTTAAATTAACTAGGTAATTTACTATTCTTCTAGTATTACTTATAGTATTTCGTAAGGTATTCTAAGGCCTCTATATTGACTTCATAGCTAGCTCGCTCTAGTAAGTTCTAGAGCTTACTAACTAATAGATAGCTGAATCGGTAATAGAGATATCGTAATTTAGTCTCTATAAGGAAGTATGGATTATAGGTAAATAATTCGGAAATAAGGCTTTATAATATATTATTCTAAAGCAGAAAAGAGTAACCGAAACGTTATATAATAGGTACGTGACGTCTAGTGGAAGTAATGATATAATTAGTAAGATTATTAAAGTAGACTTATAGCTTATCTATATTATCTAAGCTAAGTAGGAATAGAGTCTTTAAGAGTATAATATAGAATTATACTTACCTAATTAGTATTTCTATAACTATAGAACTAATAGAAGTAGAAGAGCTTATACTAAAGTAGACTATAACTTAACCTTTAGTACTCTTATTAAGTATAATACTATTATTAGTTCACTATAGAGCTTGGAATTAATTAAGACTAGTAGTTAAGTATTTAGAGGCTCTAGTATTAATTATAATTCTATAAAAGTATTAAGTACTATATCTAGATATACCTCCTACTATAAAGGTCTAGGTATCCTCTATAAGTAGTTCTTTAGGTTCTATAGTATAGTTCTCACCTATTAACTAGTATATAAAGGAAAGAGAGGTAAGTTCATCTATAAGGCTATTAGCTATAGTTATTAGTACTTTAGGAGCTCGTATATTAAGAGCTTATTTATTAGGTAATTATATGTCTAAAGTAGCTAAGAGGCTCTTAATAGAAGTAAAGAAGGAATCTAAGTATTAGTATTTATCCTCTACTTCTACTTTATTTATATTATTAATTATATCTACTAAAAGAGCCTTAAAGTTATTACCTAGATTATCCTTAGTATTCTAGTATATCTCTTATTCGCCTTCTATATAAGCTACGTATTATAGGTATAAGTAGCTAAACTCCTTATTAAAGTTTCGGGAGTTTAGAGCCTTGAATTAATAGAGGTTCCTAGCTCTAAATCAAGCCTTTTCGTCTTATTATTCCTCTAGTGAATACTTCTAGGAGTAGTAGTCTAGTTTCTTATATATAAAGTATAACTTTAGGGTATTCAAATTACTATTACTATAGTAGGGCTTATAGGAATTCGAGTAGCTATTATAGTATAGTACTAGTCATAAAGTTCCCGTTTTTTTAAAATTACCCCATACCCTATTATTCTTAACTATATTTAGATTCATTATATCTTTATTAATTATGGTCCTATTCACGTGTATAATAGCTCATTTTAATCATCGTAATATTCTCTTTCTAATAATATAAAAATTATTAAATTGTGATAGATATTAGTCTTAATACTTAGTATACTACCCCTTTACTACGATAATAGCCTTAATATAATCATTTATGCTTATACCTAACTTATTAAAGAGATCTTAGTCTAGAGTATCCTAAGCGGCTTAGAGATAAGACTCTAATCTTTGCCGTACGTATTCTGACTCTGACTTATCCGCCGTAACCTCAGGGAATATCTCGTAGTACCTAGTCTTTAGGTACTACTAAATATGCTCGATTAGATTAAGATCTGAGGAGTAAGGGGGCTAGTCCATGAGTAGTGTAATCCCCCTATCCCTAAACTACTCCTTAACCTTACCTGCTATGTGAATAGAAGTATTATCCTATATGAATTTATAGCCTGAAGCTAACGTAGAGAAGATTAGACGGACTTCTGCCTCCAAAACCTTAAGATATGACTCCGCGGAGTACCTATACTTCGCTGACTTAAAGTCCCTATCTATAATATAAAGGTTACTCCTCCTAGTATCCTAAAAGGCTCCCTAGACTATGACTTTCATATTCTTACTCGTACTATAGGTTTGGACTATTCGTGGTTGCCATTTTTGCGTTACTATACGAAAGTACTACTTGTCTCTTTTACCCCGCCCCCTCTCTATACTATACTCATTACTCTATATATGTATTCCCTACTCCTCAGGGCTCTTGCCTCGATGCTTTAGATACTAAGCAAGTCGTTTGTTAGCGTTCTTTTGCGTAAGAAAAGGTTATCTCTTATACTTCTAATTCTCAATACCATGTAGCTTTAAGATCTTCTTTACCGTAGTCTTCTTAAACCCTATACTATACGCTATAATAACTTATATATATATATCCTTAGGGAAACGGTGTACGTAACGTAGTATACGTCTTTCCTCGGTAGGTGTCCACGATTTAGGCACTCTAGATTAAGGAGTAGAGTACCCGTCTTCGTGTATTAAGTCCTTCTTAATAGTGTCTCGTACGGTTAATTGTGGGTAAGAATAGAACCGGTGGATCTCGACGTTCTTTTTACCGGTATCGTATATACTAATAATACGGCCTCTTTCGAATTCAGAGAGTTCGGGGCCCCGGTGGCTATTGCTATTACGTTTAGCTAAAGGAGTACGAATTAGTGGCATAAGTGTGTATTGAAGAGAGGAGGGAGTGACGCGTGAGACGCGCTTTTACGTATTTTCGCTTAAAAAGCGGGAACTTATTAGTGGTCACTATAGTTATTATAGTAGTTATTATAGCTTCCGTGATTATAATTAGGTTCGTATTAATAATTTCTGAACTAATAGTTATTTAAATGGAATTACTAATTAGTAAAGAAGGTGAATTCGCTATTAATCTATTATTACTCTTTCTTATATATAGTAATAGAAGACTATAGCTTATAAATAAGCTAGCCGAGATTTATAAGAGGGTCTAAAACTATATATTAGTATACTAGAGAGCCTTAGTAAGCGGTAATAATCTTATTATATAGGAATTTAGTGGTTTATAGGGTAGTTATAAGTCTATACTATAACTAGTATAGGTTATTAATTAGAATCTAAATAACCTTAAATATTAATTTTTTAGAGTACTTTATTACTATAGAATTTAAGTTAGTAGTGTTTTATTTATCTAGATTTTAATATTAATATTTAGGACCTTTAAAGAAGTTATAGATATTTATATAAGCTATTTTATAGATTTATTAAGATAGCTAGTTATTATAAAAGAAGTCTTATACTAGACCCTTTAGTATAGTAGGGAAAGCTCTTATAAGTACCTCTTATAAGAGATCTATATATTAATAGATATTAAGGAAAATAGTGAGTTTATAGTTAAAACTACTATTAGTTCTATTATACTTCTATTCTTTAGTATAGATTTTAGCTACTTCTCTAACGAGTTTTATAGCCGGGATTACCTTAGGAGCTCCTAGGTTAAGTAGTAATAGTAGTAGTAGTAGTAGTAGTAGAGGAGGTTAGTTAATATTTTATATACCTTATTCCGGTAGTAGTAGTAGTAGAGGTTAAGTTTAGGGTAGTAGTAGAGGAGGTAGTTAAACGTCTAGTATACTAGGGTATTTAGCTCTTCCTAGAGTTATGAAAACCAAGGTAATAGGTCTATTTATAAGATCTACTTAGTGTGTCAAATGAATAGAGTAAAATAGAATAACGGCCGTTATTCTATTTTATTTAAGCTTAAAACATGTTACTCTTATTTTATTTATATATTATTTAAGTTATTTATAAATAATCATGAATAACTTAAATAACGCTACACGTGATTGAGCTAGCCTATTCAAGTAAGGCTCCGGGGGGGGGGGGCCGTACCTAGCGTCACGTCGCTACCCAATTAGGTAGGAGTACTATTTAGTAAGCAAATCGAACCTTAGTAATACTTCTAGTTTATTATTATTACGGGTACGGTATTTAGGGCTTAGAAAGTAAGGTAGAAGGTCCCTTATAAAGACGATTCAAAGCTAAGGAAGGAAAGACTAGAATATAGGAGGTTGTGGGAGTATATGTGTACCCTATAATACGCTAGTCTATATAGGGCTTAGCTTCCTAAATTTCCCTAGGTATACTCTATCTAGATTCCCTTAGTGAGGCGGCCGCGTCACGTGCAACTATCAGGTGACTCTAGATACTAGATACTAGATGCTAGATACTAGATACTAGATACTAGGGTAGTTAACTAGGTGTGAGAGTGGAATATCGTGATAATTATTATAGAAAATTAGTATTTAAGTACCCTTATATAAGTACTAGCTTATCTTAGATAAGGCTACTTAATTAGTACCTTAGTTCTCATTTTAAAATTCAAATATATATTAATTTATTATAATTACGTGACTTTCACGTGGTTATTTATAGTTATTTATATTATTCATGAATAACTATTCTATTTTACTCAAGTTATTTAAGATATCCGTTACTCATATTTTATTTAAGTTATTCATGAATTATTTATGAATAACTTAAATAACTTAAATAATCCTTTAATACACTGGATCTACTCTTACTAGACCTATTTGAGTAATATTAGCTTTATTCTATATATGCTTTATCTCCTCGTTAATAACGTTAACTAAGGACTAGGCTATAGTAAGGCGGTTTGTATTCTAGTTAATAGAAATACTATTATACTAAAGATAAGATTAAAGGTGCTATAATTCGATATAGTTATATTAATTAAAGGCTAAAAGGTTAAAGTTTTTAAAGTTATCCTTAAATAAATCCTATAGATTATTATTAGTAGTTCTATCTATAGAGTACTAGTATAGCTTAGTATCTAGATACTCCTAAAGATCCTCCTTTATTATAGTTACTAGGTTAATCCTATTCTCCTATTTCTTAATCTTCTCCTTTCACTTATTATTATTTATCTTAACCCTTTAGAATGTATATATATGTATGGTTTTAATAGGGGAATAGCTCAAAGGTAGGGTAGTTCATAGTAGGTTTATAGAAAGGTATTAGTAGTTCGTAAATATCTTAGTAATAAATTTCGTTTATAACGAGAAATTTAGGGAATGAAATATCGAGTTTCCGGAGGGTTCTAAAGCTTAAGGGGCTTAACTTAATAGTAAAATCGAAGTAGGAGCGGGCTTATAGGGCTTTAGGGGTATACGTTTCTGGAGGAGGGGTTATAGTAGTATATAAGTAGATACTATTAGTTACTAAGAAGGTAGTCTTAGTACTAAAAGAAGTTAGTCTTAAAGGATAGTTAAACTAGATAGTTTAGTTAAATAGTTAAAGGGCTAACCGCTTTTTAATTAGTAAGAGCTAATCTCTTCTCTTTAGGCTACTAAATACTTTACTAGAGTTAATATTAGTTCCCCTCTTTAACTAGGAGTAAGTATATTGTCTTAAGTTAATAAATGCTTTACTAATAAATAAGACCTTCTTCTAATCTATATATATAAATAGATAAATCCTGAGATTCTTCTAATCTAAATATAGACTAATTAGTATTAGTTTACTAGTAACGTGTAGTACTATTACATAGTTATAGAATACTAATTATATAGGTTAGTAAAGTAGTTATTCTATAAGTAGGAATTATAGTATCGAGGTTCTAATATGTGATCCCTAAATACGCTAAGCCTAATTAGTACTAGTGTCTAACATGTCCCGTTTCTCATATGTCCCGTGTCCTATGTCCCATGCGAGGTCATGTGACATAAATCACATGACCTCCGGGAAACCATACTAACATAAGCTTATTATTTTTTATAATAATCTCTAAATAATAGAAATTATAATAAAAACGACTTTAAAACTTATTATAAAGCTTTTTTATATGAATATTTATTAGTATTAATTCTAATAAAAAATAAAGAAAAAGCATATTAATATTTAATAGATTTTTATTAAGGCATTATTTATATAAAGCTATATTAAATTTATCTCTTAATTATATATAGCTAATATCCGTTATTTAATTAAAGAATTAAGCTCTAATAATTAGACCTATTCTCTATAATATTTTTCTAGCTTATTAATATTCTTATTTCATTATATTTTTAGAGCATTAATAGCTTCTTTTTTAGCGAGGGATTTAGCTTATTATTATCTATATTTGGTTTATTTATAAGCTTATACAAGCGGGTGCTATACTTATTACTACTTGCGGGAGTATATTAATTGCATTAATACGTGATTTACCCCCTCATGTAATATACTTCCATATAGGGTATAGTACATTCGCAGGGCTTATAAATATCTCCTTTGCGCACCTCTATAGACCTCAGACTACTCAATATCCAACTTCTGGACCTTCACATTTGAACACTCTTACAATTGTGTGAACCCCTCGCATCCAACTGTCAGTCGCCGTACTATAGCAGACGAGTATCGATTTCCTGACCACCTAAACCATCGCAATCAACAAGCAGAGCCGTCCCAATTTGCAACGATCTGATTGAGATTGATTCCACGGCTTTGTGTCTGGCAAAAGCACTGACAAGGCGTCCCAGCATGATCAAGGTCACGAGTAAAGTGCTCGTTTCGAAAAACTCTCCAGTCGACAGTGGATGGCCTCGGACTTCATGTGCAAAGGCAATAACGGAGAAAATATACGCTATGGAGGTGCTTAATACGATTAGCAAATCCATCTCGATTACCCGAGTAAATAGGAGGGCTTTGAATGCGCTTGGATAGAGCGGTTCGGCAACGACGATTTGCACAATTGTCGCCAATGCCAAGGAGATCGCCCCGTACAAGATCTCATGTTCCCTAACCCCATACGGCACTCAAGAAAGAGAAAATTGTTTCATGATACCACAGGATTGGATTAATCAATTGATTTTAGAGCAGTAGTATTGGGTGCATGTACTTATAGAACGCCATAGGTGGTCAACTCCTAATTAGTTGATTTCTATACATTAACTTTCATACTTTTGTTAATAACACAGCTTGTGCGCACAGATTAGGCTCGTAAGACAACTCTAAGAAACATAAAATCATGTTCAACCCAGCCATTCTGTCCAAGCAGGTTTGTTTGACCCCTGTAGGTCGTTTGTGACAAGATAATAGATGAATACACTAATAGTCACAACGAAGGTTCTCAAGGAAACACGATACGTTGCCTCAGCTCTGATTGCTGTTGGCAAGAGCACATGCCAGAACACAATCATTGAAACCAAGAACAGGATTACCGCCCAAAGACCATGTACCGACCTTGTAAACCCCGAGTCCACTATAAAATTCATGGTTGAATTTTTAAATAGAGCCGTATATGCATCCGTAACAGGAGATACCTCAGCGCACTCCTTCAAAATATATGTTAAAGTGCCCAATTCTATCCACAGAATCAAGGGTCCTCCCAAGACGACTACCGGAAAACCCGTAACCAATTTGCGCAAGGTAATTTCGTTAGCTTCCAATCGAATTTGCGTCCAACTTGCGCCGACCATGTTCACTATATAGCTGGCTATGTTCACTATACAGCTAATGAAGCATAGCGGGAGTATAAAGGTCAACGCAACCATGCTAATACTGATGCGGCAAACAAACAAGATGGTACTCACCCAATGTGGAAGTACCAATCGGAAAGTCAGGGAATAACACAGGTAGCCAAGGAGTGGCGCATGGAGGCCGGTATACAACGACCACCACCTCGAGGAGCTTTCCTTCAACTCTGCATCCACCAAGCGGGCTGCTCGAACTGATGATGCCATATCGAGATCCGACATCTTTCCAGAGTGAAATATGAGCAATAGCGACTGCAGGAGTAACCACCCATAAACCATAAAATGTGCAGCCATCAAAATAATCCACGATGAGCTGATTGCCAGCAGTTTGACAAAGATGACTAGAACAGACACAGCTGTTACGCTGTGAATCCGCAACTCCCGGTGGGCGAGTGCGTTGGAGCCGAAGGCGGCACGAAGTAGTTGGGACCTCTCATTACTTAGGTCAGGGCCAGTGATTGTATTGGTTCGTCGCGGAGTTGCAGATTCGAGCTGGCTTGTTCGCCTTCGTAATACTCCTTGCTGTGGAGTTGCCGTTTGAGAGTTCTGGATATTACTTTGCATCCCCCTATGCCCCATTCCATACCGTTCAGCCGTATCCTGCATCCTACTGTGTTCTAGCTGGGCCCCTGCCGCTTCGTCCCTTGCACCCATTCGAGACGGAGGAGTTGTACCCTCATTTGCAGAGAGAGTCTCGGCATTCCGAGCTCCATCCAGGGAACTCGCGACCATAAGTTTTGCCATCAATCCACCATCTTCATCATCCAATGCACCTCTCAACAACAGTAATGCGCTCGCCGTTGCTCTCAATTTCTTGGCCCATGGTGTCCCTCCAAAGCCCTGGCCCTCCCTCCATGCGCCCCAGACTGCTTTGAGGAGGTACGTCACGATAGTCAACGCTTCGGTAAAAGAGGCGATAGGGTTGACGCGCCAGAGAAATCCACTCGAGCCGCGAAAGAGGAGACTGCCGTAAGGTTGCGTAAGCTGACATAGTTGTAACGTCAGGAACATGCCAAAGAGGTTTGCGCGAGAGAATTTGGTTGCAGTGTCAGGATCCAGAGACGAGGCTGGGAATGTAGTCTGGTTCATTATATCGAGTACGACCAAATGGTGTTGAACTTTTGGAGTCAGGAGATTCTGGCCTGAGGGATTATTTGCTAGGCAACACTGTAAGTCTTTACCTCCGACCACCGGCGCGTCGATGTCCTCGGTGGGAAGCGAGCCAGTTATCCCTCCGTCCGGTGAGACATAGTCTACGCTAGCAGGGGTCTCGCACGGACAGCACAGCGTAAAATTATGTATCTTTGCATATAAACTTATTAGTAATCCACATCACTTGAATGAAATCGCGTCCAGCTCTCCCCCTCCTTGCAAAGGTTGATATTACAAAACACACAACCACCATACGACCTCTTTGCCTGACCCTCTATATCTTTCCCTAGGACTTTTTGACACCTTAATCTATATAAACACCATGCGCAAGTACCCTTAGGGCGCTTTTCCCAGTAGTTTAAGTGTGGCAAATCAGGGTTAAATACCCTTCTCCCACCTAAGCCTACTTGTAATTGCCGCGTCTTTGCTATCTCAGAATACCCAAAAAGCTTACAATAAAGCAATATACGAAACTGCAAATGCGTATAAGGCTTATCTGTGTGCAAGCGGTGTAGCCATATGCATTTACACAAGCAACGTCAATAAGCCAGTAAAAAAGAGGCCACCAAGTCCTAAAAATAGGCCTGTGGCAGCGGTGCCCAAGCCAGGACGAGTACAGGTGTGGTCAGCGCAGCGGAGAAGGCTGTTATATAAGCCGTCCGGCGGACATGCTTGCCACCAGACTCAAGCTCTGCGTAAGGACGAGAAGGAGCAACGGTTATCTCAGCATCAAACGTGTTCCTAAGCAAATCTCTGGCTCCGATGAGCTTAGCATCGTACGTAATGCGAACCATCTGTTTGTTGAGTGCGACCATCGCTTCCACTCCGTGGGGTCTTTCCTGGTTGATAAAGTCTCTGGCATTGCCAGGAACGAGCACATCCAAGCTTTGCCCTTGAGTGTGGACTCTCCGGCATGCAAATCCGGTTGTCTTTGCAACTTCTCGGATGACTTCACTAACGGAACCAGCGTCTGCGTCAACATCAAATTCCGCCTGCGACATCACAAGACTCATCTGGAGATTGTGTATCCCAGGAATAGCACTGAGAGATCTGAAAAGCTTGTTCTCACAACCGGAGCAGGTGAGCCCTTTTACACTAAGGGTAACGTACTAAGTGGTGACCGTGTCCTTCTCGATGTCACGGAGGCCTGAAACAGGCATATTTTTTGGATTCACGCCCTTATCTCTATACTCAAGCTTGCTGCAGCAGGCATCCCGCGAGCAGCTCCCAGGTGTGTCGCGGGAAGTAATCCTACTACATCCCTATAGCAGTTGCATTTTTCGGGGAAAGACGACTTTCTGCCTTTCTAATTAGCTGTTTTCCCGCTTTCGCCAAAAAAGGGTATTGCTCCTAGGCTCCCTGCCCGAAACGAGATTGCACACGCTTATCTTTCCCTGAAATACTACTAAAGCGTAATAATACATTTATCTTTTACTAAAAGTATATCTCTTATTTCTATTTCTTATTAAAAAGATACGTCTATAATACGAAAAATTATAATAGACATATTAGAGACAGATATAATATAAAAGATATATTCTTATAGAAGAATCTCCTTTCTTTTTATATTTTATATTTTAATACCTATAGCTCTTATAAGTATTATTAACGTAAAAATTTTAATTTTAATCTAAACTCATATTCTCTAATATCTAATATACCTTTATTTCTTATTTATAACGAGATTTTACTTATTTAAGAAGTAGTTAAGAACTAGTACTATAGTAAGGTTTTTTCTCTTATAACTAGTAATTATTATTATGTCTTATTTCTCAGGCTTATAGGTACTAATTAAAGAGTTATATAAGACTTCTATTTATATATATAATTAGTTCAGATAATATACTAATTTTTTAAGCTTTTTATTTTCTATTCTTCTTACTATTATATTATAAGTACTAAGAGTCCTTAGAGTATTACTTATATTATTTAAGTCCTTACTTCTTATTCTATTTCCTTATATATCTAATACGTATATATAGCCCGAAATCCATATAATAATTAAATCCCTATTATATTAATAACTTAAAAAAGATATTAAATTATAATAATTAATATTTTTGAATTATATAAGTATTTCTTAAACTCTAAAAATATAGTTACTCTTAATTACTTTTACGCGTTTTCTAGTTCTAGTTATATGAGTTTTCTGAAGTTAAAATACTAGTCAATTAACTATTAAGCTTATTTATTTATAGTTATCGAAATATATTCCTTTATATTAATCTTATAAATAAAGTAGTTCGGGAAATATTTCTTTAGTTATATCTTTTTATAGCTAATATCTTTCTTGTATTTATTAATAATATATATATAATTATTAAGTAATAGAGGAATTCTTTTATATTAGCTTATTTCATTAAAGAGTCCATAATTCGTTTTAAGAGATATAGAATAGAGTTAGCTTATATTAAGAGAATAGCTTATAAAAACTACTATAAATACCTTTATATATAGTATTTCCTTATATAAGAACTTAAGAAGACTATATCTTAAGTATTTTATATAAAAAGCTTGTTTTCTAAAGTTCTGAAATTAGTTCTTAGAATTAAGATAATTTCTCTTATATTATAATTCCTTTAAGAAATCAAGTAATTATTATAAAATTAAAACTTATTATACTTTCTTATAACTTTCTTGAATTCAATTACTTAAGCTATTAAGATTACTTTACTTCTAATTATAAAGCTATATTTATTATTATTATTATTATTATTATTATTATTATTATTATTATTATTATTATTATTATTATTATTATTATTATTATTATTATTATTATTATTATTATTATTATTATTATTATTATTATTATTATTATTATTATTATTATTATTACTTGTTTTCTTTATTATATAAGTTCTTATTTATAATCTAAATATTACTATAACTAATTTCTCGAACTCTAACCTTAATATTAAGATAAATTCTACTATTTACTCTTAAGGTAATACTCTTCTATTATACTTATATTACTAATTGTTTGAACGCACTTTTGTAGATTATCACATGCCGCGTTACGTATACGGCCCATCCCGTAGACTAGACCCGATTAGGTATAGCAGAGGTTCAGGAGTATAGTTCAGTAGCTCAACCTCCTGAACTA
>JAJTUS010000243.1:0-64737 GCA_021399465.1 Hyaloscypha sp. PMI_1271 | reverse complement strand
CCCCTTTTAACTTTATAAGGTCTAAGTCAAAATAACTAATATCTGACGCCTTCTATTAGGTATCTATAAAGTCTAGTTAATCCTCTAGGAGAGGCGATAATATAGGCGATATATTTGTATTATAACCTATAAGTACTATATTAATTGTATTTTGGATTATTATCTTTATAGTACCCCTAGTAAGATTATCCTCTATTATATTTTATAATAGATTCCTAGGTATTTCCTTTATATTATCTAACCCTTATAAATTCTCTCTTCCTTTATTACTATTTATAAATGTTTTATCGAATAATAAAGTATAAGTATAGGTCGCTCTTATTGAATCTATTAGGTACTTTAGGGACTATAATAAGGGAGTTAAGAACTTAAGGATTTATTATATTTATATAGAGAATTCTTATAAGGCCTTTCGGAATAGCGATTTATTAATTGCCTAGTTAATAGGAAAGGCACGGAGTTTTATAGAGCGTTATTCTATAGAGCACCGGCTACTCAATAAAGTCGATAATACTAAGGGGGGTTCTTACTCTTATTAAGGGTAAGTTATAATAATTTGTTTAATAGCTTTATACTTATTTATACTAATCTCCTTAGATATAAGGTAGTTTATTATAAGGAAGTAGTAAAATTAATATACTTTCTTAATAATATCGTCTAATAAATTGTCTATTAATAATTAATTAATAGTAATAATACCAAAGCATTAAGGTAAGTTATAAATCATAATAAGGGCGCGGTAAATAGGCTCCTGGACTAAAAATAGAGGTCTAGTATAATATTATAAGGCTTAAATAAAGCTTATAACAATAGTATAACTAGTTATTACTATTATTATAAGAGGTTAATTAGTATATTTAAAGATAATTCTTATTATCTTCTATAAGAATACTATTTCTAATAGTCGCTTAGGTAATCGTATACGAAGCACGTGCGCCTTCTATGCTATTTCTATATACTAACACGTAACGTGTAGTATAGTATATAAATATCGTGATATGTAATTATATTAGTTAAGTAGTTGATTTGTTATTAGGAAGGAAGGTCAATAACACTATTGTTTTAGTGTTATAGGCCTTCCACTATTTGGCTAATCCTAATTAGGTCTAGTGCGTAGTCACGTGATCCCAAAACCAATAACAACCTAATTATACTAATACTAGAGCTACTTTAAAAAGTACTCAAAAACGCTGTTTCCTCTATATATATACAAGTTGCCTAATTAGGCCTAGTCCGTCCATATTCCTCTATTCACCCAGTATGCTAGTGTGTGTGTGTGTACCTATTATATCTATATGTCCCTTCTATACTAATAATATGCCCTTATCCACATTCTACCTAGTGTATCAAAGAATTACTTATACTAATTGAATATTAATTAAAATCAAATTAATGATTTTAATTTGAATATAATTAATAGGTTTTAACCTTGATTTAATTAATAGTTAATTAATACTTTGAGTATTACTTTAATTAATCACGTGAAGTCATATGAAGTTGTATTTACTTATTTATTAATATTTTAGAGTATATCTATTATATAGAACTAAGTTTATAATAGAAAGTTATTTTGTAAAGTAAGTAGTTAATTTAATATTATATTTTAAAGTTTCTTGAGTTTTTAAATTCTTGAGGGAATTTACCTCTTTATATACTAAAATAAAAGAATCTAGTATATTCTTTAGAATTCTAATAGATTATAAATAACTATTAATTTCAAAGAATTATTAGAAATCAAAAGTTTATTTGTAATTATATTAATAATTCTAGTAAGTGAGTCTCCTAGATTTGTGAAATTTTAGAAGGTTCCTTATCGTGATAAGCTTAGTAGTAGTAGCTAAGCTATAAAAGGTATAAATATATAGGATCGTTACTATTCTAGGTATAGTAGCCGAAACCTTAAACCTTATTTAAGCCGTATATCATATGACTAAGTATTACTAAGTATTAATTAAATTAATTAATTAGTACTTAGATTAATTGATTTAATTAATAATTAGAGTATAATTAATAGGTTTTTACTTTGATTTAAGATAAAAGAGTTATTTAGTACATTAATACTATAATTATATATATTTATATAGGCCTTATTAAAATAAAAATCTTAAGCTAAAAATTAAGTAATTCTTTTTTAATTAAAAGATATTAGTATAATTATATAACTAATTAATCTAAATAAATCAGATTAATTACTCTAATCTAATTAAATAAATTTTACTACCTATTACTTATACTCTAATTATTACTTACTAAGTAATTAATCTAAGTAATTGATTAATGTGATTAATCCTTTGATATACTATTAATAACTACTACTCACTCTCCTTATATTCCGCTTAATGTCACTAGCTAAACGGCTAAACTACTTAACCGCCCACTTATACCTTGTCCGAATACTAAAAAAATATATAAAAAAAATATAAAATAAAAAAGAGGCTTAGAAATTTCCAAAAACTTTATAGATTATAAATAGCCCAAATATAATATTAATTTCCTTAAATTGTAGTGTTGTTATGGCCAAATTTGGTTTTGAGCGGTTGAGTGGTGTGGGCGTTTGGCTATAGGTAATAAAGGAGACGGATATATTAATCATCATGTGATAGAGTCCCGTGACTACACTTATATCAAAACAACCTACCGTATTTTAATATTATGGGGCCGAATTACTACTATACGAGCTCTTTGATAAGAGGGATCCAAAATCTACTCTGGTAGGAACCCTGTAAGGGAGTAGAAACGGATTCTCGCGCAAAATTCGGTAAGGAAGCTATAGCCGGGGCACATAGGAGGCCAAAATGGGTTCCACATTATGGTGCGTAGGCTAACTCAGGGCGTGCTCAGGATGCTCAGGCTTTACTCAGGCTCTGCTCAGGCTTGCTCAGGCTCTGCTCCGGCTTGCTCCGGCTTACTCAGGCTCTGTTCCGGCATGTTCACCCTCAGCTCAGGTTAAAGCAGCAGTTGCTCAGGTCCGCAGACTAAAACGAAACTAGCGAAAGGGAAAATTAATCCTGAGTTTATGGGTATTTCGCTAAGAAACGAACCCCTATCCCCTCGCCTGGTGAGACATCGCCAGGCGCTAGCATGAGGTCCCCCTTGGTTCGCGAAGCATAAAATTATGTACATTTGCATACAAATTTGTTAGTAAGATACCAAGCGAGACCCCATCCTAGCGACTGGCAATGTCTCACCAGGCGTATTTTAACCGCTTCTATTATATTTAGAAGTAGGTTTAAAGGCCTCCTAAACTCATTCTAAATTCTTTTTATCACGTGCGCTTGAATTAAATAAAATTTTGATCTATAGTTATAGTGAAACTGTAAAGTGAAGTAGTGTGGGAGGGGAACTGCAACAAGACAAAAACCCACATAAAAGTAAACAGAGCGCAAAACGTGACTAACGGCAACAGCAACAAAAACAACGCACGCAAAATAGACGTAGAATCAGTGTAGAATCAGTACACAAGTGTAGGAAGCTCAAATTGATTAATGTGATGGATGTTGTTGTGTCTAAAGCTACGGAAAGTCTGGCCCTCTTATGCGAATCGCCAAAGTCACATGATCTCGGCCCTGGTCGTTATCACGTGACCAGAATCTCAAATCTACCAAAAAACACGAAAGTCTACTGTGTATGGCCTGCCGTACCACAGTAGGCGACTTTGGTTTTGCAAGGCCTGAAGATATCGGTAAAACCCTGGAGTTTTCATACTGGGCTCGTTACCTCAGGGGTTGTATAACGACACATGTTCCTAGAGATCTCATTCAGGGGGAGATGCGCTAACATTCATGAAATCATATGCAAGCAATTTACTACTTCTGATATTTTGTATCTGCGCAGATAGCTGGCACCTTTCTCGCTATGTTGTATTGGAAGTATCCTTTTCTGAAGTTCCATCACGTGACTTAAGTCACAACTTTACGAAAATTGCCCACCCCTTCGAGCCCGATGTTAATTTGACTCGAAATATTTCGCAGAGTGTCTTGGGGCGCAATTTTCATTTATTTCAAAGATAGCGTTAAGAGAAGATAAAACGGTTGATAGAAAGCGAAGAATTTACTGTCTGGATCCAGTCACAGACAACTAACTACTCCGGGCTCAACCCTACAGAGGCTTCATCAACGCAACATATCATCATTTCCCAAACTGCTCATATCAATTACGAAACTCAAATGACGAAAAAATTCCAGCACTCCAGAACCAACTGGACGAATTCGGAAAGATCCAAAGCTTCCTCGATGCCCACATCGCGTTTGTCACCAATAAGTCTCTACCCGGAACCCGAGCTGGAACCTCCTCCCTGCTGCTGTGAGCCCTAGATTGAGTTAGCCACATCCCCGCCTAGTGTTAAAAGCGAGAGCATGAGCGTACCGAGCCGGTTGAACCAGCTGATGGAGCGTCCCCTTGGGTTGTCGAGATCGACTGCCGACGGACCTGTCCCGAACCAACCGGTGCAGGGTTGTTGCCATAGGTGTATGTCGTGTCACCGACCCTACATATGACCGTCAGTTACGAGGACCCTCTAACTCCCCGAAAATGGTTAGGTTCACGAACTTGATTGTCGCCGTGTTGGTGCTCAGGTCGAGCGTGATATTGCTCTTGCTTGGTTCACTCATCGTGCAAGTGTGGCCTCCTTCACCACAGCTACAGGAGGAGGGGAAGGAACTCGTATTATATGTTGGCAGCAGGGTGCTTACCGACAACGAAGCCATCACCGCGCCAGCACTCACCCTGCTTCTTCATCTGCGCGTGCCTATTACTGGTGATGGAATAAACCATGGTGAGTGTCCCCGAGCTCCTGAACGACGCCACGGTGTCACATCTCGCATCCCTCTTGTCACCGACGTTCGCTCCATGGTCAGTAGCTGAGGGGGCAAGCGGTCTGCTGATGAGTCGGCCAACCTCACCGATCTCCTCCTGGGCACTTCGGTTTTTTCGTTTATCACCGAAAATGGATCCTGCAAGGAACTCCTGAGCTGGTCATGAAGGCATTTTGTTCGTCTTGAGGTTATTTTTAAGAGCTGGGCAGAGATGAGTTCCATTGAATGGGATGCGGTGTGGGATCACGAGGTGTTACATTGAATTTAGCGTTGGGGAAGAAACATGCTCAATTTCTCATGACCTAAGACAATGGGTGTTTACATCCCCGGAGTTTGTGATATTTTGACAGGCTTTTGAAATTGCTTGAACAACTTCTCTGCACGTAAGAGATACACTAGATACGCCATAGAGAACATAGAAGAAAACCATATGAACCCCTTTTCTACAAATTAAACACGTCATAAACGTAAACCACATAGAACATGAAGTCCACAGGGAGCATGTTACTCCTTAGGCTGTGGAACGTCGTGAGACCCTGGAGCTTTTGGGATTTTTCCCATCCCCTTTATACACCTTACATGCAATGAGCTTCCTGTAAATTGAGTCGTCGACATTCGAGTCAGCACGTATCGCCTCGCCTGAACTAACGGTTAGTGATAATGCAATAATTGAATTGCATTCAGACGGAGACTTCTAAACTCCCAACTTACAATTTTCCCGCTCCAGATGGCACAACCTCGAAAAGGAGTCGACGAGGTCTTTATTATAACGAAGACCCTCGCTATACTGGACCACGGTTCCTTCTGAGAACAAGGCTGTGCCATGGCACCAAACCTCATAAAGACGGGTGAAAAGAACGTACATTTCATGGCACCGTCTAATTCGGTCTTCTACCTCATCTAAGTGAGATGTGAGTAAGTGAAATTTCATGAAATGAACGAAAGGCAAGGTACCTGAGGGAAAGCAACGGTATCGCTGAAGACGTTGTCGATACTCTAAACCCAGGCGCCGCAAGCATGCGCTCACCGCCAAGAAATTGTCTTTCATTTTCAATTCCTTATGTGGCAGTAGCTTGTCAATCTCCTTTACGAGTTCGAGTTGAGTCATCTCGATCGCTTGGGCTGCATGGATGTGGAGTTGCGTCCGAGCAGTCATTGGAAGTTGAAAGTATGCCTTGCATTCATTGAACTCGTCGATTCCAAATTGTGGGAATGTCGGTTGCTGCTTTGTAATCACTTCCACGATTTTGGTATGATCGATGGGCCGACGACTATCCAAATTCTTCCCGAGGCTAACGATTCGCATAGTGGCAAAGACAATGCCGTGCTGTAGAATGGTCAGTATTTCCTATGTCCGTTCATTGGAGATACTTACGCAGGGAAGTGGTGGTCTGACTTCGAGATACTTCAGGAGGGTTAAATCATATGAGACTTCCAGATTCGAGGGCCATCTGCGAGCAAGATCTCGAATATCTTGACGACCCCAGCGATCCAAGGCGCCGATTTCTGGCAGACAGCCGGGAACAATGGCATATGGGGCCTGCTCAGCGTCATCCCTTGGAGCTGCCATACTGACAGTGAGGCATGGAGGTTGCGTCGAGATCCAATGCTGCTTCTCCGTGGTTGTCGTGGTTTGGATCTTGACGCAAAGCACGCTTGAATAATCGATGTCGATGCTGATCTTATTCTCATATTCCCGAAGGCCGGCCCCGAGAAATAAATAGCGCTCTTCGCCACGCATTGACTCAATCTCACTCTTAATGCTATTGCCGCGTTGTGCAAGGTCGTAGTAGTCTAGTTAAGCGATTCAAGTCAGTAACCAGGAGCTTGAAGTTGGAAAAGACTCACCTGAGTTCACCGAAAACACTTGTTCAAAATTTCTTCGATAACAAATCATAGGGGCCAAGTGTATTTGGCCGTTTATAATCTCTCGGCAGTTCTTGCAAAATAGAGAGGTAGCCTCCTCCCAGCACTAGAAAAACTCCGTTAGGGTGGAGTTCGCTTCCAGGTGACTTCGGTGGCAGACTTACCGACTTCTTACTGCACTTGCAACCAACACAGACGCCTTTTAATCGTTGTTTGCGATAATTTTCTAAACTAGGTTCGGGGAGAATTCTGGTTGATTGCTTTTTCTGCGCGCCGTTGGTGGTGACCCTGGATGATCTGTTGGAGCGCTGTAAAGGAGAAGAACGGGATTTGAAAGGCTTCGTTGCAATGGGCCTCATGTCTTCACTGCCTCGGAGGTGGTGGCATTGGGTGCTGCCATGCGTTGGTATAATTGTGTTCATGACGAGCATATTGATTTCGGCCGATGAGGAATTTTCGCGGTAAATCAGCTCGGTGTTTTCTGGTGAAGAGGTTCGAGCAAGGCCGAGTCCAAACCGATTATGCAATGGGTGGTCTTCATATGCTGCAATATTCATGGTCGAGGTCTGCGGGTTTGTGAATAAGGGTTGAGATGTGTGTTGTTGTATCCGAGTACTTCCTTGAGGCCAATGTTGCCAGCTGAAGTCCTCGGCACGCCATGCTCCGGCACGCGCAGGCGAGTGAGAAACTTCATGGCTGTCTTGAGGCTCTGGGATGCCAAGAGGATCGGTGGTGCTGGGTTTCTTGCGCTGAACTGAATGAGGGCCGATAGACTCCCACGGGGAGCCAAGTTCGCGATCCTGGAATGCGGAAAACAGATGATCCGGAGTCCAGAATCCCCCAGGAGCTTCGGAGGACTGTCTATTTGGGCATCCGGACGCTGTCGAGCTTGATAAACCAGTGAATTCATATTGGTCACCGTCCGAAAGCTGTCCCCATGAGCACTCAGCGGAATTCTG
Source organism: Hyaloscypha sp. PMI_1271 (assembly GCA_021399465.1). NCBI lineage: Eukaryota > Fungi > Ascomycota > Leotiomycetes > Helotiales > Hyaloscyphaceae > Hyaloscypha > Hyaloscypha sp. PMI_1271. Next base: position 57,098 of record JAJTUS010000243.1, on the reverse strand, counting down.
ACGAATTGCTGGATCAGAATCTGCCACGGTAGTATCGCCAAGCTGTGACAAAGCAACAATTGGTTGTGCTCTGTCGGTGACAATCACATAGTCTCCCCAGATGACTGAGGAGTCTGTCATGGAAACACTGAATGGGTCAATTTGGGGAATCGTCTCCTCAGAGCACGATCCTTGGATGGAATTATTTGAATCGATTTCCATCTCCCAAGAATCGGACATATTGGTGGGAGCATTGTTTGCCGCCATACGAGAAGGTGTGCTTTCGTTGCCATGTGAGGCGTAAGAGGCACCTTCGTGTAGACTTTCGGTATCAAAGGAACTTGGCGGGTTAACATCAAAAGTGCTTGCCAGGATCCCGCCGTTGTCCAGTAGAACGTAACCGGTGTCGTCAAAGGCGTACCGACGATCAGTAGTGGAATGCCCAAGCCTGCCATCGTGGAATACAGAAGGTGTGTCGTCAGGGAGTTGTGGCATGGTGATTCGCGAGAAAGGCTACAGATCAAGTTAGCATCAGTTCTATGCTTCCTCAGAGGCTTACGCCCAGATAGAAATCCCCGAGGATGGTGGATCCCGGCGGGGCACGGTAACTCACGAGGATGCAGTTCCCTGATTGCCGATTTGAAGATAGATGCTGGAACTAAGTTCGGGTTTAGGTCCAAGGAGCAATAAAATTAACCAGCAAGCTTGGTTTCAAATTGTGATTCGATTTTGGTGGCTTGTTACACACCACTGACACCTCTCCTACGGCGGTGGACATCAAAATATATATACATTTCGCATCCCAACGAGCAAAAAAGGCGGCAATCAAAATACAAGCCCGTTGCGGTACCGTCTCCTCACCGCCTGCTCGTCTCCTGCCGCCTCTTGGCCTGAATCGAGATGTCATTCTTGATACACATAGATTTAGACACCGAAAATAAGGAAGAGTGGACCCCTAAGAATAATTCGAGGTGTTTGCCAGCACAGCGGCGCGTTTATTGCAAGCTGTGTTTGACATCCCAGGTTTTCAACCTCTGGTTGGATGACGGTGAATTAAGAGATCGTTAGTTAGGGGTAAATCCTGCAGAAGAGCTGTACCTCATCGGATCGAGAAAGGGAAGCTATGCGGAGATCAGTCTTTGCATTAAAATGGCTAAGTTTAGACTGCAAACTATTCATCACAGGGTTTGGCGTGTTGCAGTACGGAGTACTCCCTCGTGAGATTAGATGAGGCGAAGAAGGAAAGCGAGGGGCTGGGATTCAAAGCTCGCTCGTATTGGCGGGCCAGCCATCATTGGGCGACGCGTGGTCGGCAACCAAGATAATGATGGGACCATCTCACGCTAGAGGAGAAGCGTGGGGGTTTCGAGACGGGAAGTCAGGCTTACGCATGGGCTACTGCAGGGGGAGAAGGGGGAGTTCAGCCCTAACAAACCGGCGTTGATGAGGCAGTGCGGCAATTACGTTTCTGGCAGGGAACTGGATTCTTGGAGCTCTTCAGTGAAAGAAGAACTTGTCCGGCACGGCTGCTATCCGCGGCAGGGCCGGGGGTTGGGGTTAGAACATCACAAGGCTGCGAGGCTGCAAAGCTGTAGATATATTGTTCGTAACGTTAACACCTCAAGAGAGTAAAGTAAGCAGCCCTCAGGCCTTGCACACTCATTTACAGCGGAACAGCCAATTCTCTGAAGTGCGCACGGTCCTTTTATGCCAAGTGGAGACATCCAGCTGCCTCCGATGTTCAGCACATTGAACATAGCATTCTAGGGTGAAGGGATGAAACCAATAATGGGCAGACAATACAGTATGCCGAGCATTTTTGGGGAATCGCAGTAAGGCGTAAGATTAAAAGTGGAGATTATGAACTCACCGCGGCGGTGTTCAAAATTGAACTTCGTGTTATCACACACATTCCCCAGCATCGTGCCTGACATCATCGATTCATCATGTCAGGAGGTCCACCCCCGGGATACTCGCCATACCCACCCACTGTCTTGCCGAATCGTTTCGAAAAACCCACGGCGGCGGCACGTACGTTGAATGCACGCGTGAGTCTCTTCAGTGGTGTCACCGCGACCCAATGAGACCTGCATGTGGGAGAGCGGCAGAGCGCGGTGAGAAGGCGGGATTCCGTGCATGCAAATTACGACGTTTCAAGTGTATTAAGTAAAATAAATAGTTGGTCAGTTCCGTTTTCAGAAAAACCCCGTAACGACCGAAAATACTGTGCATTATCTGTGCAGCAAGCTCAGCAGGGCAGGGTGTGCACGGATTCAATGTCACCTCTTCAGCTGAGTCGCTACTGTGGGCTTTGTTTTTATCCAGAGCCTCCTGGTGCTGATAGGTCGAGTGCGATGGTACGTTTCGCTGAGGCAAGCGAAGGAACTGCGGTTTCTAACGACAAAAAGAGAAGCCTACACTCCTAGTGCTCCTTCTGTAGTGATTCATTGCAGTTCGGAGCGCCTTAGTCCCCTGGAGCGGAATTTTGAGTCTTTCCATTCGCCACATGAACGAGGAAACCAGAATAACGTTATCCCCGCCTGGGGCAGGGTACTCGTACCAAATGCCGGCACGTGCCCGGTGGACTGCTGCTGACAATGTCGACGATCACGGATGTCTCACTAAGCGACCGATCGATCATCTACGTCCCACGATAAGATGGTGGATGGAACCCAAAATGAGGGGGGCAGGGTGCCCCTGAACGTATCCTCAACACTTCTACAGTAGGCTTGCAAAGCGGCTAATGCAACCTTTCGTGGCGAAGAAAGAAGTTGGTCTTCACCGTGGTGAGACTGCTTCGTTTTGTATCGCCCAGTGCATCCCTCGCTGAGCCGTGCGATACGTGTTGCCAATGGCCATCACCGACGGGGCGATTCGAAACCGAAGGAGGGGTAAGAGGCATGGGTTTGAATGCAGGGCACACCGACCCCAAATCAAAAGACTGTAATCTTTTCTCGACGACACGGCGAATCTACAGGGATGCCATTCGAGGTTTCTAAAATCCTTCGCGCTTCGATGCGGATGAAGGGGGTTTCGCCCCAAAATTGTAACCGTCGTCCCAGAAAATTAATGGTGTCCGCGACTTTGCACAGTGAGTGGGTGGCTCTTAGCTGAGACTTTCCCAAAGTTGGATGACGCCGAAGGGCCATGTTTGGAGGCCAAAACTCGGAGGAAAAACAGTCCGACGGCGAGCGTTGTGTGGACATGAAATCTTCACATCTGCTTCTACCAAGTCGTGATTTTGGCGACTTTGATTCGTTGATCAGAAGTGTTGCTTTTTGGAAGAAGGGGGCTGCCCAGCCCTGGGTCATCACCGAAAGAGCCTCAAATCACGAGGTGTTCTGATCAGGAGCCTAAGATATCAAACAGGACTGCTGAGAATACCATTAAGTGTCTTTACGGTTGATGGAAATTCGCAGATTATTTGATTAACTTGTCTCTTTTGTCTCGAAGCATGTATAAGTAGATAATATCGAAAACGATTAGAAATTCCACGATCTTTAACTGCATTCTATAGTTCTCTCCTCTAGATACGAAGGCCGCGGTCAAAAGTCTGGGTAATACAGGGGATTGGCCCTTTTGGCCCCAAAAGGATAGGGAGTAATGGCTAAAACTATAGGGCTATATAGGCTACTCTAGCAAATTTTACGCCGTGGTGTAGTCCGTGGAAATTAAGCGAGGCTAAGTTTTTGAGATTTTACAGGCTCTAAGCTTATAATTATAGGGACTTCTAGCGCTGCAGCAGGAATTTCACAGGGCATTTTAGCGCCTAACCACTCCGAAGCTTCAGCCTATGAGTATTACGACGCCACTAGCAGGGATCTCAACTTACCGTATTATGTTATAACTACATCACACTACTAACGCACAAAAAATAGACGTGGATATAGCTCTCCTCCTTAAAATTATATTGGTGTTTAAATAGAGGCTTTTGGTAGTATATAGGGAAAGTTATGAGTGTTGAAATCGCATATGGCGTTCAGACACTTGTAGTGGCGTCGTCATCCTTATGGGCTGTCCTTCCGTATGTTACCCTGACTTCTAACCGCCGCCTTCGTACCTAGGCTCAGGTAAGTAATTCAAGTTTACGAGTCCAGTCGTGTTTCCAAGCCAAACTCTTTAGTGATTGCTAGGCTCCCGGGGCCGCGTTTTTAAATTTAGAGCTCTCTAAATTATTAGGATCACTTGATAGTTTTTAGATATTGAGTAGTAATTAGAACTTGTGAGTTTGTAATCGAGAATAATCAAAGGTAAGGAAGGTTTTCATTAGGCAAGTTTTAAGCAGTATTCGCGTTTTGAAATTTATTTTGTAAAATCCCTTAACACTGGCTTTGGCTCGTACGCTCGTTACGTCCCCGCCCACTTGCTGCGACACTTCAGGCTCTATGCGCTGTGCCGAGGCCAGAAAAGCGCCTGCGGAGCCTGAGCTGGGAGGTTGTACGCCAGAAATATCGCCAAATTTGTTATTGCACACACGAGACATTCAGGAGCCGACTCCCTTGGAGTACTATTACCCACAAAAACTTCCAAGAAGTTATAGCGCCTACACTTTAAAGTATCGTTTGCAGTTGCAATGCTTTTACTTCACAAGTCAGATCAACTGTGCCCTCAATTGCTGTATGTTGGCTAATGCTGGTTCAATATAAAAAATCAAGATTGAATAAAGACCTACTTCTAGATGATTTGTACTGTCTAGCGGACTTTTGCGCCCATCAATCGAGAATGCATCCGCAACAATTTGCCTCTTGAGATCTTGAATTGCTGCCACTTTCTGGCGGAACCGTCAGCATTGTTCTCCTCAACATTCACGGAAGGCCATCTCTTAGTGGTTCAATTCATACTTCTTCGAAAGATCCTCTGATTCGATATCGGATTGTTTTGACTTCTTTCGCTTGGCCTAGTCGATGGATTCGGCACAGTGCTTGTTCTTCCAACATAGGATTCCACTGTGGCTCTAAAAGATAGGCGACAGAAGCCGCAGTAAGATCAAGTCTTGATCTAGGAGAGAAGAGGTATGACTGTATTCCTTTTGAAATTCCGAAACTAATGTGCCTATCAGTGTTGCGTTCTCCTATTATACAACTACTCTTGACATTATCGAGTTGTTGCTCCGACAATCCGATATATCTTACACACGTATAGACGGCAAACACTCAGGTGAGAGACGAGAGGAAGCGATTGAAAAGTTTCAGACCGATGAAAAAGTTCAAGTCATACTTATCTCTATCACTGGTGGAGGCGCTGGGTAAGTCACCGTCCTCTTCGCATCCGGTGTTTTCACCTTCCTTCCACAAGATTTGTTGAAACTTGATAACAAGTTTATAGGCTTTTCCAAAGGGTTTTGAGCTTCGTAGAGACTTGTTCTGGCGGTATCGAAGGAAGGACCCTTTCTATGCGAGCTTGCCCTTCATTTTCTGACGCCCATGAAACCTCGATACTTTTACAAAAGGAGTCGTGTGGGCATCTGTGTGCAAGCTCACCACCGACAGAATGCTTGACACACGATCCACAAGTCAATATAAGGCACTTAGAGAGGATCGGTTTGGGAAACTCGGAAGAGGACCCTCCTCCACCCCCATTTGTAATTAAGTTTCCGCACATCGAGCAGATGGCCTCATCGTGACAGACAATGGTCTCGAAGGCTCTATTGGCCGTAGATTTGTTCCAGTTCTGAATATCTTGGGCCATGATACTAAGAGGCTTGTTGACATTTCTCTTCGCGTGTGCCAGGCCGTGGTTGCAGAGGAGTCGCAATTCGTTGAGCCATTGCAAAGCATGGGGTTTTAGTTGAGCCCTACCATCGCTTAAGATAATCACTACTATCAATTAGCGCATATGCTCGTTTATTTAGCTGACTATTACTCTCGATTGAAAGAAGCGAGGTAGCTAGCTGAGCAAATGAATAGGTTTATAGCAGTTATATTTTAGGTATATACTGAGCATATGCTCTCCTTATACTCTGTATATACACAGGCTATACGGGCTAGGAGGGTTCGGGTTAGTCCCGAGCTTGCGAGATGGCTTAGGGTCAGGGGTCAGGGGTTAGGGTCTGGGTTAGTCCCGGGGATCAGGGGGCGGTGAGAGCCCCCCGTAAAGCGATATATTAAAGTGTAAAGGCCCTATAGGTTAGGGTTAGTATATACTAAGCATATACAAATAAGGTATATTCTAGCTTACTTATATGCTTCTTAGTAGTAAAGGTTAAGTATATACTTAGTATATAGAAACCATATACTGAGTATATATAAGTAAGGTGTATTATAACTTACTTATATACTTCTTAGTATTAAAGGTTAAGCATATGCTAGGAGTATGCCTAGCGGGTACCTGGCGGGCCGTAGGGAGGAGGTCAGGGTTAGAAGGAGGGTGAGAACGAGGAGGGTGTGAACGAGGAGGGTGTGAACGAGGAGGGGTGTCCATATATTGTTAAAGATAGTAGATATAGTATGGTTTTTGGTGAGGAAAGTTGATCCCTACTATAGAAAATACAAGGGTCTTCTCGCTGATTGATAGTGGTGATTAGCTTAAGCAATAGTAGGGCTCAGCTACTAGCTCGTGTGCTTTCTTGTTATCCGATGTCTAATAGAGATAAAATTTTACTTTATTATATATAGTACTAATTAGGCTCTCTCTCACTACTATACGGCTCTGCTAATACCATTTTACGGTCCCCTTTAGTCGCGACATTAAGTCCGACTATTACAGGCGCTTGCAAAATCGGTTTCGCCCTTTTCACCTGAAAAATAATTACTGACCTCTTTACCTACACAGACCACCTCCGCTATTCTTGGCGCTTAAACTTGTCTTGATTGTCATCCTGCGTACGAAGTCGCGGGAAAACGTATTCGTTCGTTTTCTAGCAAGGCAAAAAACTCGAGTTCGGCGAAGCTCCATCACTAAACTGACATGTATAGGCACTGCAACCACCGCAAGTTAGTGCTTAATCACGCTACTACAGCGACTGCGCAACGGTCGTATTCCCATTTTTACAGCACCACGATACAATAATACAACTATGTATGTAATTCAATGATTGTTCATATTCTCCTTATATTTTGAATTTATCACAAAAGTATTTGGCATTGTAGTCCTAGTAGTATTCTGTGTTATTGTAATTAATTACTTGTTTTGATTCTCTAAAAATGAACGGTTAATCCCCGCTATAATATCCATATTCTCTCAATATAAGATTCCCAGCACAATAGACTACGTTAACTGACATCCGGGACAGAGGGCTATAACAAGAGAATACTGTTATGGGAACTGCGGGATAACATGGCATAATGCGCGCGCTTGTTAAGAAGATAAATTAGCATCCGAGGTATCTGGCTCTGAGTATGGAGTGGTGTGATTGATCATGTTTTGAATCGAAACTACGGTTAAATTAGTTCTAAGCGTCGGAATAAACCGAGACCTCCTGCAGGAACATCGCATTTCCTCCCAGTCTGCAAAATCGATCACTCATCTCAAACCCGCCTGAATCGATCACCAAACAAACACAAGAAGAAAAGCTCTTATTTTCATTATTTAGATGATGACGCCGTACGGTGCCGCAATAGGCCTTACAGGATGTCTGATTTTTATTCTACTCACATTCCTCAATGGGTTGTCAGCCTCGCGCCATATTGCTTTAAAAGCTGCAAGCGATGTAGAGAGCAGGCCGAGCTTAACATGGAAATCTGCCATAGAATCATATGTAGGGGCGCTCGTGGCTCTTTTCGCCTATCTGCTATATCTCTACTTTCCAGGTGGAGTCGTCACTCGTCTTTTCAAGCCAAAGTAAGTTGTGGAAGAAGGATTCTAAGTACTATTAACCATCTTAATTCATTCTCTAGGGACTGGACAGAGCTGCATTGGGCGGTATGGTGCCAGGACCTCGAAAGCGTCAAGAAGATCCTTGCTTCGAAGAAACATAAAGTAAATGCCAGAGATAGCCAAGGTTGGGCGCCTCTTCATCTTGCATGCTGTTCTCACAAATCGACGCTCTGGAGCACCTACATGGTTGCGCGTGGCCTGCGAGCAGACCAGGGCAGTGGCCTGTATCTCACTCGTAGACCAGGGGCAAATCTTCGATATCAGACTTTGGCGTACACATACTCTAACCCAGTAGAAAATCCGAGCACCGTCGACGAGGACCAGCCAGAGCTTGGGGAGTCTTCTTTGTCGTTCATGATTGCTTTAGAGCTACTCCAAGCCGGCGCAGACGTCTCCGCAGAAGCAAGCGGCTTTTACACCGCACTTCATTGCGCGGCGAGTTCCGGGTGGATCGATCATATAGACGCGCTGTGCTCCTTCGGTAGCCCTCTTTACAATCCAAAAGGTTGTAATCCAGCTTGTCTGGCATCAGGTCCGAATTTAGGCCACCGCCGCAGCCTTGATTACTTGCGAAAACGCATGGGACATGATGCTTGGGAGCGCATGCGAGACCACGACGGCTGTATCAGCGGACCGCTGCCGCCATTCTCCTGGCCGACTAAAGGGTTTGAGTCTTTCGAGTTGTGGTACTTGGATGTCTTGGTGCCTAACACATCTCGACACTGCCTCCCGGGTGCTCTAGGTGCCGCTGTTTTCGAGGAGACAGCATACTTTTGCGCGTTATGTGCGCGGGTCTCCCTTGAGAATCTTCGATCTCGCGGCGGCTACTTGCATGCCAAGTCTCTGCAAGACCTAAAACTGTCCGCCGCGCGGTGCTCTAGCTGCCGCTTCTTGATCAACTTTCTCGACAGTCGGCTGCTCTTTACGAATGCCGGGGATGTTTCGCAGGTCATACTGCGACTGGACAGGGAGGCTCCTTCTAGAGGCATCAGCAGCGTATTGAAGCTACAATTATCCTGCGGTTGTTATTGCCATTGTGGCGATGACGTAGAGTCCCGATCGTTACGATTTTCCCAGTGCCTGGGAAGTTGTCGCCTGATGTTAATGGAGGATATTGGCCTTGACCTATTCACGGACAACGGTATGTTGACTTCTTGCGATATTCTTTTTGTGACCGAAACTAAGCGTCTCTAGATCAAGATGCTGCTGCGAACAACTTAATATCTGGTCGAGTGCCCTTGATAGACAGCAGGCTGGACGATGCGTTTGCCATTGCTAGGAGGTGGGAAGGACTTTGTCGTGAGAGCCATAAAAAATGTATGGCGATGATTCCAACGCAACACAATTGCCTCCCAAGCCGGTTATTAGATGTCAAGTCTTCGGCTGGAAGCTCCAATCTCATCTTTCTTGTAGATGGGAATGGAAGGTCAGGTCAATATACTGCCCTGAGTCACCGATGGTCGTCGGGACTGATCCCAAACTGGGTTACGACGATAGCCAACAGAAAGAGACGCGAGAGGGGGCTTGACGTCGGCATACTTCCGAGCTGCATCCGAGATGCCATTACAATCACCCAACAGCTCGGCATTCAATATCTTTGGGTGGATTCTCTCTGCATAGTCCAAGATTCCAAGGATGACTGGGCAGTAGAATCAGTGAAAATGCTGGAGGTATTCGGGAATGCGTCTATTACTTTGTTCGCCGACTCTGCGAAGAATGACGAAGACAACATCCTTAAGGCTCGTCAAGGGGGGAACTTTCAGTCTCGAAGAGGTATATCTCTTAATGTTATTGGCAAGTTTGGGACTGAGGTTCCGGTTCGAGTGCTCCAGAGATACTCACGATACCGCTCCCACTACCCTGCTAAAGCTGCGGGTCTCTTCCGATCGGACGTGGTTCACTCGACACTTTCCCAAAGGGGTTGGATATTCCAGGAGCAGTGCGTCGCCAGCCGGCGCCTCCACTTCGGAGATCACCAGATGTATTGGATTTGCCGGGAGTCTGCTACGGCGGAGGATGGTAGTAACATTTCCTTTGCTTTGACTCCTTGGTTGCAGCTCGGGCTGAACCGGAGGCTCTCGGCCGCACGACATGATGAAATTTGGGGGCATATGGTTGAGAATTATACCCGGCGATCCTTGACCAAATCGGAGGATCGAATGCTCGCCTTGTCAGGACTGGCGAAGCTCTTTGGAAAGCTGACCAACGACCGCTACATCATTGGATGCTGGGAGAAGATGTTACGCTTCAACATATTGTGGGCGGCAAGTCCAGTCAATTCCCGACATAGTCTTTTCTATTCATCAAATCTCAAGAATCGCCGCCCATTAGCAGTGTCATCATGGTCTTGGTTGACCGTGGTTGGTCCAGTAGAGTATCCTTACGAGTTACCTCAAGGCTGTTAACAGCCTCGTTTGCCCGGATTTTACCCTTCTCCGCGGACCTCAGTGTATTTACCAAGGTAACGAATACGCAACGGCGCCTTCATCGTGCACTCCTATCCGACTCCGAGGCACCATAGAGAGAGCGATCGCTGGACGACCCATCACTCTCAAGCCTGGACCAGTCCGCTCGCCGCCTTGGTATCGCGATTCTATAGATTTACAGGGCTCTTGTGTCCCACTCTCTGACTCAACGAAGGGCTTCATTGGCATGATGATTCCGGATTCAACCCGCAAGCTGACCGGCTTAAAAGTTTTGCTCCTCTCTGCCTGGGTATCCACAGGAATGTGTCCTAGCTGTGGAAAAACTAAGCCCATGTATCGGCATTTTGTCGTGCTAGAGCCCCTTCGCCTAAGGACCGCAGGCCACAATCCGTGTCGGCGCATTGGCTACGGATGGGCCTACCTGAGGGAGAGATCAGAGTCTGCGCTGGAAAACCGCTATCCCGATCACGAATTGAACGACGTTTACTATACAAGATGGCGTGCGCAGCCTGAAGAAGTTGACGTCTTCTAAATAAGCTGTAAATAGCCGTGGCCATGATGGGCCATAGTTTTCATAGGACCACTAGTGTCAAGTTGAGAGAACTTGGCAGGAAGAGGAAATCTAGCTAACGCTGCTCTTGAAAGCGAAGCTAGGTTGAGGAGGATGGCCATCGAAGGTTTAGGTGGTGTGGGGAAGGCCCAGATCTCGATGGAGGACAGTCGGGCAGATCGCTACTCATACATGAATCGCAATATAAATCGTGGCCAAAGGTTCTTGCAAGTGGGATAAGCAAGCCCATTTGCTGTAAACTACAACGGTGTCAGCGCCAAAAATGGCTAATGTCGCCTGTGCTCAGAAAACTTTTAAGGGAAAGAGTGGAAGCCGATTTCGCAAGTGACTGTAACACATCCTCAGGACTGTAACACATCCTCAGGACTGTAACACATCCTCAGGACTGTAACACATCCTCAGGACTGTAACACATCCTCAGGACTGTAACACATCCTCAGGTGAACAAATGTTCAAGAACGGAGTCGAACACTTATTGGCTCCCAGCGCGCATATCGTTGTCTAAAGCAGTTTGCCCTACTTTACTAATTATGTTAGATGCTCTTGAGCGTATAGAGCTACATACCTTCTAAGCGCGGGAAAATCGCAGTGTTTAGGTGATTCTTTTGTAGGGGATAATTTACTTGCTAGGTACAACACGCCTTTTCCCCGATTAAAGGCAACTGCACCTCACACTTTAGGAGGGGGACGTCACGCCCGACGATTAGTAAACACCTAACTCCTTAGACACTTTTAATCACTCTCTCGGCATTCAATTTCTCCTTCTACCAGCCGAACTTCGCACTGCCCCATTCGAGCGGCTTCGCTAAGATATCGTAGGGTTGAAAATCACACTAGACTACACCTGGCATGCATTTTGACGGTAGAGAAAGTAAGGATATTTCTTGAATTTTGACAGCGGGAAACCTATAAGAAGTCGCACGGAGTCGGAAATGGTTATACCCGATGCCTGATCAATCTTATTTTCATTCGCAATATCTCTGCCCACGCTGAGGCATATTTATAACGGGCAAACGTACCCATTTCCTCTATCTTCCGAATATCATATCCTTCCTACGAAATCAAGCATCTTTAATTCAGCACTCTTCTCCTACAAGAACACCAACATTTGCACCCAGTTCATCATAGGCAATATGGTTGGTTCAAAAGATCTGCAGCCCTCGGCTGCCTCTGCCTTAAACGTCTCCTGGAACAATCAGTTTCGCGCCAAACCCCAATGACCAGTTCCAGGCACAACTCTCTAGGGAAAGACAGCAATTATTACTGGAAGTAATAACAGGCTAGCTTACGAAGCTGCACTTCCATTACTCGACCTCAACTCTCACTTCTAATTATGGCCGTGCGCAATTCCGCGAAAGGAGAAGCCGCAGCCGCGAAACTCCGTCAATCACACCCCAAAGCCAGAATAGAGGTTTGGCTTCTCGACATGAGCTCATATGTCTCAATTCAAGCCTTTGCCCGTTTGGTCTAGTCCCAGCTATCGCCCATCGATATCTTAATCCTCAACGCCGGCGTAAAGAACATAAGCTTCAATCTCGTCAAGAGCACCGGCCACGAAGAAGTTTTCCAAGTCAACTATCTCTCAACAATGCTACTTACTCTTCTTCTTCTTCTTCCAATCTTGAAAGCTAAAGGTCCACCCGGCGAACCTGCACACTTGACAATTGTCAATGCAGCGTTGATTTTTGCTGCCGCCAAGTCTCGGAGTCTCCAAACCGGGATGCGAATCCTCTCTTTCCTTCCTTCAATGACCCGATGACTTTCTCGCAAGAGAATTATAACTCATCGAAGCTCTTGGCACATATGTTCCTCGGGAATCTGGTTGATTATGTCAACGCTGACGATGTGATTATCAATATCTCGGATCCTGCGTGGGTGAAGGGGACTGAATTGTTAAGCCACGCGAAGGGAGAAATGTGGGTGGGCCTCAAGGTTTTTGAACAGACAGGTAGAACTCCCAAAGTGGGATCTCCGTGTCTTGTGGATGCGGTGTTAAGTAAGGGGAAGGTGAGCCATGGGTGCTTTTTAATGAGTTGGGAGATCCATCCGTAAGTTTTGCGTTCGTTCGACAGTTTAGAAGGAAGGTGTTAATGGGTTTGTTGGTTTTGCTGCGTTTTTGTATACGCCTGAGGGCAAAGTAGTGATTCAAAGGGTCTGGGATGAGACGCTGGCTGAGCTTGACTTTGCGGGCGTGGGGCAAATCTTGGAGTCGATGAAGGCATGATTAGCTTTTAGTTTCGGGATGATCTTTTGTGTCATTTAGGTTCAGCAGGGGAGCTAAGTCTAGACGGAAGGGTTCATCGCTTTTTCTAAGCTTTCTGTATCATAATCAATGATTTTGTGCAGCTTTGAGGATTATGCTTGCTTCACTTGGATTGTCGCAGCACATGGACTTATGGTTGCACCAGGTTTTGGCACTTTATACCTCATGATCCGTGTTAATTTATGTAGCTCGGGTGAAATTCCTAGTTCCCACTCCGGCCGAATTCCTCATCTAGAGGTTCTAACAGTATATAGTCTGGATCACATATTGGCCGGTCTCTCATAATGTTCGCCACCTCGTATTTCCCGAGCATTCTCGTCTCTTCCATATCCCTCATCGCTGCAAATACTATCTCGCGGAAAATAGCTCCTTTTCCATGCTTGGTTCCTATGACCATGCCATTCATGTCTCCTTTAAGCATCTCAATGCGATTTGCAAGGGCAGCAATCCGTATGCCGCGAAGTAATCGTACCCTTGCTCGGGTAATATAGTCTCTACCGACCCTATCCCGGATCCGAAATCTTGTTTCAGCGTTCATTTTCTATTTGATAGTCAATTTTTCGTTTCATTCGTTAACGTGCGAAAGAATAATCACATACCACATGGCCACTGTTGAGCAGTCGGAGCCACAAAGACAACATGGGCCAGCTATTATTCTCCCAGAAGAATCCAGTATGGTTATACCAATACGTCTTCGCATAAGGAAGTAAATGGAAGTCTGTTGCTGATTCATGGTGACTGTTACTGGCGTCGGCCAGGATCTTCCCAATATCATAACCTGTTTGTTTCCGGGATCGAAGCAAACCCATAGCAAGTTGCTTAACTCCGCTTGACTGTCCAAGAATAGAGTTCAGGATTTGCGATGGAGCCTCCTTCGCCGGAATTCTCGGGACAACTGTACGAGAGACCTGAGTATCAAAGACGCCATAGTTGAGATAAGTGACAATAATCTGGCCCATCTCGTTATTGGCGTTATGGAGCGTGAACTGGTACTTAGAGAAGTCACGAGGACTTATAAGGAATTGCTTAATGCTGTGGTGAGCGAAGCGTACAGTAAACTCTTCTTCGTCTATAATAATCAAGCTACCACAGCAGGCCAATGTCGCATGGATATCGTTAATTAACTTTGAGGCGTTCCAGATCGTGTTTCCTGGGACAACACTCAGAGCTTCTCGGAGTTCCTCCGTGGTCAAAGGACGACAAGCTGCTGCAACATACTTCAAGACTTTATCCTGGTACCGAGCTGCTCCAGTCTGTCCCGATTTCTGTAGAATGCGACGAAATGTTTCAGACAGATCGCGTGGGAGGTCTTTCAAGGCATTACGGATAGCCTTGTCCGTTTTCTCTTCACAAATAGTATCTATCTGAAGAGCAACCCACAGGAACCTAATCCCATTAGAGAATGTTTTGTAACAACTCATTGATACTCACATCCCTTGGGCTCCAGCTTGGAGTGCATCTTGTATCTCGAGTATAATAGCTGCGTTGCCAATTGATAGCTTTCCTGACTCTAGTCGAGCTTCGAGTTCTGCTACAATGAACTCCCCAATGTCGGGATTATTTGCTGGGATCGAAAGTATCTGCAGGGATGTAAAGATCCCCGGACCTGTAATCAATTCGCTGTTGATTCCGGCCCTGAATGAGACGCAAAGCAACAGGGGAATCTTTCTTTGGAGTTGTCGTAGCAGTTGAAGCAGCGCATCTCTTTCACTATCTTCGCAATCATCCACTCCATCCAGAACAAAATGATAGACCTTAGATGTTCCGGAAAGGACTCTTCCAAGAAGCTGAATAACTCTATCGCAGTCTACATAGGAGAGGCCCTGTCCAAATTCTTCATCCAGCTTATCAATGTTGGCTGATTGTTGAATTAACTGTCCAGCCAAACAGCCTATAACTGTTCTTGCCTTCAAAGATTCATTGATATCATGTCGACAGAAGAAGTAAGCTGTAGTACCTTTGGGCGCAAAAAGATTCAAGTCGTCAATCATGCTGGCCATAAGTACTGTCTTTCCAGATCCCAGTGTCCCAGTTAGATACAAGGAGTCAGAGCGCGGGGATTCTCTATCCTTTCTCCAGTCCAGATACTTGGCACTTTGAATAAACCATGTTGGACTACCCCTCTTACGGGCTTGCTTCCAGGTAGTCACATAGTCGTAGGTAGAGCAGGCATCAAGCCAATATAATCTTGCTTGCATCTTCCGACGATACGATGTAGCGCTGGCAGACTTCAGCACAAGTCCCCGAAATGTCGAGTTGTCTTTTGCCTCTTCTTTGATTGTTTGGCTGCTCAATAAAGTACCTTCCTCTTTGATGGAACGTGCCCACAAATCGAGTTCTGATTGAAATTTTTTGATAGCAGAATCAACGAGATTGGATGAGATTTGCGCAAGAGTTGATTTTTTTGCGAAGTTCGCCGTCTCTTGGCATAGGCCAACCACAGCAATGAAGTATTCACACAGATAGGCCTGAAGCTCCTTCGATCGAGGATAAAGTAAAGCCATTGATTGGTAACGTGGGGCAGAGCGTCCGACATCCATGAAAATAATCGAGAGCTTTTCAAGGTGGGATCCGGATTGAGATATTGCCTGAGAGAACGAGTCAGAAAGCATGGGGAAAGAGAGAAGGGAAGAAAGAAAAATTATGTTGCTTACAAGCAATGTCATCCGGACCAAGGACCAAACGCCACATGCGATCAAGTTCTGGGAGCCACCAATTATGATATCTCCGAGAGAAGCAAATTGTTGGACCGCTTGCAGTAGGTTTGTCAACCGTGGACCGAAGCAACGTCTCCCCTTGCGACTCGCACAGCGGTCAATTTCAGCTGTAAGTCGCATGACATCGCTGACATCCGGAGGAGATTCCCGAGTTTGCGATCTAGAGATTCGAAATGCAGCTTTCTGCTCGCCGGACAGAGCAGCCTCATACTCAGAGACTGCCTGCGCTAAACGAATCTCAGGCTTCAGCCTCGCTGAATTGGCGAAGGAAGCAACTAGCATGGTTCACCGGGTCGCAATGTGCCCAGCAAAAGGGCTTTAAAGCGGTGCCAGTAAGAAATAGCGAAAATTAGGCGGAAGATGCGAGGATGTAGAGCTTTGGAGAGAGGATTTGTGATGAAATTTTTTGAGAATGAGATGGAGGCTGTGCAAGCATGCCGGCGCCTACAGCACCTGTTCATAGATAATTGGCTCGCAGTAACCGAATCCCAAGGCACACACCCACACTGAATGCCAACCATTCATTGTTCACCACGGACAAAAATCACGTTGACAAGTCGAAAAATCGATTCAAAGGTTCAGGGCCACACATGCAACACACACACACACACACAATAATCCAGACCGGACGATTCTTTCATCGACCCATGCCGTATCGGAAGCCAAGCAGCAACAACAATATGGATACAATATCAGTATGCCCCTGCTAATCCCTGTTTCGCTCGCGTAGCATTCCTAAAACATGGGTATACGCCCAAAACAGCAATGACAGGAGACTAACTCTGATTAAGGATACATAAGTACCCTCTCTGGGTCTACTCTGGAAGGGTGCTTATGTATTTGAGAATTGGATTCCGCTCTAGCCCCCTTCCCCTACGGATAGTAAGCTAAATTCTGTAATTTTATCGTAAAGTAAGGTTTTCTTTTTTAGCTATTTTTTAGCCCGTAGCGTACGCACGAAAGGTGAGCAAGACGCACGTCCCTCCGTCCCTTACTTGTAATCGCTTAGGAAGTACATCCTCAAGGTATACGCTCCGCACGCTATAACGCTCCCGTGCCCCTAGCCTACTAAGCTCCTAGCATTAGTAGAGAATATAAATGTGCTTTGCACGCAGTTGTGCCCCTAGCCTATTAAGATCCTAATATTAGTAGAGATAAGCTTTAGAACTCCCAGAACTAGCACTCTGTCTAGTTGTTATTCAACACCCAGGGAATCCAGCTTTCCACACGATCCCCCTTTCCAAAGTAATCCACCAACACGTACAGAAGCCAACCCAACCCAACACACCCTAATCACTTACCAGCTACTACCCCCTCCCACTCCCCCTTTCCCTACAACATACACCACCAACCAGCCTCTATCTTAAATCCAAACCAACACTGCATAGACAACAAACACCTCGTTACAGCAACCACTCCTCTTCTCAACTTCTCACCCACGACGAGAATGAGCTAGAATCCCCTCCTTCCCCTCCTTTTTATGCTGAGATCAAAAGGATTTTGTAGCTCCGCAGCACAACCCTGACTTGGATCGAGGATGAGGATTCGACGTTTCTTCCCCATTTACTCACTCACTCACTCACTCACTCACTCACTCACCTGGCCTCAGTGTGTCAAATGAATAGAGTAGAATAGAATAACGGCCGTTACTCTTATTTTATTCAAGCTAAAAACCCGTTACTCTTATTTTATTCATATATTATTCAAGTTATTTATGAATAACTTGAATAATACACGTGATCTATACACGTGATTAAGCTAGCCTAATCGGGTAAGGCTTCTGGGGAGCCCGTACCTAGCGTCACCTCGTTATCTAATCAGGTAATAGTAGTGCTTAGTAAGCGAATTGAACCTTGGCGATAATTAGTTTATTTATTATAGAAAACTAATATTTAAGTAGACTTATATGAGTATTAGCTTAGCTTATATAAGGCCGCTTAATAAATACCTTAGTTCTTTGTTTAAAATTTAAATATATGTTAATTTAGTATAGTTAATTGACTTTCACGTGACTTTCACGTGGTTATTCATGGTTATTCATGTTATTCATGAATAATTATTCTATTTTACTTAAGTTATTTAAGATATTCGTTACTCATATTCTATTCAAGTTATTCATGAATTATTCATGAATAACTTGAATAACTTGAATAATCCTTTGACACACTGCCTGGCCTGGCCTTACACGAGATGATCGGAAACGAGGCGAGGGACGCGAGGTGAAACACTTACTCGCTCGCTCGCTCGCTCACCTGGCCTCACTCGAGATATCGGAAAGAGGCGGAGTAAAACACTTACTCACTCACTCACTCACTCACTTACTCAGTAAGTAGAAATGCACCTTCACACCTACATATCCAAAGCCGCCCTCTCTCCCTCCCTCCCTCTCTACCTTACCGACAAGCACCAAGTTCCCAAGTTAAAAAGAAAAGGAAAAGAAAAAAGAAAATAGAAAAACGACTAATAATCAGCAAGTGATTGCATTTGTTTGCATTTTAGCACTGTCTAATCTACCCACCCCACCATTCTAAGTCATATAACCATCCATGCCCGGCCATCCACCCAATTTTCCACCCCACCCCCTCCCCTCCCTCCCCCCTATTTTCTCGACTCCCCTTCATCCCCCCAAAGCAAAATGTACAGTACAACCCAGCAAAGTATATAAAAAAAAACGCCATGCCCAGCAAAGCTCAATAAAAAAGGCCACACCAAGAAGGTTCACTCCCGTCATAATCTATCGCTATCGCTATCGCGCATTGCTATTGCCATTGCTATTAAGAACGGAAGTAAAAGAGAAAGAGAAGCAAGGCAAAAAAAACAAAGATAAGTATGTTTGTCATATTCGACATAAACCGTAGCCCCCGTAAGGTAAACCGCCGTGGAAACGTGAGACGCTAATGCGAGTTTGATTGAATGAGGAAAAAAACAGGTATGCTGAATCGATGCTCGCTTGCTCGCTTGCGTTGAAAGAAGTGAAGAAGGAGAGCGGGGTTGAAATATTTTCGGCGTTTGTTGTTCTTGTCGGAAGTCGGATGGTTGGTTGATGGAAAAAGAAAGCTGAAGGGGTGAAAGGAGATTAGAGGTCTAGGATTCTCCACCCCTCTCCCTCTTGGTCCGCTCATTCCAGCGTCGCTTGCCGACGCGGGTCTCGAAGTGCGGCGCCGTGGCCTCGAGGTCCTTGCCTACCATGTCCATGGTGTTGCGGACTTTGTTGCGGTATGCATCCACTACAAACCATTAATACCAAACACAAAAGGTAGGGGGATTGGGGAAGCGGAAGTCTTCACCAGGCTAGGGACAACTCACAAGCCCTCTGCAGAAACACCGTCTTGTCCGCGAAAACCCGACTCTGATGCCAGGTCATTCTGTACCCCAGATCATTCAACCGAACCTCCTTACTCCTCACACTCTTCCTCATCCGCGGGACGCCAACCTCCGCCTCGCCTCCATCAGCAAGCGGAACAGCAACCATCATCTTGCCACCGCCCCTCGATCCTCTTCCGGCATCAACCTCAACAGTATCATCCTCATCATCGCCCTCGAAAAACCTCGAGCCGTGAGCGGATGGTGGAGGGGACTGCATCTGCAACGGGAACCAGGAGCGCGGGTACACGGAATTGCTCTTGCGGAAGGAATCCGGGATCTCTTTGATATCGACCGTATCAAGCGTAACCCGGACCCTGACGCGCCCACCCTTGCCTGGATCGTCGACGAGGATGAACTTGCGCTTCTTCGCATCGGGGATATCGCCAAACAGGCTAGCGCGGTCCTCGTCGTTGAGCGAGCCAGTGTCCCTGCTGTGAGAGTGGGAGTGTGAGCGTGCGGTGATGGGGTGCGAGGTGTGAGCAGCGTTGTGAGAAGGGTGCATGTTGGGGGCCATGGACGCGCCGCCTACGGAGGGATTAGGTGGGTAGGAACCCGAGTATCCGGGGAAGACGTGCGACTGTCTGACATCATCTTCGGGGTTCTGTGATGGAGCGCCGGGAGCTGCGTGGTGGTGGTGATGTTGTTCGTCGATGTACTCGTCGTCGCCTAAGAAAGGGAAGGATCAGTTAGCCTCACGTTTAAACCGGCAAGCGAAGCGAAAAATAAAAAAAGGGTGAAGTAAGCAGAGAGTAAGCCAAAGTAATGCCATGCCATGCCATGCGAGACGAGTTTGAGGAGGATGGGAAGTGCAACAGTACAGCAGTGTGTAGACATGATTGTGTTTGGGGTTTTGGTGTAGATCTGGTACCGTGCCCAGCCACAAGCCAAGCAAGAAGCCAAAAGTGCCAATGATGTATTATACAGAAAGATTGCGCCCTTTAAGGACGACCCAAAACAAAACGGTTCTTTGCTCCCAATAATTGTGCCCTCCCTCTCAACAGGTATATAGCAAAAGGTATCATAGCACAGATAATAGTAACAGACAATATCAATCACGGCAGGCATCACATCTGGTGAAACATACCGACATCATCCCCTCCTTGAGTACTTCCATCAGGGTGGTTGTGATGGTGATGGAGTTGAGGACCACCCATCCCACCCAAGCTAGGTTTGCCCATGCTTCCCGCTCCGCCTGGGCCCATGTTTCCAGATGGTGGCATCCCTGTTGGACCACTGGGGCCAGCCATGTGAGGGGTGTGTGTCGCCGCTTGAACAGCTTTGCGGTTGTTGATCTTGGCCATTCTCCGAACACGTCGGCTCCGCAATCTTGGGTCTTGGTTGCTATTGCGCCAACTATCAACAGCTCTCTGAATCAGTCCTCTCTTTCCACGCAGGCATGGATTCAGCTCCGCTAGAGCCCAACCAACAGTGTTGCACTCAGTCTCGTAGACCAATCGGTTTCCACGATATTGATCCTTGCTGCAGCAAGCTCTTGGGTAGACGCAGTTCTCGGTCTTGAATTCCGGGCTCAAAGTATCAACATTGACTGATTCAACATCGCATCTGATAGTGTATTCCATCTTGACGCGGTCGCGTGAATATTCGAATGCGATCCATTGAACACCATTGTTATCTTGTCTAACCACCAATGGGGTAGTTGCTGGAATAGGACCTGGAGCAGCATTTGGGTTGACACCGCCGTTGGGCCCTGGAACATTGTTTTGATTCATCTGCGGACCATTGGCTGGATGTTGTGGAGGTCCTAATGGCGCTGATGGTCTAGAGATTTGCGGAACGTGCGGCTCCATCTTCGTTCTTGGGCTACCCGTCATACCTTGCTGCTGACCCGGATGTTGCTGCATCTGGTGTTGACCAGAGGGATGTGACATAAGCAGGTTCGGTTGCGATGTCATAGATTGGTGGTGTTGCTGCTGTTGTGGGTGGGGAGCGTATGAAGGAGCACCCTGAGGTGGCATTGGGGGGTATTGTTGCTGGGGGCCGGGGTAGTACATTTGAGTGTTCTGCTGTAATTGAGAGGCCGGCGCGCCATACATTCTGTGCTGGTCGTGTGCGGAAGGAGATGCAACGGAGGCTGGAGAATTCGACTGTGGAGTATGGTAGATAGGAGGATATGGGCGCGTCATCTGCGCGGCTGCCATGATGTCTGGCGTTTCTGGTGCTGTAAATTAGTTAATGATCTGTTTCTTCAAGAAAACGCGTCTAGAACAGGTGGTTGCTTACCTGCAGATGAGTATGTGCCTGATGCGCTTGGTGTGCTGTATGGACTCGGGTGGGAAGCGTAGTAGGTTGGAAGCTCCTGGGTGTGCTGTCCTCCGGCGCCTGGCGCACTCTGGGTGTACTGGGGCAGACCGTGGGATGGGGGGTATGGGTTGGAGTGTTGTGCTTGAGGAGGAGGAGCTTGGTGCTGTTGGTGCTGTTGATGTACGATGCTCGAGGGTCGCGGTTGTTGGAGATGATGCGGAGGTGGAGGGCCCTGCTGCGCGTGGTGGGGGTGATGCTGCATTGAGACCAGTTGTCAGTAAACGTCCTCAACCGTCTTGGTAAATGCAGTGGCAAAATCTAACAACCATTGAGAACAGAAGCAAAACGCGTCGTGATGTTTATTATGATACTTCGGACGTAAGAAAGCCGTCGATCCTTGACTACGAGGGTGGCTGCCGCACTCGGGTCCCTGAGTCCGATCTTCTGCCTTTTGACAGGAGCGGCCGAGTAACAATGGAGTCAAAGAAATTATTAAAGCGTAGGACTGGGCATGGGAAGAGTACGAAGGTGGTACCTCAGTATAACAGATGCCTTGCGTCTATTACCAAATCTTGAGACGATGACCGGGAGGGACAAGCGACGCGCCAATGTCCGAGATTTGCGTGATTCTCCCAGGGCTCTCTTTTTAAACAGAGTGGAGCGACGAGGGTACAAGAAGCTTATGAGATGAGGAAGGACGTTGCGTTGCGGAGCCGGAGAATAGGAGCCAAATAGGGCAGATAGAGATTGATCGGAGCGAGGATAAATGTATGCAGGAAGGGCAGGTTGAATTGAGGAATGAGATGAAGAGTGACCGGGGAGGGGTGTGAGAAGGGAAGGAGGGTCGGGTCTTTGGGACTGGCGCAGGTATGGGGCCTGGGTATGGGTATGGTGGGTATGAGAGAGGTAGGGGTGGACGTGATATGGCAGTTGAAGGTCATACAAGAAACTCGAGGGGGAGGGGGGGGGGGGGGGGGGGGCCAACGCATGGAAGACGCGTGACAAGGTTGATATCGCATTGCGATGTGGTGGACGGGGGGTCTTGGAGGTGGGCCGGGATGGTGGCCCAATGGAATACATGGCCATGCCGGCCGCTGGACAGCAGAGCAGGGATTTCCCGGGGGCTGCTGGGGACGCTGGCCTCCGCTGCCGTCAGTGGTCAGGGTGCGGCGGTGAGGGCAGGCAGCCGGACAGGGGGCGCCGTGGGAGGAGGAGAACAGGAAGATGACGCGGTGACTAGCGCTGTGTCAAATTGCTGGGGGGGCCAGGAGGGCGAGGGGGGCGAGGGTGTGTGTGCCAGCCATGCCCGCCACCCAAGCGTCCGTTGTTGCGGCGCTGATCTTGGCGAGCAGCGGGAAATGGGACTGCACCAGAAGGGCCGCGCTAGGGCCCAGGACGGCCTAGCGCCGCAGCACCGCGCAAATATAGCTGCAAATGGCTGCACCGTGCAGGCCCCTTGATCTCGTTTGCGCCTTTGGGGAAAGCCCCTGCCGGCCAGGGCTCTTGGGGGTGATTTCATGCGCTGCAAAAATAGAACAGGCCAGAATAGAGCAAAGCAGCAAGGCAGCAAAACCAACAAAATCAGCAGATGATCAGCCCGCCGCTGGGCACCTTTTCCCGGAAGACAGGACGATCGCCGCACGCTTGCGCGAGAACCTGCGAGCAAAGTACCGCGAATGAGCGGTGGGCCGTGGGAGGGCAGCTGTCTGGTACTGTACTCGGCAGCAGCTGTGCGCCTCACCCATTGACCCAGCACTCTCACAGCACTAAGAGGGCGGCGCTCGCAAGCCCTTACGCCAACAGGAAGCAGGTTCTGCAGAGCTTATCCGTCAAGCGAGTACGGATGCGAGATGTCTGTGCGGGCCCCGGCTTGCTCGCCTGCGTGGGATTGGGCAGCACTTGAGTGCCTTGTTCCCATGCATGCCCCTGGCCAGCTTTGAAACGCGCCCACGAATTGCGTTCACCCGCGGTCGAGTCCGCACGGTCTGCTCGTGATCTTCTGGAAAGCATCGAAGCCACACCTTCGCCTTGGAACTGCCGTCATCCCTGCAGCCCAGAGCTAAATGGGAACAATTTGCGAACTCTCGTGTTGTAACCCGTCAAGCCAAGGCATCATGACCTGTAGAGCAGCTCCGAGTACGAATGCGACAATGCAAAGTCCAACAATGGGCCACAGCGGAAAATGCAGAGAGCGGTGTACTTACGTGATCGTTGGCCACAGCCACACCGGGCTCCTCTTTGTACCCGCCACTCTGTCGATGAGCCATCTCGGTAGTTGGGAGCTGTCCTTGTCTGTTGATCGGTTAGCCATGGGTTCCATCAAGCCACATGTTCGCCCGTTGGAATGCGAGGCCTGCATTCGACCACCAAACAAGGAGCGTTCATGCTGCCATGCCTGCAACATCTGTGCGTTGCAAATCGGATTGCAGGGCGCGCTTGGTCCGTCTCAACTTACTTCGGGAACTGTTTAAGGTACCTGAGTGCCGCAGGTTCTATCACAACTGTGATTCGACGGCGCTGGAGCGTGGGGCAGCGGATGGAATATGAAACGGCTGCCGAGTATGCTGCACTTTAAAATCCGACGTATCTGCTTCAGTACAAGTCAGCGCCTGCCCATGGCACAGCAATTTGAAAGGTCGTCGCGATGCGACCGTCGAAACGCATGAAAAGCACATCGTAGGACTAAAATAGAACGAGCATCTCAGACTAAAAGCAGTCCCCGTGCAGATCACTGAATGGAAACACAGGGGCGAAAACTGAGGAGGAGGATCGTAATGCGATCGATGCAGCGGAACACAACATGATATCTTTTCTTAGAAAACTAACTGGCTCTTGCATCTTCCCAAGTGGGCACCGCCACTGACGGGTACCGGCTGGGGAGATTCCGGGTATCAAGTGGATTTGCAGATTGTGTGTGTGTGTGATGGGGGGAGACAAGTTTGACAAGTTTGACAAGTTTGGAAGATTGTGGGGTAAGTGACGGGAGCCCGATGGCACAGAAATGGGACGATCCGAAGTCAGCGAGAGCCACCCTCGATACTCATCGAAAGGGGTGGTGGAGGGCGGACAAGGTGCAAGGTTGTGGCGCACAACGTTGAACATCAGTGTTCATGGGAGGACTGGAGGTGGGGCAGCCGCGTGCGCCTCCAAGGGAAACCCACGTTTTCGACACCATGAGCCGGCCACTAGACCAGACCTTTCGCGTGTCGAGCCATGGGCCCAGGAACTCTGTCGCGCGCTGTACCACAAAATTCGAGATGATGGAATATCTGAACTTACTTCTGGAAAACTTCTCAATCCCAAGAAATGACTCGTAAAAGACCGTGAGCCGTTGGTTGTGGCCGCGCCTGTGAATCTCGGGTTAGCCTTCCGTCCAAAAGTTGGGGCTGGGTGATAGGTAGAGAATTTGGAGCAGAACCAGACTAGTTCATGCGCGGAATGGACGGTTGCATACAGAAAGGTTCAGCACATCCAGTGCGACTGTGCAGCAGCAGCAAGTGCAGAATGACGCAACAAGAAGACGAACAAGGCTGAAAAGTGAGGGCTCAACGAAGACCGTTGTCTGTGGAAGACCAGGCAGGGTGAGCTGGAGTCGCTGGGCTTTGGAGTTATAATATACAGGCATGGGTGGATGGTAAACATCGGGCAAGGGACACGACCCAAGTCGGACCGCCAAGCAGCACAGGCGTTCGGCACATTAATTAAGGAGATGATGGGATTGCAGCCCACAGCAGGGGCCAAAGGCGGTCATGCAGCAGGGCCATGATCGTGGATGGCACCTCGCTTATACACCAACGCCAACTGTGGTGGGGAGGAAACAAGGATGTAGGACGCCATCGCGCGACCTGTCGAAAAACGAAATCTTGCACACGGATGAAATGGCCAGGGCCCAGAACGTACCTCGATGATGTAGCGTTGCAATCGCGTTGTTGACGGAGTTTCTGGTGGGCTACCAAATCGGATCTCCAGGCCTTGCCGTGCGTGAGGGTTAAAGGCGGATTTCTGCCAAAGTGTCAGCAAGCATGCGATCCTTGCGCGACCAGGATTCGGCTTTCGCTGGGCGGCGCCGGCCTGCAAGGCTTACGGAGGATCTGTGAGGTGATTTTTGTACCACCTGAACTTCGCGCTTCAGATCTCGTCTTTTGTGCTCCTAACTGTGACGTCTCAAAATGGTTGCGGGAAGTGCCTCTCCGTGAGTAACTGCGTGCTCCGACCGTCCGAGGTCGTGAGAGAAAATCTTGTAAGCGTGACCAAGCACGGAAGTATCGTTCTTGCGTTGCGGTGCTTGGGTTTGGTTGGTATGAGGTGGACCGAGTCTCCTTCAGATAGATTGGTATGCTGTAGTTCACTCTCGAAGTCTGCACAGAAGCTGGTGTGCCTTCTATCCGCCGCTCAGAGCCCTTCTGGAAGCTTTCCTTCCCTGTCGACTCGAAGTTCGTCGAATCTCAGGTCCAGCTGTTTGGAGGAGGGATGATCCTCCCAACTGCTTCTCGAGGATGCACTTGGGATATGCTTGTGGGATATGCGGAGGATAGCTGCTGCTGCTGCTGGGGAATGGTCGACGGATATGTAGGCTAGGATAGAGGCAGGACTTGGGATACACGATTATCGGACCTGGTGGGACAAATGTTAGCATCGTGCATTTAAAGATCAACAGCCTGGGGATCCGGCACCAAGAGGCGAAGAGACTCTGGCTGCTGCAGGTCGGCGCTTTGCAGTCGCGAGGACGACGCGATGATTCCCTGTGCGCAGATGATCAAGGACAAGTCGCCGATGTCCTGATCGTTGCTAACCACGTTGTTGCTGGTGTTGAAGGGAGGTTGCGCGACGAGGTTTTCGCGAGGAGGCCCACCGTTTCGCACGAGGGATCGCTAAGCTGTAGGGCGCCGAGACGCGTCCCACAACGAGACTCGAAGGCGTCGAGGATGATTCAAAAACATCGCCAGCAGCCGCAACTCGCCCGGGAAATAGGAAATTATTGGGATCTCACCTCTGCTCTGCTCTGATCTATTTGCAGGCCAGCCGCTGTGATTGCAATAATCTGTGGGTGCAGCTCCCACGCGGTGGGGGGGGCAAGTTGTTCCTGTCGTGCTGCAGCAGATTCGGTATGCCGCAGCAGAGGGATTCGGACTCGAGGTTCTCGTTGCGACTGAGTGCCGCAGGATGCGGGCTGCGATAACTGCTGGAGGCGCGCAAAGGATTGCACGTGTTGTACGGATTCGTAATATCGTCTCGGTGTCACGACGGGGTTGTGCGCGGCAACGCAACGACAGTGTCACGTCAATTGCGTTGTCTCGAGGGAGGATGATATCGCGGACGTCGAAAGGATAGGATGTCGTGAATAGCTTCAGATGGCAGATGTCAAAATGTCGTAGCTCCAACGGTATCGCATGTGCTTGAGCTGTCGGCGGTGCTGTGGGTGCGGGTAGCAAGGATATGGGTTGCGCGCCCGTTACTGAGATCCTGGTGAAAGAAGGCCAGATGGAAGCTGTCGAAAGCTTGATTGGGGATGGTGAAGGGGGACTGGGGGTTTGGGGCCTGGCAGCTGGCGGGCAGGTGGCTGGGAGCAGCAAGGGGTCACGGAGGGAGGCACGAGAGTGGTGGTGTTTCCTGCTGTTGCTGCTGGCTGGCGGAAGCTGGGGAGCTGGGTCTGGGAGTTGATGGGGTCTTGGAGCTGCTGGGTGTAGGCTGCACACGATTTGGACTGAACACACGCAGCCGGCGGTGACAGGGACAAGGGAGTCAGGGAGCGCGAGGGAGCGAGGGAGCGAGGGGAGAGAGGATGAAAAAGAGTTCGAGTTTGGCAGACCAGAGCACAACCAGTGCACGATCGCCGCTGAAGAAAGAGAGGGTGGAGCACGAGACAAGTCAGGACAAGTCAAGAAAGACAAGACGAGCCGAGGGAGAGATTATTGAGTCCAGTAGTCGTCGTCTAAGACCAGCACTCGGCACCCACACACGAGGCCAGCAAGTAAGCAACAACCTACTGACTGAGCAGGACCGACGGAACGGTCTTTGACTTTGGCGGGCGCGGGCGCAGGTGCAGGCACGGCAGGGGGGCCGACAGTCCAACAGCTGCGGCGCGAAGAAACTTACTTAGAGCGCCGTAGAGCGAAAAGGGGCGAAAAGGAGCGATACTTCCTCCTCGAGTCAGCTGCCGGCCAATCAGAGTGGCGCCTCTGCATCTCCATCCTCCACCTGCGCACCTCCCTCCCCTTTATCCTCTCGTGCCCCTCTCGTGCTCCTCTCGCCCTCTCGCCCTCTCACTCCACCCCTCTTCTAGCTGCTGGTGGTCCATCTGCCAATAGTCCAGTCCATCCTCCCAGGAAACCGCACTCGCACTCGCACTCGCACCCGTAGGCACCACAACCCACCACCACTGCTCACCACCCACCACCCCATCCACCGCCCACCACTCCCTCCAGATCGCAACCTCTGCGTGCCCGTAACTGCACAGTACGTACCGCTCGCGTTGGTGTTATTAACCCGCTCTTCTGAGTCACCCCCCTCTCACGCCACGCCTCTGCTGCCCCCTCCACGAATCATAGCACGCCCAGATATTGATTGCATTTACCGTATCGTGCTGCCTGTGGGCGAGGCTTTCCGCCCAGCGCCGGAGCCACCTCTTGTCTCCCGAAACAATCCAGCCACCAGCGTCCCAGGACCAATGCTTCGGCTACCAACGCTGCCCAACCCGCGAATCAGATGGCCGCGCCATTGCATGAATAGCTCCGGAGATGACTTCCCCAAACGGGCCTCAAAGGGGAGCCGTCGATCGTCACGCATCACGATTCCAACACCCACACCTGCATCGAGGCACTTCTCGGGCGGCAAGCCATGGGAATCGTCTCCCATCCGTGTCTGATCCGATGCGAGATGTGTGTTCCTGCTCATGTGTCCATGTACGCTCTTACCAAGCTTGAGCCAAATCTGGAAAGTTTGGAAAGTTGGCGTTTCTAACGGCAATCTTTGTGCTGCTGCGGTGCACTCTCCCAGTTGAGGCCTCATGCAAAACATGCAATGAAAATCACAGCTCTTGCGCTCCTCATGCTTTGGCGTCTCACAGCAGGGCCGTGGCGCCGGGACACTCCTTCCGCTCGCTGCGATGAATCATGATAGATTGTGATGCCGGACTGCAGTTGTGCTCATCAGAAAAGGCCGTCCCTTCGACTGCCGAAATGTCAAACATAATTGGATATCGCATCCGGTCTCCGCGAGTTTGAGAGAAACGCCTTCACCGCCACCGCTGATGCTGCTCGGCCTTTCATTTGAACAGAATCTCGCCGCCTGGCTGAGAGCCCTGTGTCATGCTCGGGTAGAGCTGTGTGTTTCTCACGATTATTCTCAGGTTAATTCTTCCTTCCAGTCTCCCAACTTATTCGTTTTCTCGGGTGTCCCTTCACAAGTCACTCCGTGGACCAATCACCCCCCCAGTCGGTCGCCCGTTTTATCCGGAATGAGAGACTTTGCCTCGAGGAGTGCCAGACTCCGAGATTATGAGCTTGCTACGCGACTTACTCGCCTTCGGACGGCCACTTAGCCACGGCTCGTGTGTGCGGCCTCATGAAGTGACGTTCAATAAGTGCAGATGGATCTTGACGGTCACGATGTTTAGTTTGCTGCTACTGACCCATGGCCGGCAGATCGCAGTTGCCAGGCTGGAGACGCTCCGGCATCGTGAACCATTCGTAAGGCTGGCGGTGCTCAAGGCAAGGCCCCCAGACTCCAAGAGACTCCCTCGAGGGTTGATCGGAGAATTTCTACCGCTCTTAATCTGCTGCTCCCTTGAGGGTTGGCAGCAGGCGTCGACATGCCATGCCCAGGTGGTGGAGAGTGGAGGCCATGAACATGGTGCCCGGTCGGGCGATCTCGAGGCTCACCAAACCCTACCGGCAGCCTCACCAGGGACGGGGGGGGGACAGCGCCTGCAAGAAAGGCTTCAAAGTTTTCAACATCAACCCGCGACATCCAGAATCTCACTCTTGCAACACAACTGTTTCCCCACCTGCCCGACCAGAGGAAGAATCCGCAGCACCGCGGCAGATGAGAACACGAACACGATCTGCCGCATAGTATATTCAGAGGCGCAGGACCAATCGTAAGGTCGCGCCCGAGTACTCTCTCGCTCCACGGCAAAAGTTTCTCTCTGACATCTCTGTGCACTTCTTTAGCCCCATGTCGGTGAACGAGGGTGTGCGGAACGGCGTGGTGTGTGCCATGCCGGCGTGGTGTGCCTCTTGCAAGGTTCACTCGAACGGCGCAGACCAGGAGGGAGGACGCCATCATCCTGGTCTCACCCGCTTTCACCCACTGCCACCGTTGAACGCCTTCTTGCACCTCCCCCTGCCTGACAGCTGCTGAGGCCTGGCAGTGTGGCACGCGCGAGCAATGCTTGCTCACATGCAAACGCCAATATCAACCTCACCACCGCCAGCAGCACGACACGATCCGTACCTGACATGAAGCATCCCCCCCGCTCCAGATCACAAGCAACACTGGCCGCGCTGATAACGGACGGCGGACGCACTAACTTGCAAGCGCGCCAGAAAATACATCGGTCGAAATAATACCTCGGGAGTCGGTACCTGGATGGCGGCGGGCTCGCTGGGTGTCGCTACCCGAGGGCGGTCTTTTGGTTCGCAATCAAATTTAATGCCTTTTCAGCCCAGTGAAAATTCTCGTGAAAACTCTGAAATTGACAGTCCTGAAGGACGGCAACTCCGGTGGGGGCGGCGAAGATCGCAACTCTATTTAGTTAAGATTCAATAATTCACGATGCATACGATGCGCGTCTTGGAAATATTGAAATTGAAGTGAGATGACGACGTTGACGTCTTCACGTCTAAGCGACCCGACCCCTAAAATAGCCGTTTGAAGATGTTTTAGCTTCACCTGACCACACCGATCACCGATCAACACCTCCTCATAACAACAAACGCGTTAGAGTTCTGTGCGGGCGTTATTCCCTATCTAGACATTCGCAGCTCCGCAGCTGCATCTCTACGGAGTAAAGCTGCCCAAGAAAATCTTTTCAGCATACAATATCATCTCATCAAACGACACCGCAAGCGTGCTAGCGCTGACTTTCTACTTGCAGCGACCTCAATTGCTCCACCGGGCTTGATTCCTGATCAGCAAATATTAGAACTCCCACTCTCACCACGTTTCACAAACAGCCTTCCACGCTCCGCGGTGCCCAAAGCGCACGCCTCGTCCGTCCCGCGACAAAGCATCACGGCCTCGCTTCTACAATTCCCCGAGTTTCGAGATCACTGAATCTCCGGATCCCCAAGCCCCAAACATGCTGGCAGAGATTTGGCAGCCGGCTTCGTCTCCACAGTTGCGTCTGCTCGCGACGTGCTCTCGAAATAAATCCCCCGAAGCCTTCTCAAACCCATATCCCAGGCCAATATCCCGCAGGGAGGAACAATAATGGATACGGGGCCTGTATGCAAACCGCCTGATTTCGACAGCAGGAGATGAGGCTGCAGCTCCTCGTCCTGGTCCTTGCCCATGCAGCCGCAGAGGCAGAGGCTGCTCCACTTGCATCCCCCGTCCAGACCGCTTCGCCATCCGTGCCCAGCCTGCCCTAACGTCCATCTCACATATACCCGATCTGAGAAGTCTTAACACCTCCACAAATCACGCCTCATCACCCGCCGACAACAGCAAACAGAGTTTACGCAGGCAGCTCAACGCAGAACTTCCACCTCTCACAACACCAGATCTAAAGTACGTGTTCTTTTTCAGAAAATGCCACGTCGAAACCGCAGCCGAGACATCCGGTTTCCAACCCCACATGCGGTGCATCACTGCTCCTTTCTCTGCTCGTGATCTGATCTGGACCAAGCAAGATGTCTCCGTTTGCACTCGCTCTCCCTCCCCTCTGACTGGTCGGGTCCATCCTTCATTCCGAAAAGCAGCGGCCAGAAAACACATGACATTCTCCGCCTTCCCACATATTCGCTCGCGCCAATAAGACGGTGACGCAGCCCTATATGTGGAGGTATTATACCTCCTCTCGCCCACCGCCAACACCTGCCTCACCACTCGAAAACGACTGTTAAGGGCCGATGTTATCAGCCACACCGCGTGCGTATTGATCGAGCCGTTCCTTCTTTCGCAGCCACTTTCCACAACATCATTCAGGAGAAGAGGGTCCGCAAGCCACGCAGCTGTGCCTCTGCCATGCACCACATCATCGAATCCTTCCTTCCCCCTTCCCGATATCGTCTGCCGTGCATGAATATCTGGTACCCCAAATTGTTATTCGAGCGCAAAAGCTGTGGAGGTGAAGAGTCAAGACCGACCTGCAGCAAAAACCTGCATGATGCGAAAGAAAGCCACAATATCACTCGATAGACCCAAGGATCGCTCCTCCTCTCCCCTCCTCCACAGCTGAGCGCACATGCCAGACGCCATCTGCTTCTTCGCCGCCCCGCCTGACTTCAGGCAAGTAAATGTGAATGGTGCCAGCAGACGCCATCCCTTCGCTTTCCATCCAATATCCCACCAACTCCTTTGTTCTCTTCCCAACAAAAATCCTTTCCCTTCCTTTCTAGTAATCACTGTGAATGTTTGACGTCAAACCCTCCCATCGGGGCGTTCGGCGCAATATAACACGCCATGCACGCCTCCAAGCCTCTTCATCTCGGAGGGGAGCCATCCATCTGACAAACTGAGTAAGTAGTTAGGAGTTAGTTGGGAACGAGGGAAAGAGGAAAAGGCATCCCTTGAAGAAAAGAAAGAAAGACAATTATCAAATTCATATGTACTGTAAATAAACGTGAAGGGATGCGGATGCGGATGCGGATGCGGATGCAAAATCCCTTCCCCCCCCCGTTTCGATTTCTGGTTCTGCGAACTGGGGGATGAGGGGCCTTGCCTGCCTGCCTGGGAAGAAAAGACAAGACGAGGTAGGCAAGGCAAACTAGGATAGGTGGTAAGTGCGGGTCGCGGGGAAGCAAGCAAGCAAGCACGGGGGAGCGAGTGGTGTGAGCTGAGCGCGATCGTCTCGACAGTAAGTAAGTAAGGGGCTTTCACGAGGTGCCCATGCCCTGCCCTCCCAGCCTGTATGTACATGCGTGTGTGCGTGTGCGTGTGCGTGATCGGGCTGTTTCCGCAACGCCCAGGGGAAGGGTGGGTGATGGGCTGTTTTTTTTTCAGGGAGGCGGTCCGGGGGTGATGACGAGCGTCTGTCTCTCGAGGTTGCGCAAGTGACGAGGCTGAGGTGAAAGCGCAAGACAAGGTGGTCGGTTCACGGGAGTGTGAGCTTTCTTTCGCTGTGTAGGTGGATCAAATAATCAATCAGTACATAGATAGATAGTTTCCGAGTACCTTCAACTCGTGCTACTTACATTGCTATTGCTATACCTTGAAGAAGTGCACTGTTTTTCTTTGAATCGAATGGATTTGTTGAGGTAAGGTGAGAAGGAAAGGGGTAGCACGTGATCCGCTCGACGTCAAGTCCACCCGCAATCCTCTCACGTCAAGAGAGCGTCTCATCCCACTCTCTGCATCACACTCCATCTCATTTGCAGCGCTATCCCTATTATCTCTCACATGCATGCAGAATTACTGTAGAGACAAGACAAAAGGAGACAAGACAAAAGGAGACAAGACAAAAGGAGACAAGGCAACAAACACTTTCCTCGACTTCTCAATCCTCCTTTTTTTGGTATGTATCGCGAACTAAGAAGAGCGAATTCGGTTCCTTTTGTTTGGATCTTTGTATTTACAGAAGTGGGGAGAGGGACAGTCTGGCTAGGTATTACGATATGGAGGGCTACGGGCTGGTGTTGAAGATGTTGCTTGCTTTTTCTTCTAATGATTGAATGAATGAGCTTAGAGAAAAGAAAAGAGAAGAAGGTGATTATGAATATGAAGCAAGGAGATCTTTCTCTCCATCGTGCTTCAAGGAAATTAGACAAGTAAAGTATGTCTGCGGTGTTGGAGCATAGAAGTTCGTTCCTAGAACCAGCATTCAAACCACCCACCCAGTGTGGGCTCCGATAAATTTATCGATCGGGATT
Organism: Hyaloscypha sp. PMI_1271; assembly: GCA_021399465.1. NCBI lineage: Eukaryota > Fungi > Ascomycota > Leotiomycetes > Helotiales > Hyaloscyphaceae > Hyaloscypha > Hyaloscypha sp. PMI_1271. Next base: position 23,667 of record JAJTUS010000243.1, on the reverse strand, counting down.
ATCGCTTATCGATCGTTATCGGCTTATCGATCGATAAGCGATCGATATCGATAATTATCATCGATAAAAGTGGGTCCCAGCCATTAAGCGAGCCCCATTATATGAACATCTCGCTTTCTAGTTCAATTATAAACTAATTAGTATAAAGATTAGTATAAATATAGACTATTATCACTATACTATTATACTTCTATTTAATAGTCTATTATATAACGTAGATAACATAATTATTACTGATACTATCGATGTGATGGGGCTCGCTTAATGGCTAGGGCCCACTTTTATCGATAATTATCATCGATAAAAGTGGGCCCTAGTCATTAAGCGAGCCCTATCACATGATAACACAGGAACATCTAGCTTTCTAGTTTAATTAGCTAGCTAATAGATTAATAAAGTAATAACTCAAACTAATATTCTTTTAATATATCTCAAATTATTTATTTTCTTTAAAGGACTAGTATAAAGATTAATTAATTAATTAATTAATTAGAATAGAGAGCAGGAGGGGTAGATTCTGCCGGGCCCCTCACCGCCTAGATCGATAAATTATCATTATCGATGGTCGATAATCGATAATCGAAAAATTAGCGCGATTATCGATCGTTCGCTTATCGAGCTTATCGGAGCCCACACTGCACCCACCTAGTCATAACAAAAGAGCAAAGTCCAAATCCTCAGAACACGAACCAATATTGAAAACATTCAGTATTAAAGGCTGTAACGGATCTAAATTCATTATGAACTTCCCTTTATAGAATATAGCGAAATCCCTTGTTGTCGATTTCCGTCATATCGAGCAATGCCGCGTTCAATCGCCTCCTTCTCCTCCTCTTCAGATAGCTCGCCACGGGCAGCCTGCTCCGCATCCCGCTTCTTGTTGCTCCTGTGCATGTACACGTACAGGATCACAACCATCAGTAGCTTGACGCTGTACCCGACAAGCATCGCTATGTACGCACTGTGATACCGAGCTATTTCTCATCAACATCAACATCAACAACATGCCACTGTCAAAATGAAGAAACTAACGGTGGAGAAGCGGAGAGAAGAGAGAGATGGGAAACTTACGTGCTTCTTTCGCAATGAACGTCTGCGGGCCCACAATATTCCCAACACAGTACCCCGTAAACAGCACCGCGCCAGTCAACTGTTTCTTCGTGTACCCCGCCACATTACTACTCACCATCGTCAAGCTCATGCTAAAGCCCAACCCCTGAAAATAGCACAACCACAACGCTACAAGCCGTCCCCACTTCTTCTCATTCGGCAGTCCAACAAGCAACCCAGCCCCGAGAATACACACACTGTTTGCAAAAATCATCACGATGCACCGCGTATTGTTCGGCCACCTCGTACACACGAACCCTCCGGCAAGCAAAGCCAAGAACTGCACCGCACCGCCGGGGATCTGCAAGTACTGGGTCCCGAGCGTGTCGAAGCCGAACGAGGACACGATGATCGAAGTGAAGGATGTGAGCGCGGCGTTCGGCACCTGCGCGCCGAAGGCCATGATGAAGAGGATCCACGTCTTTGGGTCCCGGAATGTTTGCAGCGCTTGGTAGGCCTGGAAATGGTGGTTCTTGACGCCTTGGCGGTTCGCGGCTACGCGCTGGATGGCGAGCATGCGTTCGTGTGGGGCGAGGAAGGGCGCTGTGGAGGGGAGTAGGAGGAGTAGGAGGAGCGAGATGATGCCCCAGGTTATGGAGAGCGCGCCGAAGATCAGGAAGACGTACATCCATTGCGGAAGACCCGTGGTGATGTGGCCGACGGCGTAGCCAATTAGACCGCCGAACATGGTTGCTATTCCGTTGGTGCAGCTGGTGAGGAAGTCAGTGTGATGTTCAGAGGATGCGTCGATGGTTCGGAGGGAGGTTTTTGAGAGCAGAAGGAAGTTAACAGTAGGAGCTCCAGCTTTCATAAGATTTTGATGAGGAATCAATAGGAGAAAAGACGTACTAATAGATCTCCAGCCTCAACGGCTGCTCGGCAGAAGTATACCACATGCTCATCAACAACACGAACCCAGGATTTACCGTCGCCTCCAGCGCCCCAAGAAAGAATCTATTCGTCGCGATGCCTCCAAAAGAAATACATGCCGGCGTTGTAATGAGTATAATGCCCCACGCAATCGTTGCCAGTGAAAGAAATTTGCCAATTGGTAAACGCTGGAGCAGATATCCGGAGGGGAACTGGAAGAGCAAGTAGCCAAAGTAGAAGATGGAACCTGTTCACCGCCACCATCATTAGAAACTTGATAACGCGAAAGATAGAGGTGGTAGGTGGGTGAAGTACCGAGCCACGAATAATCCTGCCCTTTCAAATGCGTGCCTTTCTGCAATCCATACACACTTGAGAAATTAATCGAGTTCTTGTCCAGGTACTGCAACATATATGTCACAAACAATATTGGGATGATTCTGAAATCTATCTTCCTGAGTACGCGCGCTTGTTCGGCGGGGGAGACCTCGATCTCTCTCCCCGACTTATAGAGCGCATAATTATCATCGACGTGGATCGAAGAGGGGTTGAGTGAGATCTCATCTGCATTTTGAGTTTCCCGGGAAGCTTCCGGAGGGGTTGGAGCTCCTGTGATATCTTTCTCTGGATCTGCTGACGCCATGGTGAAGTTTGAAGAACGAAGAAGATGGTAGTGAAGTGTGCTTTGGGTTGAGGATCTTCAAGAGCAATAACTTCATCCACTTGGCAGGTCCTCAGGAACGGCTCTCCTTTCGCATTTGAGACGAACGAAGGTCTCTTTATGAACATAAGCAGAAAACTCTAGAGATAGGAAAAGGAAGGATCTATCCTCCCTCCCTACCTCGTGCGGGCTTCGCAAAACCTTACATCTCATGCCCCGCTCCGTACTTCAGGAGGTTGGCCGCCAACCACAGCCATATATCAGAAGAGGAGACTGCCCAAGCAGGGCAGTGCGCCGCGCAGCGTGCCATCTTTGCGTCTAGAAGACTCGAAGAAGGCAGAATTGTTGATGAAGGATCGGCGCGAGGTGGGGGAGACGGTGATACGATGGCGGGGGCCAAGTCGGTGTTTAGCCGATGTCGTGATTTCAGAGGAGGTTGTCGTGCTTGGAGATTGCGCGTGAGACATGGAAGGGATTGAGAAGATATAGGACTAGCCCACGGCACGTAGCGAAGATTGGAGGGTCATTGTTTGACTTGATAGTGTCGTGGTTTTTTGAGGAAGTTGGGGCACAGTTCGGGCTTGAAGTCAGGCTCTGGTCATGTGATAACCCCCCTTTCACCCCAAGAATCGCTCATAATTCTAAGATCATATCAAACCACGCATCCACAAAAGCATTTCTATTAAACAGCGACTTCTAACAACCCTTTAAGTAGAGAAACTCTGAACGAAGTTTCATTCGGATTCTTGTTCCCTTCCAACAGCCACTTCTGACGTGTCAAAGTTGACAGGTTCGGCCACTCATTCGTTCACACCGCAGCTTAGGGTTTACAAATTTCATGGTCATGAGAGCCCTCTGTCTTGAGCAGAGACCGCAGCAAGCACTCAGAAAAAGGAAACATTGGAAGTGTCTGCGATTGGCGGAGCGCTGACCGAGCAGCTGCAGGTGTTCAGCCCCGCAGAATGCCTTGCCTCCCGCACCACGTGTTTGAGGTTGGGCTTTCTATTGCAAAATTCTTCAAGAGAATCTCTCTAATCTTTTACGACTACTCTGGAACGACGCTCGGCACTGGTTACGATCTCTGCGAGCGCTCAGCACTTCAGCTTCGTGTGCAGGTTCAGCTTGTCTCACAAGAACAATCGTGCTGAATTTGAGCTTGCGGGCGCGAGGCTCCCGTGTCTTCTCTTCACTCCTGCTGCTACATATTGAGGTGGACTCTTGTGGTCTATGATCAGTGCATTTGACAGGCCTGGAAATTGTTCAGAACCCGGGTTGCAGCTTCCAGTATCGGCCTCGTCAAGCGATTTCAAGATTTCCACTACCCCGCGACACCCCGAGAGCAAGAATCACGTCTCAATCAAGGCTCTGCGGATGCTTTCAACTTTATCCTTGTCAGACCAAACTCCACCTATTAGTCTGGGAACTGCGGCGGCAGCCCCTGCACGTCAGAAGAAGCTCTTTTCGATTCTTGATTCTCGGTCACAATGTGCTTCCTCGTCGTGGAAAGATACAGCGTCTGCAGGTGTTTGTACTATAAACACTCTGTAGATATGTGCGATAAGTATGGGAAACAAGGCCACGCTATCCAGGAACGGACAGTCCTCGTCGGATACACGTGCGGAAAGCACAGCCAAAATGTCAACGAACGCGTGCCTCCAGCAGCAGATGATGGAAGCTCCAGCAGTGAAGTACTTTCCTCGACTAAAGGCTCTCAACATAGCAAACTCCGCCCAAGCAAGCAGACGAGTTCGCCACAAGAAACTGTTGGGAGAGCGGCAGAGAATGTCGCGGACGATGTGATGGGAAATTTGAACAGTCTGGCGGGTGGTCAGCTCGACGAAGTTATTCTACCTCCTCCATCAGTTGAAGGCCCTCGGGTAGCTGATCGTTTGACCTATTTGGAACCATTGCGAGCTCGGCTTCTTGATTCTGAAGCGTACTTCGCCTCTTTGTCGGAGCTTGAACGGAACGTTTGGTTGAACTCGTTACTCTGTGCAGCCAATTATTCGATACGCCCTGACTTGGAAAAGGAAATACAATCGGAATCGCCAATGCAAGTGGTTGAAGTGGCAGAATACGGGTTTGATAGGTATGCAACCTGGGTGACCTACCCCGAGATTTCTCCCCACCTCCTTGAGAAATCAATGGACTTTCTAAGACCGCTACCTTATGATGATTACACTTCTCTGGGAAAGGGTAGCCGATGCCCCAAAGTTCTCTGCCCACTCGCCGAGTGTCGAAATATCATCACGAGAACGTATCTCAACCTCCGGCGGTTACAACTTGCTGGTTTTTGCGGTCTACATTTCAGCATAATCGTTGCAGACGAGAATAGGCAGGATGTTGTAAGGCTTCTGACAATTGAAGTTTCTGAAATTGTTGAAATTCTAAAAGCCCTTGAGGCATGGCTGCAGTACTTGGTGCTGAAATTTCGCTACGGGAAAGTCGGTATGGAAGACTTTGCCATTAAGACGAACCCTAATTTCGAGCAGGTGCTTTCAAAGTCTCCATCATTCACATGGATTTCTGCAGCACAGCCCAAATCCTACCAACCAGGACTCGGCCTGGTCTGGCAGTATGTTGGCATATTAGATGTTGGGGTAGTTATCTATGCCGGCGCTCATTTGAACGACATCCATTCTGCAATGTATAGCCAGCACAGCCAAATTATCTGTATCGAATCTCCCCATACTCTACTTTCGCAAAACGAACCTCCCGTGACTATGACAATCGTCACCCGTTGCTTTCTACGATGTTTAAACGAATTCTACGATGGCAAACCTGTGTGGGTTTTTCATCATGGCCAACGGATGACTGAAGGGCTCTATCTGTCTACTACTATGAACGCGTTTGCGGACATTTGGGGACCGTTATGGAAGGGCGTTGACCAGAAAGATCCAAGCAAACACGCTACTTATATTGTCGGCAACGGATCCATTCATCCTTGGAAGCACGATCCAAAAAAAGATCCTCCCTTAGAAAAGGAGGTTTTTTGCCACTGGGTTTCTGATGATGCGTGGGATGAAGGCTTCGATACTAATTTAACTTCAAACATAGACCAAAGATCCTTCGACGGTTCGGAACATCTCCTCATCGGAGCGCCCACGCTAGCAGAGTTAGAAAGCAACAGCGAATGCCGACTTTCTATCAGCCAAGCAAGGCAGAATTTGAGAGATATGGGACGACTTTGTGTTCTTGGTGCTGCAAGACCGCATCTCTACAATGATGGAAGCCAATATCAACTTCAGGTTGGGTATAGCGGGATTAACGCCTCTGCAACGAAGCAGTACAAACGAAGTGCTGGACAAACACTTAAGAAAGTTCTAGTAGAACTTTGGTCAATGGAGCCTGACCTCCGAGACCCAAAAATGTTATCAGATCTACACGGAGTTGAGGTATCTCCATGCACTCATAATACCCAGCGAGTTTCCCTAGCATACCTTCTGGGTTTGAAGTGTATGGCCTCGTTGCTGTCCAGCTTCAATTGGAAATCCGAGCAGTACAAGACCGAGCATTTTGAAACACTCAAGGATCATTCTCGAGAACTGCGTTCATTGAATTCCGAATTCCGTGAGCAGTTCGAGCAAGCAGTTATTCTTTGCCTCAAAATGCTAAGCAAGACCGGGGTAGACCAGAAAGCCAGCAATACTCTCTCGGTTTTCTTATCGTCGGTATGTACACCCAAGCCAGAACTCGCCACTCTGGTAGCGGCTGAGCACAGCTGGATTGGACTTTTGAAAGACACCACTATCGATTGTGCTATGGCGGCTTTCGGAGACCAGTGCTTGGAGTTCAAACATAATGGCGGAGCTACATGTGGTGGGGTTGGCAAGTCAGCTTTTCTGACGGCTCTTGTACCGAACGGACTTTCAGAATCCCCTCTCAAGGCGAGAATCGGGTCACCAGACGCCCCAGATTCCGCCACGTGGGCTTGGAGCTGGGATCTGGAGAAGTTGCAGGTTGGAGAGGGCTTTTGGCTTGGCGAGCGGGGAACATTGCGAGTGAAGGGCCGATTGGCGAGTGGTGTTCTGATCACCGAATGGCAGCCTTCACGGCTGAAAAGCGCTGTGAAGATGTTTGTAGGGAAGGAGTATCCACATAGAGAGTATGCGGAAATTGATCAGAGTGGAGAGGGAGGTGTAAAGCCCGTTCCTGTGGTTGTTGTTTCGGACCGTGCGAGGGGAGAGAGGAAAGGTGGGTCGGCCCTTGTTCATGTGATAGGGCGGGGAAAGCGGGTCGTGAAGGAGGAAGAGAAGTGATAGTTTTCCAAAAGGGTCGGGAGGCGGAATGCGCTCCTTCTCGTGGACTGCAGTACTATGTTTGTGATGTGGTATGATAATGGGAGTATTGACTCAGAGAGTTTTTCACGAAAGTGTAGGGAATGATAATGACTGCAAAATCTTGGATGAAGACGGATTCACAAATAACTGATTTGAATTTTTCCCTTTCATTGTGTCACTTAGTCACTTAAGCCAAGACCTCCTGCTTCGGAAAAGAGTCCGAATCAGAGATTAAATTACAACCATCGAAAATATCTTCTGATACTGAACAGCTTATTCACTATAATATTGCTCCATACAACCTAGTTCAGACCAAGAGGCTGTATATATATAACATAAAAGCACCTCCGCTCAGTATACACAGTCTTCTGCAAACGTTTCTTCTTTTTCTTTTTCTTTTCAAGTTGGGAACTTGGTGTTTGTGGCACAGGAGGGAGGGAGGGAGGGAGGGCGCTTTGGATACATAGGTGCGAAGGTGTATTTCTACTTACTTACTAAGTAAGTAAGTAAGTAAGTAAGTGAAGTAAATATTGTGATGGGTATTTAATTGTTATATGGATTTCGGACCATATATAGGCGTTGGATACGTGGGGGGGGGGGATGGGAGGTAGGGACTTAAATAATAGAAGTAGCACTCTAAAGACTCTTAGTACTAGTGGTATAGTAGTAAGAAGGATCGAAAATAAGAAGCTCAAAAGGTTAATATATTATCTGAACTAATCGTATGTATAAATGGAAGTCTTATACAACCCTCTAACTAGTGCCCGCAAGCCTGGAAAAGCAGGACACGTAACGGTAGTCACTAGACATGAGACAAAAAACCCTACTATATAGCCCCCCCCTTCTATTCTTAATTATCCTTTAATTAAGGTAAAGAAAGAAACCCCAAACTTCCCCTTCTTATTATATATACTTTTCGTAATCCCTAGAAACTTAAAGTAAAGAAAGGAAGATATACTCTTATAGCTAGAAAGAAATAAGTCCAACCTCCTTTTCTAAGTCCCCTAGATACCTAATATTCTCACTCTTCCTCCCTAGAATAGGATTCCTAGTACCTCTCCCTTACTTTCTAATTCTTTATATATTTTTTATTCCTCTAAGCGGATACAAAATCAAAAGGGAGCCGAGATCCTTTTCGGCCAGAATTTGAAGATCCCATTTGTGAAGAGAAGAAGGAACGAGATTCTTCAGCATGGGTATGTATATGTTAAGACAGTAGCTTTGAATAAGGTAAATAGAAACGTTGGCCTTGCTATATCAACGCTTGTCCAAATAAAAGAGAGGTAAAGTATCTTCAACTTGCACTTTGTCCTTGAAATACCATCTCCATTCAATCCTATCGTCTTGCGACTTCTCTATCCTTCAACGATGTGAAACTTGGTGGCGTCGATTGGATGATGCGACGCAAAATAGTCATCATATACAAGATCGTCGGCCGTTAGCTTATTGCCTTTCAGATGCTCGAAACGGTGGAAAAGCATCGCAATAGTCACGTAAATTTCACAATACGCAAGACTAGGACACATTAGCCGTTTTACGAACTTGATCCTAAGTACCCAGAAGAAACGCACGGCATGCCAACACAGATTCTGGTGCCCTTCCCAAACGGTACGAAGGCTTTCTCCATGTGTCTTTGCTCGGCGGGGCTGGCGTTTGACCATCTCTCTGGATTAAATTCCTGGGGTTTATGGAAATAATTTGGGTCTTGATGTAAGACCCAAGAGCTCATGGATACAGCTGCCTTCGGGCGAAATCGTCAGCTGAGCATTCTCCAGGCACTACCATAGAATTTTCCTACCCCAGCTGGAACGGGGTATCCATTGAATGTTGCACCCCCCTCTGGTACAACTCGTGCCAATCTTGAGATAACACCAAAGGAGAGCCTTCTACATATGAGCTGTTGATACCAAAATTAGAAGGGTTGTAATAAACCTGAGCCCTTCTTTGACAACCCCAGTCTAACAAGAGTTAGCCAAATTAACCAGGTAATAGTAATAATGGGACGGCCCACAAGGTAAGGCAGCTTCTCAAGCTCTGTAAAGTTGAGTCTAGAGTCAAAATCTGGAAATGCAGTTTTCAACTCGGCTCGAAGCTTCTTGTAGATCTCTGGGTTATTGACAACATGATACGCTGCCACCGTCATCCCATTACCCGTTGTATCTGCAGCAGCCGCAAGAATTCCATATGCTTCGTCCTTAATATCGTCTACGGATGGTACGACATAGCCCTCCTCTGGAATCGGCGTCAGAATGCCATGAAATATGGTCTGCCGAGCATTTTGCTTGGTCAAGCCTGCATCAAGGTCAGCTTTGACTTCTAGGATCTGCTCCTTGGCATGCTAAAAACATCTGGTATTAGCAGAGCTACGTCGTCGTCCAAGTTTTTTCTTTTGGAAGGTTTTCTTACCTCCTGGAGCGTCAACACTTGGGCTAATTCCGGGCTCATCTTCTTTAGGACGCTTGGCGGGAGATTGTTTGCGATCTGGAGTTGCGGCCACTGCTGATACACCCACAGAGAAGGCCCAATCCCACGAACCATCAAAAAGAAGTGACGGCCAAGGTCTGGTTTATCAAGAAGATCGTAACACTTGTTGAAGCCGTACTCTGTGATCACATCTATTGATACCGCACGAAAGGCGTGATGGAGATCGACGGTCTGACCAACTGACAACTTCTGAGTCACGAGGTTGCACAGCTTCTGCGCCTTGCTCTGAACAACATCCTCGAGTTCGAGGACCATCTTTCTCGAAAAAAATTGGTTGAGAGGGCCACGTCGCAGTTTATGGACATCGTTAGGGCAGGTTGTGAAGGAGGAATATTTCAGACTGAATGCATTGTAAAATCGGGGATACTTGGCGTACTTGGAGCCTACATGGTAGATGGTCTCGTAGTTTGCCGGGTCGCTCAGGTGGATTTCATCAGGAGTGATTCGAACGACGGGGCCTTTCCGCGGTCCACTCAATTAGCAGAGGAATATCTGTGTGCATGCCTCGATATTGACTTGCCATATGCCGCGTGCAACTTGCCAATCTGGGCATAGAAGCGGCTCCCACTCACGAGGCTGAAATAGGTCTGGTAGAGGAACGTGACAGCCGCAAGTTTGGGGCCAGGAATGTGAGCAAGCGGGTGGAAGTAGAGCCGATAGAGGACTGTGTGCAGAACATTTGCTGCTGCCGCCAGCACCAGAACGGATGAGAAGAGCTGCGAGGTGCTGGGTAGCTCGAAATCCCACATGTTGGATGAAAGTGCTCTGTGGACAATTGTGATGGGTTTGTTGGACGCATCGCATCATCCGATGTGGGATCGTGCGTGCTTTATTTGCCATGCCATGCCATTCCATTCCACACGAATGCTGCATAGGCAAAGCACTGTGCAGAGGGCATGGGTGTGGGCGTGGCCATTGATAGCTGGCTGGGTAGCGATGTGGGCGGGCGAGGGCGGTTCTGGCGCGGGGTCGTACAGTACTCGAGTATCAAATTGGCGCTTGCCCCGCGGCGTACAGTACGACGGGACGAATGACTGGTCGGGTCGGGTCGGGTCTGCCGGGGACGTTCCGCGCCGCAGGAGACAGCAGCAGCTGGACCACTCGGGTCTGCGGCCTCGAGAGGGTTGGGCAGGTTGAGCTTAAACAAGGAACGTGTGAATGAATGAGAAGAAGGGTTGAAAGGAGTCAGTGCGTCCCCACGCCCCCCTTCCCAAGAATGCGGGCCCTCCCAGCCATGCATCACTTACAGCGGTGAGCACTTATGATGATATTCCTCCCTTCCTCCCCCCGATGCAAGCTGCTAATCTTTTACTTCCTGACTTGCTTCAAACATCACCGTTCGCATGCCACCATGTCTGATACAGCTGAGGAGATTGTCATTCCAGTGGTAAGCTCGGAAGCTCCTTGCCCACCTCGGCCCCCGTTTGGTAGCTGGCTCTAGCATGTCTGAACAACTGGATTTTCTTGTATAGGATGCAGATGAGACCAACTCGGCATTTGGCGATGACAGGTAGCCTTCCCCACAAACTATTCTACTTACGCAGCCTCTAATACCGCGTCTAGTGCCAGCTCGACGGCTTCCTTGACGGACAGCATTCGACAATACCGTATTCTCCACGGAAGGACATTTCATAACTACCGTGACGATGCGTACTGGTCAGCAGAGTAATCGTCTTCAAATCGTCGGCTCCTTGCTAAGAAGCTTTTTTAGGGCGCCAAATGACGAGAAAATGAACGACCAGCTTGATATCGGGTCCTGAGCATTCTAATTTCGTGCATCGAACTCTTCTGATGCGTTGACAGTCATCACATGTGGACGATGCTCCTAGAAGATAAGCTCTTCTTAGCCCCCATCAGCCGCAACCCCCAGGTAACAAACACGGCGATTCCAGTCGGCCCATTTATCGGTCGAAAGAGAATGCCAACTGACTCTTGTGACAGAAAGTGCTTGACGTTGGAACTGGAACTGGAACTGCGATATGGGCAATGTAATTTGTGAATTTTCCTCTTGCATGACCCCTGCTGAAGCTCGAAAGCGACTTTGCCGACCAATATCCCTCGGCTGAGGTCATTGGTACTGACCTCTCAGACGTCCAGCCGCGCTGGGTACCTTCAAACTGTCGGTTTGAACTCGACGACGCGCAAAAGAAATGGACCTTTGCACCAAACAGCTTCGATTTCATCCACATACGCGCCCTGCTCGGAGCGATCAGTGACTAGCCACCCTTTTATGGGCAAATTTTCGAGTACGAGTAAGCCCACTCCTGCGCATTCCTGGCTTACCCAATCAGATGTACAAAGCCTGGTGGCTGGATCGAACAGCTTGAGATCTCAATCATGTTCACGTCTGACGACGGAACGGTTGCGAAAGACCATTTCATGGCCAAGTGGTCGCAGACGCTCGTCGGTGCCGCCGAAAAGATTGGGAAATCCTTAAACATCTTCTATCACACGAAGGACTATATTTCTGATGCCGGATTTGTTGACGTCATAGAGAAGAAGTATAAGATGCCAGTGGGATCTTGGAGCAGCGATCGGAAGATGAAGCTACTTGGTCAGTGGAATCGCTTGTGGTGTGACGCCGGACTTGAAAGTTGGTCGCTATTTCTTTTATCTAAAGTCCTCGGGGTAAGTACCATCTAATCTCCTCTAAAAATGGTAAATCTGGTTATTGACCCACAATTGGTAGTGGTAGTACACGGAAATCCAGACGTATATAGGCCAGATGAAGGCAGAGATCCACTCGCGCAAAAACCACGCTTGTTACGAAGTTTATATGCTACCAATTACTCAGACAAGTCTCCATTTGTTATTTTGTTGTGTGGCGGCTAACTGACCTTGGAATAGGAATGTAGTCTACGGTCGGAAGCCGGAGGAGGCTGCATAATACCGAATAGTTACATAGAATAGAATTTTAAACGCTTTATGCTTAAAAGTCCTTGTTATATAGCTTTTAGCTTATTCGTTTGGTGCTTCGCTCAATCTCTGAGTGACTCAGCCGCCACAGGTGGCATTATTTATCCTTGGCTGGAAAGCGTCAAGAATTTACAACAGGAAAGTGAGTAAGAGGATTTAATTTTCAATATTTCAGGAAGAGGAGTTAGTTAAGAGGATTTAGAGTGAGCTCTTTTGATCCAATGAGAATGTCTTTCGACTCTGGACTACGATATGCTATTCTATAATATATACTCTAGCAAGGCATCCAAGAGTATCCGATCCGTCTCCAGTGCATGTAGACGACTGGCGACCTGTAATCCGCTTGTTACAATAGCCCAGATATCTTGCTTCAAGTGGAACCTCATTTGCGCGTCATTGAGGATCTGCCAGATCATGATAGGCGCATCCGGACGGCGAAGCTGTGGATTTGGACCTAGTTCTACTATAACTTTTCCTGAAACCAAGCCGTGATCGAGCAGCAATCCGTTATATTCTGACGTAATAGATGACTTGACGCAAGATAACGGTTCAAGACTCATCTTCGGGCTTGGCGAGGATGGCGAGGATGGCGGAGACTTTCTCATCACGTGTAAGGCTCAGAATGACTCTGGCTCTGCCACTTATGAAGTCGAAGTTGTATTTAGGAGGTGCCAGGGTCGTCGGGATCGGTCATCGATGTGGGGTTATTGCGGGGTAGACCGTGACGCCCACCACGCATCTTCGAGCAAGGCTCCTCGCTTGTAGCCTGCGGGATATCTACAGTGGAAAATTCCAGGGTCACTTAGGTTCTGCACATTCCAGGTTATTCCCAGTATCAAACCTAGCAAACTTTCCATTTCATCTGAGCTTTGTCTCCAGCACCGTGAGCCATCCTTGCGTAATATTTCCGTAGGATGGAAGCAGATTTGTAGTTGGGTAAAAATCCCTGGACGCAGGTACCGATGCGGGGTGGAAGTACGTTTTTCCATCAATGACCGTTTTCATCATGCTTTCCCCTCTCGCAAAGTCAGACTGGGTTATTCCGAGTCATTTCCAGACTCCCAAGAGCCTGCCCAAGCCTTCCTTGGATGCGTTATGATGGTATATGACGAGGAGGGTCGGCGCGGCGGCCCGAATTTTATCCTTCCTGCAAGTAGTTGCATGCCCGAATGAAAAAACAAGGGGAAGTACAAGGGAGGAGTTCATATGTGACGCGCAGTTCCTGACTTCAGAATTTTCTCAAATGCTCTTTAATATTTGACAGCAAGGAACAGCTAAGTCGTGTTATTTCGCCAAGTCCATGATGCACAACAGCAATGGCAGTTCTAAGCTCGGTATCTTCTGCACTCTCCTCCTCTGGACCAATGTCATCACAGGGGCAGCTACTGCCCCTCAGCAGGGCACACAAGACTATTCCTACAAATTCAACTCTGTGGCAATAACTGGCGGAGGGTATATAACCGGCATCATCGCCCACCCAACGGAAAAGCACCTGATGTACACTCGTACCGACATTGGATCTTCATACCGCTGGGATGAGGTCAGCCAGCAATGGATCGCCCTGACCGATTTCATCGCCCCCGAGAATGTCAATTGGCTCGGCACCGAAAGCATTGCGCTCGACCCACACGATCCCAATCGGTTGTACCTCGCACAAGGTCAATACGTCACGGACGCCCTACCAGCGGCGTTCTTCGTGTCAGACGACCGAGGCGCAACCTTCGATATCTACGAGGCGCCATTCCCCATGGGCAGTAACGATCTGGGGAGAAACAACGGGGAGAGATTGGCTGTTAATCCTTTTAACACGAACGAGTTGTGGATGGGGACGCGAACTGAGGGTTTGTGGAAGAGTACGGATCGTGCGAAGACCTGGACCAATATCACGAACTACCCTGATGCAGCTGGAAACGGAATTGGCATTGTGTTTGTGATTTTTGATCCGAAGAATAGCGGCACTATCTACGTTGGAGCCAATGTACCCAATGGGCTGTATTACACGAAAGACCATGGCGCGACATGGCACTCGATTCCTGGACAACCTTCGGCTTGGGATCCAGAATTGCTTTATGCAGGCCATACACCAGCCAGTGCCGCCCCAATGCCCATGCGAGCGATCTTGGCCTCTAATGGGATTTTGTACGTAACATTTGCGGATTTCCCAGGTCCTTATGCAATCAATTATGGTGTGTTCTTGAAATTCAACACCAAGACTTCTGTTTGGACAGATATCACGCCTGGAACGAATAACACTTACCCAGCGCCTTACAAGCCACAAGCTTGGCCCCCGGGAGGGTTCTGTGGCATAAGCGTCGATTCGAAGGATCCAAATACATTAGTGGTTGTCACGCTTGATCGCGATCCGGGCCCAGCACTAGACAGCATGTACTATTCACATGATGGTGGGGAGACCTACAAGGACGTGTCGCAACTCTCGACTCCCTCTGGAAGTGGTGGGTATTGGGGACATCCGGTTGCTGAAGCTGCACTGAAGGATGGCACCCCTGTGCCGTGGCTCAGTTTCAATTGGAACTCGGAATGGGGAGGTTATGGAGCTCCCTCTCCAATTGTTGGCTTAACCAAATTTGGCTGGTGGATGTCTTCTGTTCTCATCTACCCATGGGATTCACACCATGTCATGTATGGGACAGGAGCGACTATATGGGCTACTGACGAACTTAATAAAGTAGACTCGAACAAGGTTCCGCAGTGGTATATCCAAGCACAAGGAATCGAAGAGACTGCTGTTCTAGCCCTGATGAGTCCTACCGACGGAGCACATCTCTTCAGTGGTTTAGGAGACATCATGGGAATGCGCCATGCTGATCTCGATCTCCCACAACCCATGTATGAGAAGCCAGTGTTCTCTAATCTCAACAGTCTCGATTACGCAGGCCAACATCCCAACGTCGTCGTCCGCGTGGGTGACAGTGGAGTTTCGTATCCTAACGGTTGTGGATCTGGTCTTTATTCGAAGGATAACGGAATATCATGGACCATGTTTCCCACATGCGTGCCAGGAGTTGGCAATCAAACCAATTTCGTGGGCCTCATCGCCCTCGATGCCTCGGCGCAGTCCTTCGTCTGGGCATCCGAACTCACAGCAGCTCCATACAACGAGACTGGTCCTTACTCCACGCAAGATTATGGCGCGACCTGGGTCGCGCCGACTGGGCTGACTGTCATGACGGGAAATTTATCTGCAGATAGAGTCCAACCGAAGACCTTCTATGCTTTCAACGGTGGGATCTTCTATATCAGTAAAGATGGCGGCCTATCATACAAATCCACTCCTGCATCCCGAACCGGTCTCCCAGCCGGAGCCGGCGCCGTTCCTGTCTGCAGTTTTAACACTGCGGGCGAGCTCTGGCTTCCACTCGGTAGGTCCGGCCTTTGGCACTCAACCAACTTCGGCGCTTCCTGGACACAGATCGGACCCAGAAGCCTCGTCGCCAAATATTTCTCGATCGGAAAATCGGCTCCGGGAAGACTGCATCCTGCCCTGTTTCTCTGGGGTCAAGTTTCAGCGGGTGGGGTAGAGGCGATATTTCGGAGTGACGATGCTGGCGTGACGTGGGCGAGGATTAATGACGATGCTCATCAGTATGGGGGCGCGGCGATTATTCAAGGGGATCCAAGAGTTTATGGACGGGTTTATATGGGGATGTTTGGGAGGGGGATTGTCTATGCTGATATTGCGGGTGGTGGTAAGGATCCAGTTTAAGGGATGATTTACCTTAACAGCAAATGCCAACGAGGCTTCACGTACCCTTCCCTGAATAGCTGAATAATTGGACCATTCAGATGTGACCGACCAGGGTGCCCGCCCCAAATTCATTATGGAACCACACTGCACTAGAGAGTAGAGACATGCGAATGAAGTGGCCTAGCTGCTGCTGTAGGAGCGCCTTCCTCAGAAAGTCTTCTTCCCATGTAGATTGCCAATACAAAGTCATTCAGTCTGATGATCCCCGTCTGCTTACTGGTTTTGCTGGTATATATAAACAAACAAAAAGAGAAGCTCGCTTAGCCTGCCTAGTTCAGGTAAGGCAAAGACCCCTATTTTTGCCAAGGGGCTTGGAAGGTGGGGAACAGCCAACCCGCATCCTCTAGCAAGCCTTGGCTCCTGGGAAGGATATTTTGAACTGCTTTTTGGCAGATAAGCAACAACGAAGCTCGCAATTGTCGACCTGCGACCTCTATGGAATGCTCGAGCACAGTAAATCGCATCTATTGATTTGATAGCGATGTCTCTGGCCGAATCCCGGCTATTTATGGAACCACAAGAGTCAATCCCTGCTGAGGGGTAACCGACGTCATACTGAAAACCCGGTATATCTCAACCCCTCTGGCTGCACATCTCACTCTGCGCCAAGCCGACTACCTTCTCCAAATATCGTCAATCGCTTTCGCGATCACAATGGTGTCCGAGAATGTTCTCCAGCTCTGTCAAGCAACAGAGACAATCAGCTCAGTCCTTGCGAAGGATCCAACCGCGGCTCCCGGAGACGTCGTCAAGAAACTCTACGGACACCACAAGAAGATCTTCAACCGTGAGCCCGAGAAGGATCGAGGAACTACATCTGCTCAATTGCAGGAGCAGGCGCTCAAATGCGGTCGCTGGGGCCCGACGCAACCAAGCCCTCTCTTCTTGCAGGCCTACGCCGATGCACTGATCTGCTTGGACGCTGATCCCATGGCCGGGGTGGTCTCTCCTCCTTTGATGGGCTCTCATGGAACTGTGCCTCTTACTGTTATTGGCCCATTGGCAGATATCATTCGACACTGTTCGAACATGATTGTGCGCGCTGAGCATGAGGTCTTCTTCATCACGTGTTCTTGGTCGCCGTCAGTCGCACAGAGACTCATCAAAGATGCCTTGATCGAACTTTCAAGAAGGGCTGGAGAGAGGGGACAGAGAGTAGTGGTCAAGATGATGTACGACAAGGCCGCAGCTGCGAACATCATTGACGCGCATCAGCTTGTGAAGCCAGCTGCCTACTCAGGCGAGAAGATCCAACACCCAAAGCCGGAGGAAATACCAAATATCGATCTGGAGATCATCAGTCTTCACAAATTGGTTTTGGGAACACTGCACGCCAAATTCTGTGTCGTAGATCGCAAGGCGGCGGCGATCATGAGCAACAATATGGAGGACAACGACAATGTCGAGATGATGATTCATGTGGAGGGGCCGATTGTGGATAGTATCTACGACACGGCGCTCATCACCTGGAACAACCACCTCAACCCTCCTCTTCCCTCCCATGCCACACCGGCAACTGAAGGCGGGCTGCCCACTTCCAATCAAACGCCCACATACTTGGATCGCGGCCCAGCACGAGAACAACACGAAATCGCGGCTGAAGGACAAGCAGTACGTCTTCCAGAGCACATACCCGGGGACCCTCACTGGGACACCGATATCAACCAAGAGATCACACGCATGCAATCCGCCTACTCCATGAAGCCTAACGAATCCCACCTCCAAGCTGCAAACCGCCAACTGAACCTCGCCTGCAAGCATCCCATCCCCCCATCCGGACCTGAGATTCATCAGGGCGAGGAAATGACCCCCTACATCTCCTCCATGACAGCCATACCCGTGCCCATGGCTCTTGTCTCACGACCCCCCTACGGCCCCCCAAACATGCACAACGTCTACGTGCCCCAGAACGAAGCCTGGCTCTCCTGCATCCGCAACGCAACACGCACAGTCTTCATCCAAACACCTGATCTCAACGCCGCGCCGCTCGTCCCTGCGCTCGCTGCGGCGCTGAAGCGTGGGATACGGGTCACGTATTATATCTGCTTTGGGTACAACGACGCAGGGGAGATCATCCCGGGGCAAGGCGGGACGAACGATCAGGCTGCTCAGGCGCTCGTGAAGTCCACCACTGAGGAAGAACGCCAGCTTCTTCACATCTGCTATTACGTTGGCAAAGACCAGGATCATCCGATTCATCAGAGCTTCAAGCAAAGGAGTTGCCATATCAAATTACTGATTGTGGACGAGCATGTCGGTATCCAGGGCAGTGGGAACCAGGATACGCAAAGTTGGTATCATAGTCAAGAACTCAATGTTATGCTTGATAGTGAGGAGATTTGTCGGAAGTGGAGGGAGGGCATTGAGCGGAATCAGAATACCGAGAGGTTTGGGGTTGCTGCGAAGGATGGGGTTTGGAGGGATGGGGATGGAAATCCCGGGGCTGGGTATATGGGAAACCCCGGGAAGGTTGAGGGGCTTTTTAAAGGGGTGGGTGGGATGCTGAAGAAGATGAGGGATAAGGGGGGCTTTTAGGATTGAGGGGGGCATGGGAGCTGATTGATTAGTACACGGCGATGCAGGATAGTGCTGGATCTATTGAGATCCTTTTGGGAGGAGATATCCAGTGTTAGAATATTGAGCAATTAAATGAGAATACAGTAGTTACCTGGACTTAAGCCGTGGAAAGCAAAACATTGTTCAAGGTCAGAATATGGGATACAAAATGATCACGTGATACTTTCGTAGCTTTCTGTACTTATATGCTTTTTTTATTAAGGACGGGAACGCATTATATATCGTAATCAGCACTCACCATGCCGTTAGGCATAATAGGCTGAATTTTCAGTATTCACTTCAGATGGAGAGGGTGTGCCTGTTCTTGGCAGAGCACTAACCGAGCAGCTGCAGGTGCCCAGCCCCGCGCACACATATCTCTGCTTCTTCTTCAATGCTCTCTAAGAGCAAACCTGCAACTATGAACAACTCCTCTAGGTAACGCATGTCGCCAGCTTCATACGCTTTAACCGAGCACTCAGGCCATCGACTTTCGAAGACAGGCTGTCAGAATCTGGCGGACAGACCAGACGCCCACTGCAACCGGACAGGCACCCTTGTGGCTCCCCCCTTGAAGATGATTGAAACCCTTGTCAATAGCGACCAGCTCATGCCACCGCCACAGAATAAACCTAGTAAGCTTCGTTTGCCTCCAAAATCAGAGACTATGGATGCTAATTCAGCCCACGAGGACTTCCTCCAAAGCCAGTCCGTAGAATAGACAAGCCCTCCTCTTCTTACCTCAACATCTCACCCTGCATCTGCAGAGAACTGCACTACCAATGTAATCCCGTATCGTGTCCTCAAGCTCGCTTCTGTCAGCCAGCGTATGATGCTTTGAGGAAGGAAGAGCGGTTTCAGATCTATTTCGATATTTCTGTGGAAGAATTGGAAAGGACGGCGGGGGAGGGGTGCAGTGTGTGTGGTGTTTTCTATGAGGGGTTTCAAAGGCATGTTGAGAGGTTTGATGTGGAGGGGATATTGGGATTGAAAGGGGAAGAAGGAAAAGGAGGGGTAGAGGAGCGGGAGGTGTTTTTAAGGGTGCCGCTGGGGAGTAACTATCGGTTTTCTTTTGACGTTGGAGAGGAGAAGAAGGGGGAAATGAGACCGAGTATCGGGCCATTGGAGTTCTTTAAGCCACAAGTTTCAGGTACGTTGCTGCGATCTTTGAAAGCTTCATCTGATCAAGGGGAGAGTAGAATGGCCCAACTCATGTCGCGTCTTCGAATCCGCTGGGTACGTGGCTCCTTCCACGAGCTCAGATCACACGTTTGAAAACATTCATCACTGGATCGATACGTGTCGTAGGGAGCATCCCATGTGTCCCGGCTTAAAGCTAAAACCAAACGAACTACCTAGCCTGCTTGTTGACGTTGGACCACATAGCGATGGTGCCGATTGCAAACTTCGTGAGACGAGAGGGAAGAAAGGACATTACCTTACTCTCAGCCATTGCTGGGGCATAACCAAGATGTTTCGTACCACCACTACAACACTCGAAGCTAGGAAATCGGCGATCAGTTTAGAGGAGCTGTCCCAGACGTTTCGAGATGCTGTGCTCATCACGCGCCGGTTGGGCTTCCGATATCTCTGGATTGACAGTTTGTGTATCATACAAGATGATCCGAAGGACTGGGAAGCCGAATCGGCAAAGATGTGCTCAATATACGAGCTTTCATTTCTGATGATATCAGCTTCTCACGGATCAGATGGAGAAGCTGGCTGTTTTGTAGAAATGGCCGAGGACCAACAGTCCTACGAGATCCCTGGAATTTTTGGCGGTGACAAGTCAGGTATCTCCATCCGGCGGCTGAAAGGACATCGAGACTTCGACGGTGAAGGGATGTACGATCACGCTTTATTCAGAAGGGCGTGGACGTTCCAGGAGCGTTTACTGGCACCAAGGATCATCCATTTCACGAAGAACGAGTGTGTGTGGGAATGTGCAAGTGCCATTTGGTGTGAGTGCGGATCTATGTCCGTTGTTCGACCGAATATCAAACTATCGACTGCAGTGGCGTTACTCGAGAGCAAGGAGCTCACTGCGCAGAGGCTGGGCACTGGATGGCATTGGCTGGTTGAGAATTACTGCTCGACGGATATCACGAGAGAAAGTGACAAGCTCCCCGCTCTGTCCGGTCTTGCGCAGGCATTTTCTCGCGCAAATGTGCTAGGCAAGTATATAGCGGGTCTTTGGGCGAATGATCTTCCCGATGGCTTGCTTTGGATGGCTGGCGAAGATGCGATGAGACCTGAACAGTATCGCGCGCCGAGTTGGTCGTGGGCTTCGCTGGTTTCAGGTGGGATTACCTATCCTAGCTATAAAGACGAAGGGTGGGAAGAGCGAAGGAATTTTCGCTCTATTATCAAGGAATCTAGCGTGAGGGTATTGGAAGCGAAGTGTAATTTTCCAGTTGGTGGGACTGATGTCACTGGTGCAGTTGCAGGCGGGCATATCGTGCTCTTGGGACTGCTCGTTGAAGTGACCCTGAAAATCGTGGACGACGACGAGGGGGTTGATTTGGCGGGTGGTGACGTCGAGTTTAGCGTGAGCAGGGAGGGCATGACTGAGTATGTCAGGCTCGATGATCCGTTTGCAGATGAGCTGCTGGAGACGCAGACTGTGCATTGTCTCCTAGTTGGAAGGAGCTGGACTGATGAGCTGTGTGTTTTGGTGCTGAGGAGAGAGGATGATGATGTTTATAAGAGGGTTGGACATAGTGTCTGCAATTGGCAGCTTGGCGATGGAGGAGGGTTTGAAAAGGAGTTCTTTGAGGATAGCCAGCCCTGTGTGGTACGGATTATTTGATGGAAAGTGATCAGCGTAAAGCTTGAGTGTTTTGGTGACAGGCGAGGAAGTGCGCATGGGAGATATGATCGTGTCTTCTCTCTTCATTTCTGATTTGGAGCAAGAGCATCGCTTCCTACTGAATTTACCTCATGTGGACGGTGTCATGTGAGGATTGAGAGGGACTGGAGGGATTTCTGGGAATCCTGGGTTTCTGAGGATGGCACGATAGAGTATGAAGGGGGAGTTGGAGTTCAGATGGTGTCTCCATATCAGTCTATTGTATACGCTATAATGCGACATGAAAGGGATTGTTGAGGGTGAACGAGTTGTAGAGGGCGTGAGCGAAAGATGAAATTTAGCGACTCATAGGGTGTAGAAGTGCAACGTGTGTAGAGGACGACGAGGGGTTGAACTCGACTATCATCAGGGGGGTGAATGCATAAGAGTGGTTTCGCGGGGGGAAGCCAGAATGCTAGCTATCCACCTCGATTGAAGGAAGCATTTAATTCAGTCCTTTGGATGTTGAGTTGGCCAGTGGCAACTGAGCAAATTGCGTGTTCGTGACGATCGCGCTTTGGCTGAATACGACATTAATGACGGCAGTGTCATGTGAGGAGGTCAAAATACGAAGTAATTCATATTGACACCTAATTCTCAAATTGTAGATGTTGCAATCATGAGGGCTTGCAGTCGACAAGTTACCGTTTGCGAAATCGCACATGCATGAATAACAGTTGCTGTTCGTAGGGCTGTCTCTTCGCTCGCTAAATTTAAGGGTGATTGGTGGGGTCATACGAGGGGGACCAAAATAGCACCTGCCGACCTCAAGTCATAACAGAATGTAAGGTGTTGCCGCTGGGAGAATCTGAAGTTGAGAAGTCACGTGCAGTGAATTTGCACATGCGAAAAAGGTTGGGTGGTGGGGTTGACACACCAGCGGCGGCTAGCTTCAGGGGCAGGGGTTGTAATGAGTGGCAGTGGTGTTTGAGGTACGTGGGGTCGCTGAACGCACCAATAACAGGCTACCTAGAAAGAAATGCCTATCGCATTTACCGATGGTTTCATCGAAGCGCTAGCTCGTGGTTGGCCAGGTGGAGGAGATTCGTGTACTTCTGGGCTGAGGTGAGCATAGCCTGAACTGGGCCGGTGATGGAGGGCCAATATAAGGAGCAATTAAGTCATGAAGGATGAGGGAGTGACACAATGTGTCCGACTGTGCCGGAAGGCTGGCTGAAAACGCTCAGATCGCCGGGATGTCCGGGTAAGCTGCCTGGTGGGAAAGGAAGTGTTGGTGGGACATTGGGGAACGGCTAATCAGCGTCTGTGCAGTTGCTTCTTCGTTATCTAGAGTATTTAGGAGTTCGGACCTGCTCCCAAACAATCTATGCTTTTGACACCTCTGTTTCGGTCGTGACACCACACTGTATGATCTTGATTGGGATTTATTTGCGATTACTCTTCACGATTAGGACCCCTGGAGGGATTATTTGGAGTTCAAGCTACATTAAACGATCTTCACGATGACTTTGGAGAAAGGGAAGGAGACGGGTGGTTCCGGAGCTGCCGTGCAGGGTGCGGATAAAAAGGAACGGCCCTCCGATGCCAAGTTTGCCTCAGAGGAGATCAAGGATAAGAAGAAGGGAGTTGAATTTGAGGCTGATGGGGAACTACATCTTCGGGGAGGGGCTGGACGGGCTAGTACTCGATATACAAGCACAACAATACGAAAGGGTCCAAGGACTAGGGCCAGTACGGGGTCATCCCAGAGTCGCCAAAGTTATGTGAGCTATGGCGGTAGAAGCAAGTCTGACAGTTATGCAAGTTATGGGAGTGGGCAAGAGAAAAAATACCGGAAGCCCTATACTGCGAAGCCAAGGTATCAGATGATGTGTTGTGCTTTTATGTGATTGAGGAATCACGATTGGTGGGAGTGAAGAGGAGGCTGTACGAATTGGAGTCTTTAAGGGTATACACTTTGTGAATGATTTGGAGTTTGGCGTTCTATGGGGAGGATAGGAAGTGTGTCATATCATTTGTACGACGGCATGTCAGATTTGCTGATTGTTTTACTACTATACTGGCGACTTGGAGTTCACATTTGACTTGTTCGTCCTTCCTCATCTTGGCGTTCTTTCATCAACTCGAGCTTGCACCAGCACCCGAAAGCTTTCCAACGACAGGACGCAACTTGAAGCAGCCGAAAGTTTTACTCTTCAGCAGTGTGGGCTCCGAT